>BPLS01000205.1:508686-543007 GCA_019656275.1 Rhododendron kiyosumense | reverse complement strand
AGAAAATACGTGACTGCGAATAGCGCCGCCCTATGAATTCGGGAGAATGGGGGAAAATAATTACAGTTGCAGTCCTTGAAATTACACTTTGCCAAGTGTCAGTTTTTTTAGAAGAGGGGATACCAAATGGTTTATATACCGGTTATACCAAAAAGTTTCTCTCTTGAAAAAGTTTATTGAGGGGTGTTTTGGGTAGCGAATTTTTTCCTCGCGCCAGTTGGAGGCCATCTCTTAAGGCCCCAAATAGTAGTGGTGTTGATATAATACTAAAAAGGCCTCGTTTGATTCGGATATTTTCAAAAATTAAAATTTATGAGATTAATAGTTTCGAGATTGTTAGTCCTTAAACTATTTATCTTTAATTAATTTCATCTAGTATAATTCTATGGGATCCCATGTTTGATTCACATGGGATAAGGAATAGTTTTTTTTTTTTAAAACAATTTTTAAAAAAAGTTCCTGAAAATAGTTTTTTTTAATGAAAAAAAGAACTTTTGAATTATTTTTTTGAAAAAGTAGTTTTCCAAAAACAATTAACAAAAAAAGTTTCATTATGAATTATTTTTGGAAAGAGAAATTTTTTTTGCAAAAACAACTTTATTAAAAATGTTTTTTGAAAAATAGTCTTTGAATTTAGTTTTTTTCAAAAAGAGTTTTGAAAACATATTTTTTCAAACAAGTTGTTGAAAAATAATTTTTGAATTTTTCACAAAAATTTTTTGTGAAAACAATTTGGAATTATTTATTGGAAAAAGAAAGTTTTGAAAAATATTTTCCGAAAAAATTATGAAAAATAGTTTTCTTATTAAAAATATTTGGAAAGACATTTTTCGACATATATTTACCTAAAATAATTTTGAAAGTATTTTTGAGAATAATTTCAATGTCATCCAAATATTTTTTATAACAATCATTTCTTTGTTAATCCTACCCAATCTCACCTATTCCGAGATTATTTAGTATCCCATACGGGGATAAAATTATTCGTTAATATATTGTACCGATCTTTTCTTTATTTTGTTGTCGCCTATGAGATTTTGAACCAAACCCTACGTGTGCCGTAGCAACGGTACAATACAACGAAGTTCAAGTTGAACAGTGAGGAGGAGCGCCCACAAAAGTTCAAACTCTCTCTCTCTCTCTTCGCGATGTTCAAGCCGCGCACCCGTGACTCCTCTCTCTCTCTCTCAGCATGTTCCGTTCAAACTAGGGTATAAGATTTATGTTTCCACTCGTTGAACGAACACAACCAAGTAAAACCCTAGCAGCTGCAGTTCTGAATCGTCGATACACACGCATGAATAGGAACGGTGATTCGTGGGGTGGGGTGGGAGAGAGAGAAACTAAGATTTGCGGAGAAGACTGGTGATTCGTCTCTCGATCGAACCTTCAAGCCTCGATTCAGCGTCTCCATCTATCATCGACTATCCAATCACCATCTTCGCAGACCCATTGATTCAGGTAAATACATGAACAGAACATTTATTCGCCATTACCCGATGTCATGGTTTCCCAACGCTGTCCCCAAATACTGCATCGTACCCACCCGGTACGTGTTTGCCGTAATGGGCCGTATGCACTCGTACCAGTACCGTACGCATAGCGACTTTTGCCGGCATACCCGTGCTTCATAGGTGGTTGGTTTTTATTGTATGAATTTTCCCTAATATCTAAGCTTACAAGATAAATTCAAATCAAGGCGGCCACGTTATGAATGTAGGTATGGAGCAACACCACTTATTGGGATTGTCCAGGTTTGATTTATTTCATCTCAAAGGCTAGGGCTTTCTCTTCCCTTGAAATTCTATTCCGTATTTTGATTTCAATAGTTAACTGGTTGGATTTTGGTTTCGTGTCAAACACTGGGTCTTTCTCTACATGACTGATTCTATTCAGTTATGTGATTCTTCTTGTTGAATGTTTGTTTTGTTTGCTGGACACCAAATTTGGCTAGGAGTTGTGATTGTTTTTTGTTAATAATGATGGGTTTTTGGTGACGATATGTTCCATAATTTTGGTTTTGTTGTCATATACCTCTCATTTTTTTGTTTGATGTGGAATTTTTTAGTAAACAGTGGTCCTTCAACTCTTCCTCTTAATATTTTTGGGCTCTGACGAAGGATGGATATAGAATATGTTGGACGGATCTACTAAAGTTAGTGGATAACCAAATAAAAATGAGTAAGTGACATAAGTGGCTATATCTATAGAACTGTTTCTGACAAAGAATGATTGGAGTCTTCATACTAGAATTAAAGGATGTGTTATGCTTTGTCAAACTACCAAAAACAACCACAACATTGGAAGAAACCCTAATCTGTTCTCAATTTTCCATTATCTATTTGTGTATCCATTTTCCTCATACAATTTTTAAAGGAAAAGGTTATCTGGAAAGCAATTGAAAATGAATTGTTTTTGATGTTTTGCTATGTTAGTCTGTGTTTCGATAGATCTTAGAATAAAAAAAGAATGTGCAAGTCAAGGTTTTTTTTTTTTTTTTTTTTCATGCAAGTCAAGTTTATTGATATGGGCATAATAGATGAGTGAATATGCATCCTGTTTGGATATAGGCCCATATTGGATAAAACAATCAGTTGTGCCCACGAAATGGTGCTTTCCCAAGCGCTAAAAAGTGACCTGATTTTTTACACTCCTGTTGTTTGACCAGAAAATAAATGAAGCCCGTTTTGTTTGACCTAAATTGCATATTGGACGGACTGTAACATATGTTTAAAACTGAGTAATTTATCTTCATATTTCACAGGGTGTTTTATGGTAGGATTAGAGCAAAATTATCCTTCTAAGCTCCATTTTAATAGCTGCCATTATTCTTGCTGTTTTTCCCTAATTTTTGTTTTACTCACATCACAAGGGATTATGTGTTCCGTTTTATGCTAGCCATGGCGGGTTATATGTCTGTGTTCTAACGGGTTGGGGTAAAATGTATTATCCGGTTTAGTTCTGATGCTGGTTTTCTAAGTCTTTCCTTTGGAATTCAGGAAGGACTTGAAGGTGAGATCCATAGATTTAAATATCGGCCGGTACGAACCGTATCGGCCGGTTCGTACCGGAATTTGAGGGGACCGATTCGGATACAGGCCGATATAACGGGGAGATCGCGAATCACAGAAGAACCGGCCGATTTCCGGTACGTATCGGTCTGTAACGGATTTATGGACCAGTTCGGGAAAAAAAAAAAAAACAGAGCTTGTTCTACATAGCAACAAACCATCAGGCATCAACTCCTTCCACCTTTCACAGTTTTTTCCCTAAAATTTTGGATCTTGGAGTTACCTGATTTCGTCGGAAAGGCGCCGGAATGTGCAAGAACACGCCGGAATCCGCAAGAATACGCCGGAAGGTCGTCGGAAACTAATTTGAGAGAGTAGTTGGATCATCATCGCCGTCCGAAACACTCGTCGCCGTCGAAACCCTCGTCGCCGCTTCCGAGTCTTCCAGGTGGAGGCTGGGTCAATTAGTGCCACACTAAAGCCTCCTTGAAGCAGGGATGGTAAAGCCTACTTGAATTGACTTAGGTTGAGTGAGAGAGAGAGAGAGAGAGAGAGGGGGGGGGGGGGGGGGTCTGATTCTCCTGGTAATTTTTGTTTGCAGAGAGAGAGAGAGAAAGAGAAGAGTTGGGGTGAAGAGTAAAGTTTGGGTGAAGAGTAAAGTTTGGGTTGAAGTTGTGGTGAATACTGAAGAGTAAAGTTAGGTGAAGAGTAGCCAACGGGTCTTTTGATCTCGGGTCTTTTGATCCGTTTTTTTTTTGTCTTTTGTAAACAAGAAGGATTAATTATCCAGTGTGGTTGGCACTTGCTAGAAAGTAATCCAACGGTGCACAAAGAATTAGAGCAATCCATCCAACGGTGCACAAATTAAAGCTGGTCCAAGGGTGCAGAAATTTTTGCATAACAGGTAGTATCTCTGATAAAAAATGAGTGGAAAAAATTAGAAATTTTTTTTGCATAACAGGTAGTAAGTTGACTTTATTTTGCGGGTTTTGATAAATTATCGGATATTTCAAATGAAAAGAATGGGCTATTACATGTCTTAAATTAATTAAAATGTGATAATTTAAGCCAATGTTGGGGGCAAAAGTATATTTTTCAAGTTTTATACATGTTGCTGATGATTTTTAAAAATTCACGGCCGCGACACCCGATTCCCGCGACGTATCACCGATATGTCCCGATACCGATATACCGCGACCGATACCGCGACGGCGACCGATACCGCGATTTAAAACTATGGTGAGATCACACAAAGGATGTTGACTCATAAGTCATGGGATCTTTCATCTGCCAAAGACCCTATACGGCAGGGATGGCTCCTACATTGATCCAATCTATTAAGGTGTGTTGTTTCCTTTATTTACTTTTTAGCGATAGTAGTGTTTTCTTCCCTCAACTTGCTAGTGTTTTCTTCCCTCAACTAATACCTTTGAGGAATTATGCTTTCACAATTCTTCACTTTCTCATGTTTGTGTTCGAGGCTACATCTGTACTTCAATAGAGTTGTTTTTCAAAAAGCTCAAGCTTGTGAGAAGATCATTACTTAGTTAATAGAAAATTCTATGTGTACATAACCAAGGGAATTGGCTTTTATTTCTAATTTTTGGATAGGCCTCTTCTCGTAAACTAATGTGTAAGTTTCTTTCCTCCACGACTTGTTCTAACCAATGTTGCAGGTTTCAAACTTGGTAATTTTGCGTCTAATATGCTTAATCAGCTTTCTAATGAACACTAGCTTGAAAATTGGTGCAGTTGACAACCGAAAATCCTTTGAAAACTGGTGTATCCACATGTTTGGTGCTTTGTCGTGTGTACATAACATCCATTACGAGACGGAATATAGAAGAGAATGGCACACTAGAAGGGGAAACCCTCTCCATGCTCCCTTTTTGCTAGGAGGTTCAATAAACCTGCTGCTCTTCGGCTTTGTAATATGGTAAATTTTACACTTTCTATAATTTCTCTTCATTCTTCCTTGTTAAAGATTTCCAAAGGAAATGACTACTTGTGCAATTATTTACTCTATTTAGTTTTTGTGGATCAGATTTCATATTTCACCGGCACAACCAAAATTGCATATTTTTATTTGTTTTTTTTTATGCTTTCCGTCAACCGTCTATACTGGGAGCTTCACAAATGGCGTAGGGCCAATTCCTCCTAAGATTGGCAGCTTGAAGATGTTTCAACATCAGGACTTGAGCAACCACATGTTATTTGAAATGTTGAAACTGAAAGCACTACACCAGATGTTGCCAATGACTAGTTGAACTTTTGGAAGGCACATAGTATTTATCACTAATAGATACTTGATTTTCCAGTTTATTTGCTGTGTAGATTTGTCCTGTCTTACATGAACGAATTTTGCAATTTCAGTGTTACAATGTCTCTGCATGCTTAAATGGTTCTTAATACATGTGTTCATTCTCTGCAGAGCTCGTATGAGTGATGACTTGCATTACCTAGATTAAATTGTCATGCTTCAATAAGTAGTAATTAGTAAAATCTAATTGCCAATTGGAGAACATAATATTCTTTCCTTGCCTCAAATCAGCAGCATGCAGCTTGAACTGTGTCTGTAAACATTACCTCTACTATTCTAGTGTTCTAGATTACACTGTCCAATATGTTGTCATGAGTAGTATCATAATATCCCATGTTCCCATGCAGGGCTTCAATATTTGTTATCTTTGAGCTGCAGTTTTTTGGAGGCAACGGATCACATAAAGGTAGAAGATCCATGGATCATTTTTTTGTCAGAATTCAGTGTATTTTGTATGAATTTGTAAACATCTACAAAACTAGACTTTTACCCATCAACAATATAATTATGTACCATACTCCATTTTCATGATGTTCTTTTTCTACTTAACATCACTACAAATACAAACAACATACGTATATTAGCTTCCCGAATATCAATTACACCAATGAGCAGTGAGCATGCATAAACTTGCGAAGCACGAGGCATTACACTAGTATATATACATATATAGCTCGTGTGTGTGTGTATATATATATATTATGAATGCTTTAATTTTGCTTTGACTGCATCCTTGCAAGGCTGTCATGAATGCTACCTTTAAGGGTACGCGGGTGTGGTCATAGGAGTAGTCCACCAGGAAGCTTTAAAGGGAAAGGAGTGCTCTTAAGCTTTCTACTTCTTCCGATGTGGGACAAGTTCATGCTCAAATGAACTCCCTTTGTTCTCCTTTTTAGTCCCACATCGGTCATCTGCAAAACTAAGCAAAGCAGGATTCTTGTAAGATGAGGGCTCCACCATGCTATTGCATGTGCTGAACCTGGCTATAGCTTTCCGAGCTAAGGCGAGCCAAGCTCGAGCCTAATATTTGGACCTCGACTCGAGCCCGAGCTGACCTAATCTTATGCGAGCCGAGCTTGAATAGCTAAAAGCTCAATTAGGCTCGGCTCGTTTACAACCCTACACACAATTATTCTTTCCTTTCTATTGGGCTTTTGTATATTAGTACATAACTTGCTTCTTTGGCAAGTAGAAAATATCATCGTTCTTTCCGTCATATGACTTTTCCTCTTCTCTGACGTGAAAATACATCAAAGGTATTGTTCATTCTATTTTCTTTTTTGCAAATATTGAGACAGGGTTGAAGCTTGCTTTGGCAGGTATCTCCTTTACTTTCATATCTATCAAATAATCACAATGCAGCTTTTCCGTATGCTTGATTTGCAGTATGTTTTAATATGGGTTGCTGATGTTGAATCATTCCATCTTAATTACCTATTAGAGTAGTGCATTTTGAGTTGTTTCTTCCTTAACTCTTTCTTAGTGTTAGCCAGGGTTTTTGTTGTAGTAATTGTATGGTACATGGGGGGTGGGCTGATTAAGATCTGGAACCTATTTTCCCAATTTCTCCTTTCTTCATATCTTCTTCTTGCTCTCCATTTTACACTACGTGTATGATCCAAGGTATATTACGGAAATAAATCCATGATTACTCCAAGTATTTACTAGCATTGTCATGCTTCTATAGTGCACCTAAAACATTCTTTTGCGTCACCACTGAGAAAATAATTGTAGTTATCTTAGTATGGTTACAATGCTGGAAAAGCTTCATGTTCATTTATATCCATAAAGGTCAGTAATTCATGAGGAAATATACTAAAGATGGAAGTGGTGCCAAATTTACCTTAAGACCTTGCCTAGAGAGGGAGCATCTATATTCAGATGTCTTCAATTGGAGTTGACCATGCCATGTACTGCTGCTGTATGCCTTTAGGATAGTATCTATTACGTAACTAACATGCAGCATGACTAGAGGGAGAAGAACAATGTGCAGATGTCTTGAATTTGTCAGTTTTGCCATCTGAAACTTCCCCACTAGAATTATACTTGTCTATATGGTCTAATGCTTCCCAATCCATCTGGATGATTAACGTATGTTAATAACATGCAGGATCTGTAAAAGATTCGGTAGTAGGTGAAGAACGTATTGCTCAATAGTTACTGGCAGTTATGAACACTCAGGGCAGTCCTTTCCGTTGGAAGCACTTGGATAATAGAATAATGGAAGGCCTTTTGATTGAATCAGATGAAAAACATGAGTATAATCTCAAAGATCTTCTCCCAAAGAAGAAGCCCTTGGATAGGTCTAGTGTGCGCTACATTGAGGTAAATATTCTTGTCAACTTATCAGTTTTCTACGCTGAAACCAGTAGTATCTTTTCTCCGTAGTATTAAAAATTGCGAGAAACCAAGTTTCATGAATATTTCAACCTATCCTACACGCCTATTTACCTAATGTGCATGAAGCATTTCTGGCATTGTGTGAAGCTGAGGGCCCTAAATGGTTATATTACCAACTTCGAGAGAAGTTAGAATTGAACTTGCTGGTGATGACTGTAATTTTTGCGGCAACCCTTTCTTTATAGGTTTTGTGGTATTGATCAGTTCTTTGTGCCATAAAGAACTTTTACGCAAAAATTGTTTCACACCACCTTATGATTACGTGAGATGTTTGATACTTCTCTTTTTATTGCTACCTGGTACATTTGATCATTTCTGTATTGGTAAATAATGGGCAAATCATTTTGCATCAGCCACTTAACCTTTTGTGAAGGAAATATATTGCCACTTTGTTTAGCTGTCGCCACTTCCTCTGGGGACTGATATATGTTCAGAAGAGCTTTCGCAGTTTGACACATATGTGTGATTTTTTGACCTCTTTGGGATCTAAAACTCAGCTAAGTATAGAACAAAAGCCTTCCAAATTGGATCTGTCTCATGTTGCTGAGGGTTGTTATGCCAAAAGAGTTGTGGGTGCTTTGGGATACCTGTCATCCAATTGAGTAGTCAGGACTAGACAATATGAACAGAAACTTAATCCTTTACTGGAAAATAAAGTTGTGCTAAAAGAGTTGTCGTAGTGCCTACGGGAGAGGGTTGAGTCAAGCAAAGAAAGACAGAAACAAAAAGGAAATTCTTCACTGGAGAAATATGGCTCTTGCATTTGCATTTCTGGACAAATTAGAAGATTCAATGTTACATTGATCTCACTTACACCCCATTTGGTTTATTAGATTCGGTGAGAAATGATAAGAAGTGGAGGGAAAGGGCAGTGAAACATAGAGGAGGGAATTCTTGGTTCAAGTAAGAATTGGCAAACAAATATCTGGGATTTTCGACACATTCTTTATGTTCGGAACACGAATGTCGATGGGAAACATAAGATGATGTTTCCTCTGACCTCGATCAAAGGTGTCAGTTGTCGTTTCACTAACATCGTTGTCAAGAAAGCTGATATCGACATGAACAAGAGGTTTTACCAAACCACTTCAACATCAAATAGTCAAATTCATTATTTAATTCATATTTAGATGTTTCTTTATTTGCTGTGTATTGAGCAGTCTAATCAATGGTGTGCAGTTACCTTGATGCATCTGTAATTACTAGCATAAGTGTCTTTTTTTTCTTTTGTTTTGTTTTTGTTTTGGTGCATCTTGTTGTAGCTATTGTAGTCTAACATGTGAAATTGATGAGTTAGGAAATGGGTTTTAAAGTCTCTTTGACCATTTGGATCACTAAAGCACATAACTTGGGACTTGGAATCGATTAGTTTAATACATTATGGTAATGCACTTAGTCCTCCCTGTTATTGTTTGTCTATTTTCTTCATTAAAAATGAATTAGTGACGCTGAAGAGAAGTATAATCAGTTTTTAAAAGTTTTGGATCACATACTGTGCTCAAACTACCGAAAAAGATGTGAAAAAGCCACTAAAGAAGGCATTAAATATGTGTGCTATTTTCCTTTGAAGTTTTCTTCTTCTTATCTATGTTTTTTCTGTTCATTATGTTGGGGTTTTCACGAGACCATAGATGATTTCGATAAATTTGTGTCCAATGATATAGATTATTTCTGTACATATATGATAAAGAGGCATGAAACAGTTGGTAGCAGGAATCAGTGTCGGTATCTCATTATGTGTATGCTTTTATTCATCTGTAAATTATATTGAACTATAGATATAAGGTTCTTTTATTTGCTCGTTGTCTGATCCGACATATGGTTCAGTATTGTGTTTCCTATAGCTATGTAGTATATACTACTGTGGAGGGATGTGTCCTCCAATATGTGGGGGGAAGCAAGCTGATATTTAGTGCCAGTTAAGTTTTTGATTTATTTAAGATATTGCAGATCTTTGAGACAAAACAGCTATGAAAAGTCGATCTTTGAAATAGGGAATGATTGAAGAACGAAAACAGCAGCAAGTTAGCTTTTCAACGTTTATTGCTTGTGTGTGGTGTTGGTGTTTGGGGGGGGGGGGGGGGGGGTTTGTGGTTTGTTGACACAATAAAACATATTGTCTTTGCATGCCTCTCAGTCAAGATTCTGTTCGTTCTGTTTTTGGTTTTATGTTCAAGCTGGCTCTGAGAGAGAGAGAGAGAGAGAGAGAGAGAGATTTGCATTAATTGGAAAATTTGGTCATAGGTCCACCATGGATATTTTGTAGCCCAAAGGTCCAGCCCAAGACTTAGGAAGGCCAGAAGTCCACGCACATAACATGACATACCAATTGACCCAAATACCCTTCCTATATAATAGAGAGAGAGAGAGAGAGAGGGAGAGAGAGAGAGAGAGAGAGAGAGAGAGAAATTTGCATTAATTGGAAAATTTGGTCATAGGTCCACTATGGATATTTTGTAGCCCACAAGTCCAGCCCAAGACTTAGGAAGGCCACAAGTCCACGCGCATAACATAACATACCAATTGACCCAAATACCCTTCCTATATAATAGAGACAGAAACTGTTCAATTCAAAATTCAGAATAGAGAGAGACAGAAAATGAGAACAATAGAGAGAGAAACAGTGAGAATGATAGAGAGAGAAAAGGTTCAGTTCCGTACCTTGCCGTCGTTCTGCCTTCATTGCCGTCGTCGTCGTCATTGTCGCTTTCAACCTCGTTGTCATCATCTTCCTCGAACTGGTAAGTCGTTCTACACATTTAGGTCATTGATTGCTTTTTCATAGTCTTAAGGCACACATTTAGTCTGTTTCCACACATTTAGCGTTTTACAGTTGTTCCTACTGCGATTAGGGTTTGTAGTGCATTGGTTTGGTTAGGGTTTGAGTAAATACGTTCTCTGTATCTTGCAAAGAAGAAAGATATGTTCTCAGTTTCTACACATTTAGGATTTTACAGTAGTTCCTACAGCGATTATGGTTTGTGGTGCGTTGGTTAGGCATATCAATTTTGACGTTCATCATCAAGTCTTTTTTATTTAGTATTTTTGTTTCATATTTAATTTTTGATTCAGGTTACCAGCACTTTAATAGAATCGCTCCTATAAGCAGTAGAATTGGGGAAACAGATAAATACCTCAAAGTTTTTCCCTCTTTTTTACTCTTACTTATTTTTCGAAAAGACTCTTTGATACTTATCTTGATCAGATGGATAGTATTTGACTTTCCTGTAATAGATATTTGAAGGATTTTAATCTATAGCAAGTTAATTTGTTGTCCTTTGATTGACCTTTGTGAAACTGTATGCCATCTTTTGCACGATTAATTGGGTTGGGAATACTGCATGGTTGGTTGCACCTGTTAGATGATTTATTCGCTGGTAATTAAGATTATGATCTCTAATTGTACCATTATATGTGTGTGTTTGTGCTATATTTTGTTGGTAAATCAAAGCTTGGAAGATGGGATTATAGTTGAGATCCCCTTTAGTATTTAATACGGTTACCCAAAAGCGGAACTTACAATGGAAAAGAAAACCAAAATTTTGGCTGTGATGATAGCTTCTTTTGATCAGATGATTCACGTCATAGAGCATGCCACTGTTTCTTGGCGGGGCATGCACAGCTGTGTGAGATCAAGGGGTATTCTTCTTTTTCTCTCATGGGTAACTGTGGATGCAGCCATGGCGGATTTGCACTCTTTTCTGAATTTTGATCATGCGCAGATCTGAGCCTAACGCGTATATGTACATCTGTATTTTTTTCATCCAATTTGGAGATATTTTTCATCCATGCTGCGTGGGTTTTCCTTTTGTCTTGTGTATGCTTTTTTGAGGTTCCGAGGAGAGACAAACACACAACTTTACCATCAATTTCTCTTTCTCTCTCTCTCTCTCTCTCTCTCTCTCTACATGTCTCTATGTATGTATCTATGTGTGTATTTGTGCGCCTTTTTTTATTGGAAATTAGAACCTACAAGATGGTATTTTAGTTAAGATCCTATATGGTATTAGCAAGGTTACCGAAAAGCAGAACGTATAATGGAAAAGAAAAGCAAAACTTCTGCTGTAATGATATTTTTCTTAAGCACATAATTTAGGCGTAGAGCATCCGATCTCTTGGTGGGGCATGTACAATTGTGGGAGATGAAGGGGTTTCGTTCTTATTCTCTCATGGGTAACCGTGATTGCAGCCATGATAACTCTTTCTCATCATACAGAAATTTGAGCCTAACCCCTAATAAAGATTTTGCTTTTTCCGTTTGTGTTGTTGATCATGCCTTACTAGGTTTGCTTTCATTTTCTGTTTTGGTCATTTCGCCGGTTCTGGTGGTGGGGCAGAGGTACTGTTCATGCACTGTTCCTGGTATTTACAAATTACTTTAATGGGTTTTCGGACTTTTTGGGTAACCCAAAAGAATGAGGCTTATAAGCAGAGAGAGAAGGGATTTTTCAAGGGCCCTCCCTGCAAAACCATGACCAGATCATCTAAGCAAATGATTTCAGCTCAATCAACACCTCTTTATGTATGTGTGTGCCCCGTGGACATAAAAGAAGATGTCCGCCGCTTTTGGCTTGGGCAACTTTGCCTGATTTTTCATTTTTCCAATTATTTCATATTGGAAAGTTATGTTTGGACAAAAGACTATATATATATGTTGCTGCTGCTGTCTGTGATACAACATGATCCAGGACTGCCTAATAAGGTGAAATTACACGAACATCCCCTCATCTATTCGGTTTGGACATGGACACCCCCTAACCTTTAAAAACGCCCATACACACCCCCTCATCTTCTACTGTTACCCAAGGAGCACCCTTCCGTTTGAGTACCGTTTGTTGCAAGGCACATGTCAATACTTTTGTCAAATTTTAGACAAAAATACCCTTTAACGGCAACATATACCAGTTGCCTTTCATACCTCATTCCTCATTCTCACTTTATATTAGAGATTCCCTCTCTCACTCTGTATCAGATCTCTCTCTTTCTCTCTCTCTCTCTCTCCTACGGCAGCCATGGAAGGTGGCAAGTGGTAACAATAGCTATAGTAGCCACCATAGCCACACCAACAACAGATCTAATAGCTGCAGTTAGAGCTACAACTCCAACAAAACCCAAAATTGGATTGATTCCTATTGCCGTTATGGAGAAAAAGCCCCCTTGAGGACTTCAAATACAAAATGGATGACAAGCAAATGCAAAACAACGAAAGCCCCAATTGTTAAAGGTTATCGAAGTCACCACTGTACAACACCTTTCAAAAAACCTACTATTCCCAAACAAAAATCCTAATGTATTCATATATCATATAATATGAACATATAAATCTACATTTGCGCCATTTAATAAGAAAATCTAGGATTTTTTTTCATATAAAACATACATTCCAAAGTAGGGTTTGCCACGATCTAGGGTTGGTCACGATCTACAGCTTTTCTACAGTGTACATGATCCGATATTCTTCGAAACTTAAGTTTTCTTCACGATCTAGGGTTAGCGATGATGTACAATGCAAGTTGAAGAGGGAGAGGAAGAGAGACAGAGGCGCCATGATCGTGTAGGGTGGAGAGAAATTTCTGATCAAGTGAAGTGTGGTGTATGCTTGTTGCTCCATGTCATAACAAAGGGTATATTTAACATTTCGTTCATTTCGTTAACGGCGTTGAGATTTTTTTTTCCCTTTTCAGTAGATAAAAGGGTGTGTATGTGGGCGTTTTTAAAGGTTAGGGGATGTCTGTGTCCAAATCATATAGATGAGGGGGTGTCCATGTAATTTCAACAAGGGTATATTTGACATTTCATTCATTCCGTTAACGGCGTTGAGGTTTTTTTCCCTTTTCAGTAGATGAGAGGGTGTGTATGGGCGTTTTTAAAGGTTAGGGGGTGTCCCTGTCCAAACCAGATAGATGAGGGGGTGTCCGTGTAATTTCACCGCCTAATAACTTTTCCTCAACTATGAGAGGCTGTGCCTCTGTGATGATATTCATCTCTTGAGAAAACGAGATCCATTTGCTGGCTTGGCAAGTCTGAGGGCCTGTGGGAGAATGGGCTGATTGGTCCTCTCTCAATGGGGCAACTGTTTTTGCAGCCATGGTGGGAAACCCCTGTTCTTCTCCTATTAAAATGCAGATCCGAGCCTGAACCTATTTCTTCTAATAATACAACTATATTCACCCTTTCTCACTTGTGGGCAAGTTTATGACCTTCTCAATTCAAGGTAGATAAAAGTGAGTAGCCAAATGCTTATGTGCATGGCCCATTTAATGGAATCTCTCCTTGCCGCATATGAATATGTTTTATTGAGATTGGTTTGTAGGGGGGATACTAACTGTTCTCAGCAAAAAACAGAAAGGAAACCTAATATCCCAGTGGAATGTTTTTACATGTTGAGGTTGATAATTATGAATTTGGTGATGGTTGGAGAGTCTTTTGTGATGAGCACAATCTACAATCAAATTACAAGGCCATCGTTGGTTTTGCCAACAGAAGTGAATCTTTGAAGTATTTGTGCTTGATGAAATTGGTGTTGTGATTCTGTATCAATGGTCGCAAGCAGATCATGGATGGGAGATCTATACCCAATACCAGGTAAACTGTTTTCTCTATTCTTATAAAAAACGAAACAAAATTACCATTCCCAATGTTCTAAAAGTAGCTAGGCGCTGGTTGGGCAGTTGGCCACCTTCGAGCTTTAAGGCCTAGTAATCGACGATTAATCGGCCCATATCAATTAGTAATTGGGAATTAATTGGTGTATAGAAATTAGTCGGATAGGCCCTGCCAACGATTAATCGCTGACTAATCACTGATTAATTCCTTTTTTTAGAACACTGACCACTCCAAAGTATTTATCTGGCTCGTGTACTTCAAGTTAATTAAACTCCTAATTCACTTGGAACACAAAATCGTATTCATTGGGAATATTGGTCATCGATGGGAACATTGGTTTTATATATGGGTTCATGATCTGGATATTCCTGATGAACACATACGCACAATGATTGACATATCAATGTGGATACTGTGGTTATTGTAAGTTAATATTGACCAAGTTGTAATTTGTTGAGGGTATGCTATTTCCTTTTGATTAATCTTCAAAAGGTCAGAGACTCAGAATAATTCTGGTTTGGGTTAAAATAAAACCTCGTAGGATTGTGTGACTGAGGTTTTTAGTCAGCCAAGTTCAGTGGCTGTGACTGACAAGCACATTACAGTGAAAAATTTAGATTCAAACCTAGGTTACTTAGAATGGGTTCTTGGTCCGCCGCATGCCCTAATTCGTGAATCGTGACACGTAATGACCGATTCTGTTGCCAAAACTCCAAGATTTAGTTTGTTTATTGTAATACTCTTGGAATTACTTTGAATCACCTTCTCTTGCTATAACTCTGCTATATACAAGGTTTTATTGATTGGTTTTCTTTTGTCCATACATCATTGGGATCGGTTTAGGTTGCTAAATTCAGTAATTCACCCTTTTGAAACAAGGGTGTATCATATTTCGGAACGTTTGTTTGATCCGGTATGTTATGCGTTTGACTTCCGGCAGTAAATACAATGTGTCAGTCTAAGACAAAGATAACGACGAGAGGAGTACACAAGCATTAAAACACCATCTCCACTGGGAGAGGGTGCTAATTGATGAACTGGGAATAAATAACTCTGAGATTTGTAAAAGGTGTACACAAAAAGACATACCTGGATATTGGTGTGTATGCTGATCTTTTGAGGTGCTAGAAACCAGATAAATTTGACGACCCAGGACTTGCTTTTGGAATGGTTCTCTCAATGAATGCTCTAGTATTTGATGACCCAGGACTAGGCTACATATTTGGGAGAGAGAGATCGATAGAGAGCAGGGTTGGCAATGGGGACAGGTCGAGGCCGGAGGGTTCTATCCCCATCCTGACCCGATCCCCAACGGGGATTTGTTTTTCCTCCCATCCCCATGTTTGCAAAGTACTCTCTCCTTACTACATGTACAAGTTTTTAAAGAAGACCCAAAGGGAGGTTGGATGTCCTTGGGTGGCATTTTGTTGGTGTATAACAGGTAAAAGAGCAAAGTGAAACTGTGTCCTCTTGCCCTTTACCCAATAGACAAAGCGTTCTCATTTTTTTGTGTTTTAATTTTAATTCAGGTTCAGAAGCAATGTTTGCTGATCTTGGACACATTTCACAGTTGCCTATCAAGGTAAATAAACCTGGTTATGTTTCCTGTCGAGTACTGCAGTTGATATGCCTCTTTTGTGGGATCAAATTGTGGATCAAACATAAAGTAGGTGCCCAATAGATTTTCAGTCAAAGTGACTTTTGTGTTTTCTAAATACAATCCTTAAACTTTTCAGATAAAAGTATGCTTATTTTTTCCACAGATGACATGTACTTTCTGTTTTCAGTCAACTCAATCACTGGGACTAGAATAGAGAATCTTGCGTCCTCAGGCCTGTAAAATGTATAGGTCAATAATATTTGCATTAGTTTCTTTATTGTTCTCGTCTATGTTTGAAGGACACTTATTTGGGTGCAAAATTTATCCCCTACGCTGAATCCAACAGTTCATAAGGGATCTCATTTCCTTTTGGTGGCCAATCCCGCAAGAATTTAGAAAATCTAATACTGAGGATGGTGTAGGAATGCTCTTCGACCACTACTTTATAATCATGCTTTATACATAGTCCCTTAATCAAATAGTCTCCCATTGATGCATGGCAAACCACTCCTGCCCTGGAATAGAATATTCCAAGTTGTTGTGGGATGTGTTTGTCAAGCAGGCAACCGATAATCAAGAGTTAAAGTTGCATGCAAATGAGGACAATGTGGGGCCTGCCGGAATGTACACCCAATCTCAACATCTAATCTGGTAATTAAACAGTGCTAGAAGCTCGATCACTTCAAGAACAAACGCATTAAATCTGAAACAAGTCGTGCTAATTCAGGAGAGTTGTTAATGCACCGAAGACTACATTATTTCTCCTGCTGTCCTTAACATTTTGTTGTTATATAATTTGCTAAAGAAGCATTTCTTGTTTGAAACTGCAACAGTGAAATCAACTCCTTTAACAGAGAGATTACTTAATAGCAGATTGCTTTCACCTTCGTAGTTTACCCAGCCTTGATCCTTGCGTATACGGGGCAAGCAACTTATCTTTCCAGGCACCATGTTGTTGAAAGTGATTGCCACATTGGATTCTATGTATCAGTACCTAGTAGGTATTGTGTTTTTGCTTTTTCTACTTGCAGTTTCCTGATTTTTCTCATAGATAAGTTGTGTTGGTATTTGTAGGTGATAACTAATCCAAGAACCTTTAAGTTGAGTTTTAGCAAGTAGTGCTTATCTTTTGTTTTTCTTTTTTTGGCATCTCTCAAAGCCATCCCTTATTTTCTGTATAAGAATTCTTTCCAGTCCTACTTGTGTGGTGCTTTTAATTTGTACTTTTTCTCTTCTCAATTGATAGTTGATTTTGGCTTTTTGGGTTTCAGGTTTCTATATGGTATCATTGTCTTATTGTTGGATGTGGAAAAAGAAAGAAGCTATCTTTTGTTTTCATGTGAATTCAGTTATTAATATTGAAGTAACTAGATTCATGTGCATACTGATGCTTTGGACTATCAATGAAAGAAGCATGGTAATGTGCACATAAATTGAATTGAGTCTCTAGGCCTGCCCTCTCATGCCATTCAGCTTTGATTTGAGGGCATGGTTCCGCAGCAAAACAGGTATAGGGGGGCCACTGTTTTAGTGGTATTTTGAGAGTAGCCACTTTGTGCATATTGCCAAAGGTTAGGTCTGTCTTCAATCCTCCCCCGCCCATACCCCCAATGATTGGAGACTACATGGGTTCTGTTGTTGTTGTTGAAGTAACTAGATTCATGTACAAGTTGTAGGGTGAAGACTTAGCATCATATTTTTGTACCTATGTAGTGTTTTCTATTTTGTGCTCTTTACTATCATGCTCTGAATTGATGGAGTCCTACATACATGGTAAGACAAAAGGGGTTTCAGTTGTGCTTCAAAGCATGACAACTTGTTGCTTGCTTATTTTACTTTTTACGAGTACATCTCCGTAAGGAAATGAAGCAATGGCTGCCTTGCATCTATAGTGATCCATAGTATCCGTAATATATCAAGTGTGAATATGCCCTTTTGCAATGCTTCACAGTCATGGAGTATTCACAAAATCTAATGTTAGTTATTGAAAACCGGAAAAACACCGAGCAAGCAAGCGGTTATTGAATATCTACCTACCAATTACAATTCCAGCAACTGAATGGTATGGGCACGACTTTTTCGTGTGGAGCACGCTTGCCCCTAGTTATTATTCAATATCATATAACAGGTGGGAGACAGGGTTGTGTCTTGCTGGGTGGGTTCAGGGAAAAATGAGAGGCAAAATTGCAGTGGTAAATAGTGAGCCCAGATGATTGAAGGCACTAATTTTTCTACAATAGAAACGATTGCAATATGCTGACTATTTATCATCGTTTTGCACTTCACTAACTAGCAGTATACTGAATTTTGTATATTCTTTTTGGTGATGGCTGCTGACAGAACTGGAACTGCTTTATTCAAGATATTAAAGGACTGCAATGCTTATCTAACCTCTGATTTTGCAAGTTTCCAATTTTCACTTAAGACCACGTTATGGACCCAAACATCTTTATGGATGCAATAACCACATAATATCTTGACTCTTGAGGTCCCATAAAAGGATATTATATCCTGCTTGATCATTGTTCTGTAATAAAGCACGCTAACTACAAATAAGCAGAACATAGTGGGTCACAAATAATGTTTTCAAGTAGCAGGATACCCACCCTATCCTGTTTGCCTTTGTTAACCGTTTTTATTTACATATATCAAATCCTACGTCATCTTCTGAAAACTTCTGGTTAGAGAAAATTCTATAGTGTGACAACATCCAATGATAGTTTCTATTCTCCTTCTTAGCATGTTTTAGACTTTTCTCTTTAATCCTTATTCCAACATATTTTTTTCCTTTCTATTGCAGAGGGCCTTGGAGGAGAAGAATATTGTTCGAATTGATGTAGAGAATGCTAAAACACCAGCGATGGAGAAAAGTGTAGTTCTTGCGGTTTATACGAAGGTATTCTAAAGTTTTCATTTGAACCTGCTGTGAACTTTGGGGAGAAAGGAGAGCCACCAAAATTAGGTTTCTCTCTCTCAAACTATGTATATATAAGGACAAAGGTACAAGTACAAGAATACCCCTATGTAAAAGATACATAACAAAATAACCCCTAAGAATTTAATACCTACCCCTTATTGCCATTCATATTGGAAGCTGTTGATACTTGATATGGTAAGAGTGGTCGAATAGCCTGTAGTTGCCAAGAATATTCATTCAAAAGAGGGAAAAAGATGGGTTTAACTAAAAGGAGGAATTGGATCATCCAAAAAAAAAAAAAAAACTAAAAACAGGAAGAGGCTATCGGTCTTTTGTGCAAGTAAATTGTTTTGCGTTGCATTTGGAATCAAAAGATCAGGAGGATGAAACCTAAAATTTTTGGAAACCAAATTTTTTTGGAAAAAGAGGTGATGACAGGCAAGCTTCATGGGCATCTAAATAACAATTTTCAATAATGTGTGTAACGAAGAGTGGCAATAGTTGATTCTTTGTGAAGCTATAAACTCATTCTCCCATCACCCCTAGACATTATTGAAAAGAGGCAAAACGATCGGAGCTACACCAAAACCTTCTTTTGCATTCATTATGTGGTTAGTGTTTTAGATTTGTGCTTCAATGAGAAGGTTTTTTCACTGTATTGTATGATTGTATTGCCTACGAATGCATTGTATGATATGTCATCTATCACGCAATTGCACATTTTCGCATCTTTGTTCTCTAAATACCGATGATTCTTAAAGACCAACCAAATTCAAAATTCTGAGCACGTGGCTATGTGCACGCCTCGACACTAGTAACATTTCAAGTAGTTTTTTTCAAATTATACACTCACAAACTAACTTTTGGAGGTAATGGATGGCTGAGATTGGGTTTGGATTTTGATCCAAGGGTCAGGCTTAGTTTTCATCCCTTATTAGTGCCGCCTGATTCTGTCTAATCGGTTCTACCGTGGTTGATAGATAAGCCTCGGTTGGATGAAAAAGCGTTCAATCAATTCTAGGCTTGCGGCTCAGCATATGAAACACCTCTCTCTCTCTCTCTCTCTCTCTCGATCAATCAATCGATGCTCTGGGTTCTTTTTCCCCTGTTCTTCCTTGATTTCCATGAGTTTCCAGAACCGATCTCCATCAATAGATTGAATGGCTAGCAGTGGTTCAATCTTTAGATATAGGGTTCAATTTTCTTCGGCAATAGTTTGTGTTGATCCAACTGATCGGCAACATGTCCTTCTAATGGTAACTGTGGCCGATTGCAAGTTTCCATTGAGCAACGATAGCCCACACCCACCATGACCAGCTATAGCTACAGATCAGTGTATGTTTGAAGTTTCCCTACCTACCCCACCGTAGCTTTTCCATGAGTTTTTCGCTTGAATCCCTATCTTATTCTCAAGCTGAATCTCTTCCCCTTTTTTCAGATTGCTGATGAAATGGTGGAGAGTATTAATTAGGAGAAAATTTGGTTCGAATGCCCAAATATTATATTGTTGGTACCTCTTCTAATAATCTCATTATATATTGTGTACCATCTGTGTGACCCTATGAAAAGAGAAAGAAAATAAAGCTTTTTATATTTTGATTTGTACTTGTCTATCACTGTATAAGCTTCTTCATTTATCTTCCTCATTTGGGTTATTCATTTCCAAAACCTAACTACAGCTAATCCGATTTTCAAAAGCCCGATGGACTGTCGCACCTCTCTCGCAGTTCATTGACATCAACCTCTTCTATTATCTTATTTTGATTTTAGTAAAGCTCTCAAATAAAGCTGTGGTGTGAATCACTAGATGTCGGGAATGTTTTACCCTATCACTATAGGTACTCTCTCTCTTCCATCACCCTTTTGCACAAATATGAAATCAGTTTTGATTTTGGTGAGTTGTAAATTACCTGACGCAGGGCCTAATGGTCTCTAATGTAAAGACATTGGAAATATGAACTTACCATTATTGTTATAGCAGCATCATATTTGAGTTCATGTCAATCCATTATGTTCAATTATCCTCATTGTGTTAAACTTTTACTCAAATACAACATCAGGTTCTTTAGAGTGGAAACAATTGCTGTTACTTACATAAATAGTCAATTGGTGTTGGTTTTGCTTGTTGGATTTATTTCTTAAGCCACCTTGGTCATTTATAGACAAGCCTTATGGGTGCTTTGAAGATGAAGGGAGCTCTTATTATAATGGTTGGTGTTTGATTTGATGCCCATTTGGGTGCTGATTTTGAATTGTAGTTGTTTGAGATGCTCCTTTTATTGTTTTTTCTTCCTTATTGTACTAAAGGAGGATTCTGTGGTGTTTTCTTTCGGAATAGTGTTAGCACTTAGCACTCGGTACTCTCTCTACACTCTGATTTGTTGTTAAGCAACTGAATACGTTTTTTCTTTCTTTCAAATTCCACGTGTTTGGGGCTTTTCGATGATCTTCCCCATGAACGCATGATGATGAGAGAGAAGGAATGAAGGGAGAGAAAGATGCACGGCGATATTGGCGGCTAGGTCCCCTGCTCATCTCTTGCCATCGATTCCGTTCTACGCGTCAGAATGGTAAAACCCTCAACCTTTTCAGTTTCATTTTTGTTTTGCCTTCAATAGTAAAAGAATGACTTCTAGCCGACCCCAAGTGATTGGGACGTAAGGCTCGGTTTGGTTTGGTTTGGTTAGTAAAAGAATGACTTCTGAATTCTGATGGGAACGGAAATTTTTTTTCCATAATGTTTTCCCTAATTTCTCTCTCTCTCTCTCTCTCCAATGTTGAACACTACTGGTTCATGCGTTTGACCACCTATCCTCGTTCCCCTTCGACCATCACTGAAGCAATCCTCCATCTCCACCAACTACTGGTGCTTGTGGCTGCCTCCTCCCTAAATACGGCCAAGGTACCCTAAATTTCTACTATCTCCCTCTTTCTAGCCCTAGCCCCAGCCCTAATCTTTGTAGTCAAAACCTAAATCTGCTCTCTCGCAAATCTTATTCCTTGTGTATTTTTTGGTAAAAATGAAAACTGAACCTTATCTTTTAATTTTTGTATTGTATTGTATTGGGATTGGTAAAATGTTGAGGCGGCTGAAATCACTCATGACCACTGCTTTGGAATTGGTAGAAGTTAGGCAAGTTTGCCTCTTCCTCCGGTCGTTTTTTGTTAACTGCACATGTATTGATGCTTTGAGAGAATGTTACTATGAAATTAGTGAAATAGTTTGGGCTGCCTTTAGCATAAGATTGGTAGTTGTAATTGAGAAACTACTTCATTCATAATCTGTTATGAACTTGTCCGAGAGATGCTTGAAAAACAAAGGGGTCTCAATTGATGTAATCCAGACAAAGGGTCTCAATTGAAAAACCATTATCATTCCACTCAAAAAATGAAGTAGTTTTCTTTGTGTGCTCTTCCAAGCTGTTTTAGTTTCAATTGATGTAATCTAGACAAAGGGGTCTCATAATCTGTTACGTAACTCAAAAAATCTTATGTAACCCACAGAGCTTGAGCTTCCTATTCTAAGTAGAACTTTAAAGATGTCCAACTCCAACTACTCAGGTTGGTTCTGATCTCATCTAGAACAGTGCTCTTGTCACCAACACCAACACCAACATCTACAGCCTTCTTTGGAAGATTCTCACGTTCTTTTCCCTCCATATGATGTATATAGATGCAGCTGAAGTTTGTAAATGCCATTCCTAAACCCCTTTTCTTTTTTTGTGCTGGCATGCCCATTTCAACTCTTGATCAAACTGGATAGGCCCTCCTCTAATTTGTTTTTTAAGAAGAACACTCTTCCATATAGCTGTAGCCTGTAGAGGAAGGACACTAACGTGTGTTACCAAAAGTGGCCACTGAAATGGTCCTCAGTTCTTATTGACAATAAGGCCTTCAGACGCTACACTATTGCATAGATAGGTGCATCCTAAATCTCAAATGCGATTTCCTGTCATCATTAATAACTAAATACTTTCTTACCAGTTGTGAATCTTCTACAGTTCAATGCAATGTCATTTTTCACGAATCTTTGCGGATGACGTTTAGGTTCTTGGTTTTAGTTGCAAGTACTAGGCCATCTTACTGAACACGTATTAGATGGATCAAACACTTAGTTAAGACACATACCTCCACTTGACTCCCGTTTCTGAGTCCATGTGACATTGTGTTTGGGGAAGATATTCTGGTACATGGGTTGCCGTGTGTGATTTGATTGTTATGCTGTTTCACACAATATGCTAAAAAATGATGCTTTTGCGTACCCTTCTTGTAGGGGACTTCCATAGTTCAGTTGGACAGAAAAACATGTGTGTCACTAGAGCAATTAACAACTGTACTATGCAACTCATGTCAGCTTATAAGGACTCCAATAGGGAGAGTAAATGTAAGTTCTCTGTTTTACTAGGTTTTTGTGATGGCTATAATTGGGGTACTCATTTCTCTTTCTTCGACAGACAACTTGACAGAGGCACTAATGTTCTTACCGCATTTCAGTGGGGATATCCATCAAGTGTGCTCTCCCTTCTACTTCCAAGGTTCAATATATGGCAAACAAATTAAATTTTCTTCAATCCACTTATCTTCCTTTTCTATCTTGTAATTGGGAATCATCATGATTTTTAGGATGAGACCATATTTATCCTATAAATACTTCTTGTGGGCTTGTCTTCCCCATTGATCACTGACTTACTTTTGTGTTAATTGGGTGGTAATATGAAGTCCTATAACCAGTTTATTTGAGAAGTTTTTATAATTTGAAGGATTTTCAATTTTCTGCTTTTGATGCTCTCCCAGCATTATGTGCAATGCTACGTAGAAGCTTATTAACCATGTCAAAATGTCAATAATAATGGTGTTTTATGACTACGACGCCGTTCTTTGGAATTTATTTTTCAGGGGCATACTGCATAACATTTTGTAGGAAAGTATGAAACCATTGATGTGCCAATCACCCATCGCCAACCAGTTAACATGATTATCCAATGTGCTTGGTTCATATAGAAAAATGGTGGAAAATGAATACAAATACGCACTTGAAAACTTAGACCAAAGCCAATTTGGTGATGTGAAAATTTTGTTCTATTCTCTTTTTCCCGGTGAATTTGTAAGGCATCGTTACTAGGAAGCCATTTAATGTTGCAGGCTTGCAGCTACACAAGGCAGAAGGGGGAACTGAATACATTGAGTTTCTACATGCACCAAGGAACAGTTTTACTGATTTTGGTAACTCTGATTTAAGAAGATTCTTTTTGTTTTGGGTTTCTGTCATGTTAAGTTAGTGCTTTGAATGTGCCCTACAAAGTTCTTTGCTACGATGAGGTGTTAAGGTGATTCTCGTACCTTAAGGGCTTTTGAAATGACCATGTAATCTATTTTTTATCTACAAAAAAATTGCACGTGTTCTTACAACTTTTAGTGGAATAATATTTAGCATAAAATTTATGGTAAAAATGGAGGAAGAATTTTTTACAGAGGGAACCATAACATGAAATGAAGATTGCATGTTTTCAACTGTTGTGTTCCTTATGAATCTTACGAATAATCGCAAAAAATGCTATTGGTAGTACAGCCCACTTTTAATTTATTTTCATTGACAGGGTTGTAGAAAGAAGGGCCGGCCTGATGTAATGATAAAGTTGCTCCATTGTGGCCTGGAGGTCATGGGTTTGTGTCGCGGAAATTGCCTCCTTGCTTGCAGGGGTAAGGCTGTGTACATCAACCCTTCCTCAGATCCCGTGATCCCGCAATGGCAGGAGCCTCGTGCACTGGGTTTGCCCCTTTTTTAGGGTTGCAGACATGCAACTTTTCTACTAAAGTTAATATAGCATGCGGTGTGGATGCAATCTATTCGTTTGTCCCTTGCATCATTTATCTTTGACTGAAGCATATAATGGGGGCTAATAATTGTTAGCTTATGCCTGGTTGAAGGTAGAAGGAAATCTAAATCAGATGGAATTTACTCTAATGAAGAGAATTTGTTGAAGAAGGAGAAGCTTATGTGTGATGGATATTCATTCTGCAGGCAAGCTTGTGTCCAACATTTCTGTAACTAAAACTCATATTGAACTATGTCCTAGCATAGTTTGGATTGACATTACTAATGTCTCTCTGTTGGTGCAGATAACTCACTAAGCTAATGCAATAAGTAATTTCACTAAGCTAATGCGATTGGGACTGTCGTCTTGAATCAGTTGATTTACCAGTTTCTTCCTCCAGCTATGTTATAACTCTACTGTTAAGGTTTGGAAAGATATGACTCATTGAACTCCATATCTTCAGTTCTAATTGTTTTGTCTTTCACAACTGAGATGCATTACAGGTCATATGTACTAAATTCTTGCATTTCATTGTCTATATGGTGGCTTGGCAGAAGGTAGAATTTTGTTTTTATTATCTTTGCATGCTGGCATTTGTGTCTTACTGGATTTCTGCATAGGCAAGTTGTGGAGATTTATGGTCCAAAAGCTTCTGCATGTAACTTCAGCCA
The DNA here is from genome assembly GCA_019656275.1 of Rhododendron kiyosumense. Classification (NCBI taxonomy): domain Eukaryota; kingdom Viridiplantae; phylum Streptophyta; class Magnoliopsida; order Ericales; family Ericaceae; genus Rhododendron; species Rhododendron kiyosumense. The sequence goes on along the minus strand of BPLS01000205.1, from coordinate 517,666 downwards.
TTAAAAGATCTGGTTCTTGGTAGCACGAAGCGGGAGAGCGAAAGTATCTAGAAGCTCCTAAGGTTGGGAGCGCCTAAGGAGCGTATACAGATTATATATAAATATAGATATAAAGTATCTTTAAATACTTAACCATTGCAGGAAAAGTGATACTGAGATTTTTCCCGATCTTAAAAGGGTAACTAATGGAAGTTAGATATTTCCAATTTGCACAACTGCTTGATTGATATGATTTTCATATTCTCATTTTCACAATGGTATCACTCCCTTAAAAGTAAGAGAATAATTGCCTTAACGGCCGTTAAGCTCCCATCTTAGTTAGGAGCCAGCTCCTGTCTCGAGGGGAGCAAGTTTCCATCTTGGGAGTGCAGATTCAAGCTCTGGTCTTTGGGAGCGCACCCATTTTAGAAGGATCCTGCGACTAAGATTGATATCTTCTTGGGAGTTCTTTCTCTACTATCATCACTACAGGAACAAAAAACATATGTATATCCAATGAGCACGAAGAAATGTACGAAGCACGAGCATTACACTAGTATAATCAATGAGCGGTTGTATGATTGCAGAATTAGAATTATGATGTCCAAACTTATCAGCTAAAATTTAGTGAGATGTAATCCAGATCTATGTCCTTCTATATTCAGCTGGTATTTTTTCTTTTTTGCTTTTGTTGTTCATTTTGTAACTTTAGGAACCACATGTCCTTTTGTAATCCAGATCAATGAGCGGTTGTATGATTGCTGATTCCTCCTATTTTCGTAACGACTAAGAACGCTTGTGTCAGGTGAGATTGAGGAGGAATTCTCAACCATACGAGCTGTAATTTGGAGGATCTGACCAGGTAATCAAAATTAATCTTACCTTGCAGACTCTTGCTAGCTATGTAGAGCCACATTCCCAATGTGTTCTTGCCTTCGTCTCCATGTTTTTGCATGTTATGTTTCTAATTATCATCCTTTGCATTTTATTTCTTGTATCTGTGTTGGTGAGATTGATGCGGTGCCTGGTTCGCTTCAAGCAGGATTGTTGGAAACTTGGAAATTGATTAAGGCGCATTGGTGTTGGTGGTAACTACAATTGCTGTTTGCGGCTAGGTTCTTGGAATTGATACGGTCAGTTTTCGTCAAGTAATCTCTTTGTTTTTTCTCATCCAGATAGTAATATCCTTGTCCTCCCATGTATAGAGAACCTTGTGTGGTGGTATAGTGTTTAGGATAAGGATCACAAGATATTTGGTGTGGAAAATCATAATATTTTTGGCGAGAACTATGTTGAGTTGAAATAGAAATTGCAAAAAGCCCTTGATTACTGTTGGAGCCTAATTCAGCTATATATCAGTTTATTTTGTGTCAAGAACAGGATACCTTTATAAAGTTTTTGGTTTTGGCCTTGTCAAAAATTCTTATTAACTTTGTAGTTTAGCTGTTTGAGACTATTAGTGTAAGACATGAAGCTGTCATCAGTACAGAGAGAGAGAGCGAGAGAGAGAGAGAGAGAGAGAGAGAGCAGTTCTGATTACTGTTGGTGCCTAATTCAGCTATATATATCAGTTTATTGCGTGAAAAGAGAGAGAGAGAGAGAGAGAGCAGTTCTGATTACTGTTGGTGCCTAATTCAGCTATATATATCAGTTTATTGCGTGAAAAGAAAGGGATGCCTTTGTAGAGTTTTTGGTATACTAAAGAGGTAGCTTTAGAATTGGAATGTTTTAGCAAGACTAAATATGCTTATCGTATCTGTAGATAGAACGTTCTATATTTCCCCCGTCATGGTATGCTTAACGTATTCTGCACGGGTAAAGGCAAATACAACCCCGCATTAGTTTCTGTCCCCTCACCCTGTTGGCATGTTTGGCACCTTTGCACGTAGCCTCCCACATCTTTAGTCATTCCTGGCCAATAGTATGCATCTTGAAGCATCCCTAGAGTCTTATCCTTGTCAAAATGGCCCACTTGTGACTTTCGGCCAACATTTGCTCCCTTAAAGAGCAAGTAGGGACACACAACTTGAGTCATTTGAAGAGAAACTTTATATGTAAATGAGATGACAAGTAGAATGAACAATGGAAACATGATACAACTCCTCTAGCAGGTGAAACAAGTATAACTCGATGAATTTATGTCCCACAATCTTCCATTTCTATCACACTTTCACTTTAGCAATCATTTACTCAAATCGTATCTCAATTTATGTCGTATTTATGTGTCATGAGTGAATGCTTCTGCGAGGCCAATTTAGGGATCCCGATACCCCCTGCCAGGCACCTCACCCGTTGATGGGTCTTGAATATGTTACGATGAATAGCTCTTGCTGGGCCAATTTAGGGGTCCCGACACCCCCTGCCAAGCACCTCACCCATCGGTGGGTCTTGAATGTCCTCATTTGGTTTTAAGTGTTTAGGTATCCTATTTCGATCATAAACAATCCATAACATGTCATAAGTTCTCATTTCAAAATGTAGCAAGTCGTATACATCAAGTCAACATCATGCTCCATGTCAAATGTAAACAAAGTCCTCATACCCAAAGATTCATAACAAAATCCATTGGGACGAACCACGACCTTAGAATGTGAAAATAGGAATTTTTACAAAATTCTAAAGTGGCTTCCCGTAGTGGGAAAAAGTTAGTACAAAATGTTTAGGTTCTGATCATTGGCCACACGGGTAGGGGAAAAATGGACTACTCGTAGTAGTACAAAATGTTTTAGTTCTAATCAATGACTACCCGTAGTCCCAAAACTGTCTACCCATAGTAGAACACAAAGTTTCAGTTTTGATCAATGACTACCCGTAACCCGTAGTCCAAAAACTGGTGACCCGTAGTAGAACCCAAAGTTTCAGTTCTGATCAATGACTACCCGTAGTACCTGGGAAATTTTCTGCGATTTGCCCAAACATGACAAATTTTGCTAGAACTCAAGACAAGGATCTAAAACACGATTAAGGCACCAAAATTCCTCATAAACACATAAAGGAGGCATAGAATCCCTACCTCAAAGATTGAAAGCCCAAACTCAAGCTCGATTCAAAGCCCTAGAACTTCAAACTCTGAGATCAACCAAATACTCCCTCTCCAAGCCAAGCCAAGCCAGGCGATTCCCGAGCTTAAGAACACTTGAATGCGTGGGTTATATGGTCGATCTTGATGGGTTTCAAGTTTGGAGAGAGAGAGAGAGAGAGAGAGAGAGAGAGAGAGAGAGAGAGAGAGAGAGAGTGGCGTGTGTGACAAGAGTGAGTGTGGTAGGTTTGATGTTATATGTATACTCCTGACATATGCGCACACACACACTATGAGATTGAGATTTGGGGTGTTTTTTTGGACCTTTTTTTAGGTGTCCCCGGAACCGCCCCAATAACACCTCATATATACATTTATCAAATTGCACTAACACCCCCTTCACTATAATGCGCATCATCATCCTCCCACAACCTTCATATATTATCACATTAACTCCCAAGCATTAAATCAACAGTATTCACATTTTATATTCTTAGAATCTTAACACATAACATTTCAATTTGGAAAATTAAATATGGGTCTCTACAAGAGCGCTCTCCACCATATATTTGTGTGGGATCTACCATCCCATACCATTGATTGGTGGATAGGCTCTCAAGGCTCTTTCCACCGCATATTGACATGGGATTTCGAGAGCACTGAATAACTATTCCCACTCCTGTATACTAAAATATCTCTGTACTTCATGAGTATTTCCATGTTAGCTGCAGCTAAATTTCCAAAACACCGTTGGTCTCTTTTAAATTGTTGATGGTATGAATACATAACTGTGGATTAAAAAGAAGAGTGCAATCTCGTTTTTCCCCCCAAATTCTTGAATATGTGAGAGAATGAGAAGGGCCACTTGTAGGGCATTTGTACCATCGGTTCTGCTGCTGTCTTTTTTTTTTTTTCAAAGTTATAAAGGTGGACCGGATTGAACCAGTGTAGAGACCCCCTGATCGACCAGAGAATCCACCCGCCCTAGAATGTTTAAGCAATAGGATCTCGATAAGATTGTATCAAACTATCAATGGTGAGTGTTTTCTGGTTAGTCTACTGATCAAGTAATCAAAAGCATTGCTAGTCATGGATATCCATCTTATTTCTTAGTATTTCTACACAAGTAACAACCTTTGTCCATCTCAGGTGCATTCGAGTATGTTTTACAGTTTTGTGGTACAATGAGGTCTCTATTTGATCAGTGGATTTGTTGCACATGTACCCCAGAGGCTCTACAGTTTGAATGAACTAAAACTGAACGGAATAGAAACCTGCAGCTTGCTGGTCTTGTACGAGGAATCTCTGCTTGTAATGTGTTTGGATTGAATCCGCAACAAATCTTCTACTTCTCTGTTGGCTTGCTGTTTTTTTGGACGTCTGACGTGGTAACTTTGTAGTTAGCAATAACAAATTCTACACGTCATCATAAAAACATGTTATTATGCAGGCAATAGTGAAGTTGATTGTATCTCTCTGTTAACATTTGCACTGAGTTGGAAATACAAGGCACCGAAATACAAGCAAGATCAAAGTAGGAAATACACCTATAAAGGAACAAAAACAGCAACTCTAGCCTTCACCGTCTCCATGTTCTGAAACCCAAAGAACTATGATACTCCTTTGGTTTAGATTCACCCATATCTTCTCTTGCAGCAACAGCATGTTAGTCCCCTTCCTCTAGGGAGCTTCTTACTAACCTAATACCAGATCAAATCTGCACCGGTTGATGGTAGATGCAATTTTGGCTCCAGATTGAATGATCTTCTGCATGCTTTCCCCTCATCAGTCACACCCTCTGCATCCTTAAAGAAAGCTCGATTGATCGGCTCCGAGTATCCTCCGATAAGAGGAAACACCATTCGTAGGCTACAGGCCTACAACTCTTCCCGCCCTTGGATTTCTTCACTTTCTTCTTTAGTTCCCTCAATTTTTGTTCCTTCAGTTCAAATATCAGACCTGCTGAAGATAGGCCACCTTCAGCTTCTTGAATGGATTTCCTTTTTACAAGGAGGTTGGCCAAGGGCATCTGACAAGAGGGGCTTGAATATCATGAGAGTCGATGAGTAGGGAACTCACTATTTTATCACCATTCTCTTTCTCTCACCACTAGTTCCTCTTCCCGAAGATCTGAATCTTGAATATCAATACCCTTATTGGCATTATCAGCGTGAAGCTCAGCTTGTGGCCACCACTTACCATTGGTCACATTGAGCTTATACGGTTCAAGTGCCATGTCATCATCTTTCTAACTCGACTATGGAGATATCAATCGTTTTTTCCACAGGCACCTATCTTTCACGCTGGAATTCACCGCTCTATTCTCGAGGTTGGCAATTTATGGTGAGTCTTCGGTCACTCTTATCTTAACAGACTTTCCTTTGATTTTCAGTGTCAACTCCTCGTCCATGTGCTCCCTGGTTTCAGTAACTACAAACACTCTGTATCTGTCAAAAGCCAAACCCTTGAGGGTACTGTCATCGAAAGTAATGGGATCTTCCCATAAACCTCCAATAGCCAAAAAGGTTTTTGCAGACCATACATTGATAGGTACCCCAAGGCATGTAAAGCCAAATGCCTCTTGACGGTGGAAATATCTGCTCGAGCCTTTTTTTGGAGGATATGAACCATTTAGAGAGCCATTCCATGTTGTCCTTACGCATGCAATCCAATGAGTCCTTAGTTGGAGACTAGAATACAGAATCCACCTCTGGTTTGAAGTTAGGCTTCCCCAAAACCATTGGGGGAAAACAAGTCCCGTTGATTACTGCTCTTTACCAACTCATCTCACATTAAGTTGTTTCCATTCGGATTGAAGGTTGGATCATCGCCTTCGAAAAAATTTAGCCTGAACTCATAACGGTGGAATCTCATACAGCTCTTGAACCTTTTATGGATTCTGTCTTCATTAATAAAGACTCAACAAGGAATTAAGGAGTGAAGGCTAATACAACATGTTCTTACTTTTTCTTGAAATGCATATATCCAAGATGAAGCTGACTAACTTGTTGGGGATCATTTGCTTTGTGTTTGATTAGTTACAAATGAGACATAAATTTTCTATTTGCAGAGTCTTGTTAAACGAAACAATATCCTGGGCAAGTGCTGCAAGCAACCATAATGTATGTGCCATAAACATGAAACCTTGCTTCCTCATCTCTCGCCCTTTCAAACATAAATGGCTCCTTTTGTTTCCCTTCCTCCATAGAGAAGATGTGGGAGATTGAGGGCAGAGTGACTAAGAAAGATATAAGAGTGAGCTCCAACAAACAATGGGTTATTTAAATATATGGCAATATTTGCAACGAGTTTTCCTTCAGTTATGTTTGTGCTTAGAGTGTGCTGTCTGCAAAAGGTCTGAAAAGATTGCCTGCATTACCGCCAATGCTAGTGTTGTAATATGATTAGCAATTCGAACATTATGTTTTTTACTCATTTGCATCTTTCTTCCTTTGAAGTTTCTTCATCTCCAAGAAATCAGGCTGTTAAGACATTTTGGAGGAGGGTTAAATTGTTAACACAATCTGTAGCCATATTGTCACTCCGTTTGAGGCTTCCAGTTATACGGAAGTTTCCTGAGAACATGGAGTGCTGGTGGAACATCTCTGAAAAGAGTTAAATTAGGTTCAAATTCAATCAAAAGCGCGCACACACACACACACACACACATAGGCCATAGCAATGTGTACAACCATTATCTATCATCTGTACAACCGTCTTTTTACAGGTTTCTTTTAATGGCGGAATCAGCAGCTTGGTTCTTGACACAATTGGCCACACATTTAGTCAAAAGTACCACAATAGGGTTGTCCAAGTAAGATTTCATCTCTCTCTCTCTCTCTCTTGTGAGTAATTCTTTTTGTCTAGTAAACTTTCTTCGTCTTGCAATGAGTTCTTTAAGTGATTTGGGGGGGTTTTAATTAATGAAATGTGTCCACAGCAGTACGTTTTCATCTATAAGTTTCTACTATGTGCTATTTTCATCAGTACTTGCGTTGGCTAAAGATATTCCAGTTCATTTTTTGGTGTATTGGTCATGTGTCTGCTAAGATCTCCTCTCAACTGATTACCACAAAAAAATTGATGTAGCATGAAGCTGGCTATTTCTTAATTGCCTACTTGCTGGGAATACTTCCAAGGGGATATATGCTGTCAAGTTTGGAAGCTTTGAGGAAGGAAGCATATGTCAATGTTCAAGCAAGGACTGCTTTTGTGGATTTTGAGATCCTTGAAGAAGTAGGTTGTTTTCTTAATTTTTTGTATTTCATCTGAACATAGTTTTCTAAGTGCGCTATTCTTCATACCTCCGTTGTCTGTCCTTTTCCTTTTTCGTTTTTGTTCTCTTGTGGTGATGGGAAGTGGAAAAAGTGGTCTCAACATGGGATCTTTTTGCAAGATAGCTGAATTTTTTTTCCACGAGAGATTATACCATCTTGTTTCTTTAGGCAATCACAAGTAAATACCACTCTTTCCATTAAGATCTCATTAGATCAGCCCTAGGTAACTAGAAATAAATATCATTCTTTTTGATTGACTTTTTTTGATTATCTTTGTTGGTTTCTCATCTATATTCTTTGATTACTGTTCGTCATGTAGGTAAATGCTGGAAAGCTAACAGCCACAGTATGATTCCTTCTTTCTCATCTTACAAATGCTGCGCAGATCGGAAGCCTAAAAGAGGGTCTGATTCTCTCAAATCGGAAGGAGACGCACTAAACCGTCCGCTTTAGCTAGTCGTAGACCGTTCGTGCCCTACGAGTTCTCTCTTTCCTGTCGTTAAGTGGAACTCCTCTCTATCTGTCCTGAAAAGAAGTGCTTTCTTTCGTTTCAATTTCGAGCATCACTTATTTTACGAGAATCTATCAATCTCCTGAAAACAGGGGATATTCCGCAGCTCTTACTCGAAGACATGGAACCTCTTGTTAGATCCGGACAGGGGAATTGACTTGCAAAGAGCTTATTAGCCTATTCTTTCTTGCTAACTAGTTGTCCAATCCAAACCTCTCAAAGGAACTGAAGCCTTCGTCCAAACTCTTTTTGTACTCGCATATGTCCCTTTTCTTTGACTTCCTTTGCCCATGAGGTAGTGCATTCTATGTTTCGAAGGACTTTTCACATTCTCCGATGCTACGAATGGTACAAGAATACAGAACCCGAAATTCGTAGATAGGACTTTGCCGGGTGTAAAGGAATACAGTGATAGAGGCATATTATGTATGTTATCCCAATAGGACCTAGCTCATTGACTCGTTTTCTGGATGAGAGAAAGAAGATGATAAGCCTAAAGCGGATGAACCAAGGTATGGAGCTAAACAACAGGCTTAGGCCAAACCAAACCGTTACGGTAAAGCGGTAGTCCCCGGCACCCATACTGGATATTCGGGTAGGAGAAACTTGTATAGGTAGGAATGTTGACTTCCTTCTGGTTTACAGGCTTTGTTATCGGACCGGCAGGTGTAAACGGGTAGGTTTCCCGATGTTGGTTTAGATTCAAATGATTGGGATCGTAACTACGAGCGGGACAACTATGCCCTGTATCAACGTTCAGTCTTTGATACACCCGAAACACTTCACGTGCCCGCTCATGCACGAGGGATGAAACATTTGTTATAGATGTTTGATTTTCGATTCAACATCTGCATGGACCCGGGAAATTGATCACCAAATGCAGTTCCGTATCACGTGAATTGGTCATTTTCAACAAAAATGGCTAAGATATGAAATCTGGACATCCAGATATGTTTTTTCTCTTTTATTTATGAGTAGTCCCGCTGATCCGACGAGTTAGCTGCTTTAACGGATCTTGCCTACATCGGGGGACCCACCACTGCAATAGAAAGAAAGCATTCCCAACCGCAATCTCGTATCATAAAGGACTTTTGACTTCGCCGCCTGCATGGAGTAGATCAATTGGTTGTACTCTGCGTTCAGTTGCTAGAGAGAGTTTTTAAGTTTGAATATCCCAATCGGCAAACTTTTCTG
>BPLS01000205.1:444446-468686 GCA_019656275.1 Rhododendron kiyosumense | reverse complement strand
TGTACCAGTCAAGTGAATTTCACCTATGATGCGAGGCTGCTTCTCACTCAAGGGTTTTTTCCCGGGTTTCATCCCAGTTTTCACCTGTTTTTCCTTATTCACTGCCCTCTCTTGTGCTCCCTCACTAGCTGCTCTCTCTGTAGAGCCCAATAGTCCCGGAACGTCATTAGCGTCAGTCGAGACAGCAACCTGAGCCAGCTAAAGCCGATACCGGAACAAGGATTTTTCTCTGAAGCAGGACTTGACTCTGCAGCTAACTCGCCTCCCAGGAAAGATTTGCTTTGATCTAAGTTGACCTCTTACCTTGATTTATCCACTTATTGCGCGGGTTCTTCCATTTGCTTTCTCCCTCATAGAGGTATCATGATTCGGTTGAAATGGCCAGGCCAGATCATGTCACAACTTCTTCGAGGGGCCGTTCCGTCATTGTCTGATTTTTGGGACCTCTGAGAGTGAGACATCGTATTATGTCTATGTAGCGATTGGACAAAAAAAGATGTAGATCGATCGCCCTAGATAGACAACTGCAATCTGAGATTGTTTTCTGTCTTTCTTACCTGCTTTGGAAAGTCTTCTTTCGTTCCTCGACCGTGACACTATTGATTGCACGGTACCTGATATGAGAACTCGAAGCTACTGACCTTAATTGATTGTTAGCTCTTTAAGGAAGTCATGCTTTTCTCAGTAACCATCCCTTCATTCGTTCCTCATGTCAGTATCAGTACTGGGACGAAGGTCTTACCTTCCCTTTCCACTAGGGTGAATGTAGTGAATCCCCTTATCTTATATGGCCATTTCTATAGCCTTGTTGGCCTGTTGAAACCTTCATAGAACATATACCTAAACTATAAGCTTTGAAGCTCCTACTTACCTCTCAGCTGGTCCTTAAGAGCAAATAAAGCGATTAGCTTGATTTGAGCAGTAGTGTCAAGGATTACGTCTTTAAGAAGGCAGTCACCGGGAATGAACTAGAGGGAAGTCGAGGCGGATGAAGAGTGGAACGATCTGGAGATTCTAGGGTGCAGAACTTCTAAGCTTACGTTGTGATTCTCGAAGATATGGAAAGCGGTTCCTCCAAGCTTTATTACCTAAGCTGACACGCCGAAGTTGGTCAACAAGGAGTTCGCAAGACCGGAGAAAGGGGTTGATCGATAAAAGGATTATCACTCTTCTTCTATGGAAATTCCAACCTCCCTCTTAGTAAGCAGTTTATCATAGGTAATGATCATGCACACAGGACCGATCATTTCCACAGTCTTAATGCTCCTAGTCTCTTGCACAACCACTACTTTTTGAGAAAGTCGTTTTACTGACGGCAACACAAGAACTTGAAGAGGAGAGTTCTTTTCGCTAAGCCCTCTTCCTGGAAGCGTCCCGGTGAGCGTCGGAGAGGGGTCTGGTTCACCAGCCACAGGAAGTCTGGCATCCGTCGCCAGATGAGTAAGAATTGCGCCCCTATTTGACTAAGGCTGGAAAAAAAGCATTAGCTCGGGTCAAGACCATTGCTTTTGGTTGTATCCGCTTGTCAATTCTTGGTGTAATACTCACTAAAATAAATGATTGGTGTCAGAATTTTTCACTGATCAGGTGTGATCAGTCTCATCCGTGTAAGAATTAGAAATTCCTCTTCCAACTCGTCCCAGAATGGGCGTTATGGCAAAGAACAAGAAGAAAACTAAAGAAGAAATTTGTCCAATAGTAACAAATGTTGCCTTCACAGGTTGACATCCGATCCAACCTAGTAGTAAGCAATCCGCCAAAAGCAACCAAAAAATTCCTTGGTAAATCGGGCGAAAACTTGAACTACGTACATACATACTTTTAAAAAAAGGTAAAGCCAAGAGAAAACTAGTGCTATTGCGGCTACACCTCCCGCTTTGTCAGGTATACTACGAAGAATGGCATAGATCGGTAGGAAATACCATTCGGCACAATATGAGGTGGGGTGGACATCGGATTAGCAGGTATATAATTGTCGGGATGCCCCAAAACATTAGGAGCATAAAAAAGAAATATGGAAAAAAAGATAGCAAAAGCTACCCAACCTACTAGATCCTTTACATAAAAATAAGGGTAAAAAGAAATTTTATCCATCTCTGAATGTACACCCAATGGATTATTTGATCCATATTGATGCAATGCAGCCAGATGAAGAAGACTAGCGCCTACTAAAATAATGGGGAGTAAATAATGAAGACTAAAAAAACGATTTAAGGTGGCATTGTCCACTGAGAAACCACCCCAAAGCCAAGTCACTATGGTATCTCCTACTACAGGTATGGCGCTAGCTAAGCTTGTAATTACTGTAGCTCCCCAAAAGCTCATCTGACCCCAAGGTAGTATGTATCCTATAAAAGCTGTCACAATCATTAATAGGAAGATTACAACTCCGACACACCAAACAAATTCCCTAGGACTGCTATAACTCGCATAATATAGACCACGAAAAATATGAAGGTAAACCACAATGAAAAACATACTTGCCCCATTAGCATGCATATAACGGAGCAACCAGCCCCCTTCAACATCTCTTATAATGTGTTCTACGCTGTTGAAAGCTAGATCCACATGAGGTGTGTAATGCATAGCTAAAAAAACGCCAGTCACTATCTGAATGACTAAACGAATACCTGCTAACGAACCGAACCCCCACCAATAAATAAGATTGCTCGGGGTTGGATAATCTATGAAATGCTGATTAAGTATGGAGGATATAGGTTGTTTAAGAAGAGATAATCGTTGGTTTCTTATAGTCATTTCTCTTTTCTATCGTGACAACTCGTGTTCCCACACCTTTTTAGCGTTCTGGGGCCCTACTAATAAAATTGTTCCTTTCTTCCACCTCCGAAGGATGGAGGGGGTATACAGCGAAAGAAGCGTCGAAGAGGTCATCTTGGGTTACTGAAGAGTCGTCCGACTGCTCGGTGACCGAATCAGAGAGGTTTTTACCGCTTTCTCTTCTCTCCAGCACTCTCGGACTGATCATCTTGCTGCAACAAAGAAAGAAAAGAAGAAGAATCGAATGGAAATTTAGGTCTCTACCCACTTGGAAGATTCTTCTTTCCTCTTCGGTAAAAGAGGGCAAAGGTGTGTGGGAGAAAGAATTCTAAAAGGAGAGAAGATTTCGTGCACCAAGCGAGACACAGTGCTACCCCTAAGCAATTGAAGGTTCTCGCTCATCTCTTGGGGTCCATATCATCTGAAAACTTTTCCTGTTCCATTAGCATAGCCAAATTTGAATAGGATGACTCAGCGTCAGGAAAAGTAAGCCCCCTTGCCTTGATTGAAATTGGCTTCGCAACGCCCTGAATCAATCAAAAAGCTTATAGATTTCTTTCATCCCATTTCATTTGGGTGAGAGGGAGGCTGTGAGTCACCTGGGCTACGGATTTGTTGGTTGGTTGATTCTCGAAATCACCTTTTGAGAAAAACAAATGAAAAAAGGCCCTCGGGTCCTGACCCACAAATAAATAGGAAGTGAGGCGAGGGTTTTTCATTAAAGGGGGAAAAAGAGGGGTGGGGCTTTGTTTTTTGGGGGCCGCCTTGCGCAGCTTTGGAAAGGAGAGAATTTCTGAAAGTCACTCTCTCCAACCTTTTCTATCTATCCTTAGAAGTAGGGCGAGAAAAAGTCAATATGATATTTGCGTAGATTTTTCCAACGAAACTAAGCACTTTTTTTTTCTTTCTCATTCGGAAGGCCCAGTCCTAGACTCTGACTTCAATGATGGGAACAACCCCCGCACTCCGGCGCTCCAATGAACAAAAGTTCTCCACCTTACTCTATTTAGAATAGTGGTCAATCCCTCGGGAGTCAGATTCGTAACAACATGTTATGTTCACGCGATGATATTCTATCTTTCCAAGAGTACTACCCTGTACATAGTTTATGTCTGGGGAGCATACTTGACAGGAGATAGACACAGGGGGTAAAGAGATCCCCCACTTCGATTCCCGCCCCGTTAGCATTTCCGATCCGAGATAAGGGATTACTCCGTTAGGTCTTTTCCGTCCGGAGCCGGCCGGTAATGGACCTACTTACCTTGCTTGTAGACCAGCTACAAAGCTAACCCTTGTTCTATTGGTTTGGTGGTTGCTACCAAGACGATTTTTTTATGCCCATCAAAGAACCTCGAGATGCTAATCCACGAAAAACTATACGAGAAATTCGAAAGAATTCAACTACTCCACGAGGGCGACCCGTGAAAATACATAGGTTTCTTACTCGTGCAAAGGAACTCTTTATTGGTAACTTGGACAACTTATAACGCTGTTTGTCCCGCAAATCACTAGGAAGATCGGGATCTTTACAAAAGGCTTTCTAAAGCTTTCCTCTCAATTCATATTTAGCCGCGAGCAATATATGTTTGTGATCTCGTATATTTAGCTTCTCCGACATCTTGCTGAGTTTCCCCCTCATCTTTTTGCAAAAAGCCGCTCCACAGTAGTAAAGTCTCATCTTGTGTGTTGGCCGAAGTGACAATAGTCACATTGAACCCTCGAATATGTTCGAAAATCTCGAAATGATCTTCCAGTTCCGGGGAGAATTCGCAAAACTCCGTTTCCATCGAGAATGGAATGGAGTTTTCCCGTATTTTGACCGGAGAATCTAAAAGAGACATTACTGTGGAGCTTCAGACCAAAAAATGAGACATTCCATGCCCTCGGAGAGTGCTTTGTCGTGCTAGGTCACTGACGTATCCTTTTTTGTCTTTATTTGCCCCCAAGAATGGATTGGATCGAAACGACTGTCCTGTCGAAGCCCTTTGTGTCTGTATTAATTTCTGACCGCACGAAATCTCCATAGCCAATTTTCCTTTTTTCATTATTAAAGCAGAAGGTGCTGCCTTTGGTACTACTCTTATTTTACACAATCCAGGAACTTCCATAACATTGGCGTAATTCAGTTTGAGCAACAGATCCTGACGTAATACATCTTCGTAATGAAAATGGAGTGAAAACATGAGTTGGCTTTTCCAATATCTATAGAATGAGCACTGTAAACTATCTGCTTCAAAAAGATAGTTGGTTGAATGAAACTTCCATTCTATTGGAATGCGGATGAGATCAAAAAGGCCACACATAATCGTCCACCTATCCTATTATAAGGCGGACGAGTTCCACCGTTTGTTCAAAGTAGAAACTATGAACTTGGTGGGTTCATAAATCATTAAAAACTTCTGACGCATAGGTAATGTCCCTTTGAGCGTTGATAATCTCTGCAGCGAGTTCGTGCATTGTCCAACTCTGTGGAGCTTGCATCCCCGCTTGCTGCAGAAGGTTATAAAGAGTCTCGCCGGCACTGTGATGAATAGAGCTTCTAAGAGCTTCCCCCGCCTACAGGTCGGGGTCCAGTGCCTGTTCTTTGGTCGAGTAAAGGACTAGGTTCGAGATTAGGAAGGTCCCCCAATGGAGATAATCCCGAAAATACTGGATCACTGTCCGGGGAAGCGACCATGGGAAGTTTCTTCGTAGGCAATTCCATATCTGCCAATTGTGGTGCCGGAGAAGCTACCCCGGGAAGTTCTTCACCAAGGGGGGCCTCCGGCTCAGGGACGGGTTCAGGAGCCACTTTATTTGCTGTTGATGATGTTGCTCCCGCTTCATCCAATCTGACTCGCTTGGATTCGGACTCGAATGAAGGGCCCCCTCCTCTCTTTGTCGTTTTCTGAGTGAACAAAATGAATTTCGACAACAAAGCCCGGATAAGGTAGCACAAAAAAGAAGAGTCATTGTGAAAACAACAATAGAAAGTGATGAGGTATCCATTGCTGGTGTAGAAAAATGATTCCCTCCAAACAGAAAGAGACTCCTCCTTGTCTGGCCGGCGTATCAGAAGCAGAGATCAATCGATGTTCATTATTCGGTACCGTAACCAACTCCAACAAATCAATAATATTCACAGGTAAAGTCCCAACAGGAGAGTGAGGACGCAGATTATGGGAAGGAACAGTAGAATTCACAACCGTAGCAGAAACCACTGGAGTGAGAGGAGAAATATTACGCGAAGAACTAGGGTTACTTGCACCAACAGCAGAAGCAAGTAGGGGAAAGTCCTTATTCAAATCCATGAAGTAAACACAGAAAAGAGAAAGCTAATCAGCAGTAAAGCAAAGATCAGAAGCGCAGATGAGAAGACGATTGATGGACAGAGGGAAGTGACATATATTATTATTATATAGATGCCCCAGAAGAGCAGGAAGAATCGGTTGCTTAAGAATCCACTGCTGGTGACTAAGCTTGCATTCATGGAAACTTATAAGTTTGAAATTTATTTTTGATATATTTTTTTAACTTTTCGTGACCCTTTGTTTAACTTTTCATCATAATTTTTGGGGTTAATCGTTCGTTTTGACAAGACCAATCAAAAAAATATAAAAATATGGACTAATGTTGAAAAAATTCAAATAAGATGACACTTTAGACAAATAAGACAATTGTTTAATATTTTTTTCGTCTTTAGTGAAATTTTTTTTTTAATCATAATTTTCTATTTTTTAGACTCATCTCGTCCCATCCCCTTTTGGAATAGGAGCTTCTTGCAGGCGCTATCCTATAAGCTGACGCAACTAGAAGACACTATTGTCTTTATCCGAGTTACAGGCTTTTATATAGTTTAAACCCTTTCCTTTTCCCGTATTTGTCATCTCCAAAAAAAAAAAAAAAACCCTTCCCTTTTCCCAAGTATTTCAAACGAATAATTAATTCAAAAAATATCACACAAATTTAATAAAATTTAAAAAAATTGAACAAAACACAAAAATTCAAATAAGACGGTAATTTAGATAAATAAGACAACTGTTTATTACTTTTTTCGTCTTTAGTGAACTTTTTTTTTGCTTTTGGCCATAATTTTGTACTTTTTAAACTCCTCTCATCGAGATGGATGATTAATCCAAAAAGTATCACTTGAATCTAACGAAAACTAAAACAAGATGAACAAAACACATAATACAAAGAAAATAATTAAGTTTGAAAAACGCATCCTAAAAAATGGAAGCAGTGGCGCTGCTGTCCCTTAGAGGCAGCTAAAAAACTCTCGTCTAACTAAAAAACTCTCCAAGTCTAACCCTTCCTTTCCCTGAAAAACTGACCCCGTTTGGAACTTGTGAGCAGTGAAGAAAAGGAAATTAAATTATTAATATAAAGACAGAAAAATGTGAAAAAATACTCCATGTCTGTCATTTTCTCTTCTTTTTCCTCTCAAACCAAAAAGAAAAATTTTCTTTTCTTTTCTTTTTATATGATGAGATACTAGGAGCTCCGGACGTGCAAGGCAAGAATGCCATGCCCGTTTCTTTTCTTTCTATATGATACTAGGAGCTCCTCCGGACGTGCAAGGCACGAATGCCATGCCCGTCGAAGGGAAGAAGTTATGTTTGGGGGCAGTTATTTGTTTGAGGTTTTAACTGCATATTTGGAACTGTAAGAAGCAGTTACTTATAGGTAGGATGGCATGGCAGATGCATTGATTCGAACAAGAAGGGCATTAGCATTTGGTTGCCTACAGTTATTACATATTGTGCAGAGTAGCAAAAGTGCACAACAGGCATATGGTTTTGTAGAAGCAAAAGGGTTATTTACAGAAGCTAATGCACAGTTGGTGGAAAGTTTGCGGCGGTCATGGCCAGATGAACCAAAAGACTGAAAAGGGAAACACTGCACATTGAACATTCTGCATTCAAGTTTGTTGTTTGGTCTCAGTTTAGCTTGGGTTTCTTGCTTGCATTTCCTTCAGTTGTTTTGTCAGATGGTGATGACACGTCGAGCTTTTCTTTTTTGTTCGGTGTTGCGGGAGGCAAAGCAAGGTGTTGATGGGAGCTTTGCAGGGCTTCTGGTGCTGTTTCGTCAGTCATGGAATGCACTTTGAACCTGCAATGGGCAATTCCAGCATAGTTGTACATGTAAGCCTTGAGGGTGATGCTGCATTTTTTGGGTTCTGCGAGTTTGTCAAGGAGCTCTAGGGAAAGCGGCTGTTGCATTATGTAAATAAGAAATTAGATTTTTTTTTTCCCCTTGCTTGGGCGATGTAGCGATGCAATTTTTTATTTTGTTTGAATGGGAGCAGTGCACTTACGTTAGGTGTGTCTATTGTTATGTTGTTGGCAGTAATGTCGTAGATTTGTTCTGCAACTTCGGGGAAGACAGCGACGTCAAACGATAGCAAAAGGCAAAGCATCTCCTACAATGGTATATTTTGGTGGGAACACTGAGCCGCTAACCTGAAGGTGGTGGCAAATCGTACCAGCGACCATTTGGGTTTGACCAATCAAACACAAGCTCGCAACCATTCCCATCAAACATAATTGTATGGAAGACCCATTTACGTTTGCAGGCAAAAACAACCTTGTGGACTGCTTTTAACTAATGTGCCTGATGGAAAACATCCCACCCATCACGGAACTCATGATCAACAATCTCCACCGACCATGCCTTCAGTCCAAGCCTTAAAATAACCCAAAGTGCTAGAACCATCTGACTCAAAGTGCTGACAAAGATAACGCGGCAACCTCTACAAACAAGAAAACAAAGGAAGCATTTATTCTCTAATACTTTGTAGGGAAGTAAATTGAATCACAAAATCGCAAAACAATGCAACAACTAACCTGAGGAATAGTGGGCATGGAAAAGTTCTTCAAAGCCAGCACTATTCAACACCTGTCCAAATTTGGCGTCAAACCACACACTCAGTTTGGGGTGGAACGAGACTGTCGTAAACCAGAACAGCAAAACCGGTAAAATGCATAGCATTACTGAATAGTTGGAACAAGACAATAATCTCTGCAAGTTTTCCTTACTGTACCGCTGCTACCGCACAAACGAATGGTATACAATGTCATCTAGCCATGCATTCAATTGGAAACCGTAACTCCACGCAGAGACATTGCCTAAACTTAGAAGATCTTGGTAGTCTTCAACGAACTGGGCAAATGGTTGGTAAACCAATCGATTATCCTGACCACGTACTGCAAGAGCAACAATTACTTGCTGACCTTGAGCAGTTTGTAGATAATAAAGCGCCCTTCTCGCAGATGAGTCAGAAGGGTTCCTGATAATATCCCAACGCAGAAATGGAGCACGGACTACCATTTTGCAAATAGAACCACCATGAAAAACCACGAGCAGACGTCGCAGAACTATATGCAGACCACCAAACGTGGAAAACCCAGTACGACTACATAACATAAACAACGGAAATGTGCGGAAACTAGAGCTGGCTCAATCACACACACGGCAGCAACACACATACACACCTTTACCATCCCAAAAAGGCACAGATCACCATCACTATATACACATAAATAACTAAAGGATAAGGGGATTGCGCAGACGTAAAACAATGACACAACAGCAAGACAATAAACAAGACCACCAAACGCGGAAAACCCACTACGACCACATAACATAAACAGGAAAAATGTCTGGAACTTCCAGTTGGCACAAACACACACAAGACAGTAATATAAATACACTGAGCAGGCCTAGGGGTAGCCCCGCCAGCCCTCGAGCTTGTGCAACCTCCGGGTCAGGGCAACCCCAAACAACACAACGTTAAGATATAAATATTACAAAGGTTCCCAAAGTGGCATAATCCTTCAGTTCATTCTGTGGTCACGGCAACTGTGAGGGCTTCAAAAAGATTTATGTGTGCTGAGTTCAATTCCTAGCCCACCCTTCTCTATGTTCTATTTCTCTTTTTTTTGGGTTTTACGTCGTTTTGTTTTCCTCCAAAATTCAGATTTTTTTTTTTTGAACAGCCTCAACTCACAATTTTAGTTCCACCTCTTTCTTATTTTCCTCCCAATCCATGATAACATGGAAAAACCCTTTATCAGAACGTTTTAGTTTAACAAACACAACAGTACGTTATATATAAAAACGATATTTTTTTATTTTTATCTTCAAACTATCATTTCGCAAGAGAGATTAAATAGCTTGGCTATGATCTCAATGAAAATGAGGCGCTATTCCACTAAGATCATTTCTTGGCATTTGAGAAACCCAAAATCTAGTGGAACAAAGTGCAAGTTCTTGGATAAGTAAAGTACAATGATTGAAATAAAAGTTTTGCTTCAAAAAAATGCAATGAGAGTTTGTTTTGTTTGAATCGGATCGTACTATTCACGAAGCACTATAACCACTATAACTAGGGTCATTTTGATTTTTTTTTAAGCTGTTAAAGCCTATAAATAATGTAGATACGGATTTTTTTTGGGTATTTTAAAGGGTTTTTTTTTTAAAAAATTTTAGTATGATTTAATAGTGAGTGGGTAACAAAGCACGAGGTTGGGTAACAAAGCACGAGGTTGGATTAGGACAATCCAAATGTCAGGATCGGCATCACACACACAGAACTTTACCGACCGAAAAAGGCACAAATTACAAGCACTAAAACACACTTCCCGCAGCAACGAAAGGGAGCACAAATTTGGTTCGAAGTCAATCAAAGAGCAGCATGACCATGTAAATAAATAAGTAAAGGAGAAGGGGATCGTGCAGGCCGAAAACTATCACACAACAGGAAGACAGTAAACAACCCAAGCAGATGTACATTTCGCACCCAAAACCAACCAGACACAACAACACCGTCCACGCGAATAATAACAACACGACCCAAAACGCACCAAGGTCCCACAAACAGCCCAATCGCACAACCAACACATGCAACCAAACCCCGGCGGCGGAAGGAGGAGAGGAGAGGAGAGGAGAGGAGGGAGGGAAAACCTTACCTGGACCACACACGAAAAAAGAGCGTGCTAACACACCGGTGGAAATGACCATCGTAGGCACGCAAAAGAGCTGCGGACGCGAAGCTGGAAGGACTTAATTGGAAAAATTGGCCCAAAATTGAAATTGAAATCCGGAAAACTGCTCCTTTATATATAGGATAGGAGGAGGAGATATGATACGATACGAGTTCCGAACAAACCCTGAATAAAACCGAATCGGCCCTAAAAGACTAGTACTATAGTCGACCAGAATCGGAAGCCCTCAACCCCCATAATCGAACGCGCTCGGCAACGACAAAGAACAGGTACCCCTCTCTCTCTCTCTCTCCCCGTTTGTTGTTTTCCATGGGCAGTGTAGATGCTTGAAACTTGATTCTACTAAGTTAAACTATCAACATCTAGGTGCAGGCCTTTGAGTATTTTTTTGGTGGCCGGTTGCTAGGCTTTTGCCCAGAGCCGGATGTCGTTGGAAGTAACTGTTCAATTCAAATTTAGGGTTTTTTCACGCACAGTACAAAATTTCGTTAAGAAAATAAATTATGATTATGTGGTCTTTTGTTGGATGTTCAAATATTTGGAATGAAGTTGGATTAACCTTGTACTTTTTTACGAATACAAAAGATACTAGCAACTGCCTCAAGGGCGATTGTTAATAGGGAGAGAAGGGCATCAATATCTGAACAATGTCAGTGGCGGATGCATTTTTTGTGTCTAGCAGGGGACCCAATCACGTGTATTTTCATATTGATAATAAAAAATATATTTTGTAAGTATATATTGCTACTTGCGAGGTCCGTAGAAGAGATGATATTATGTATATGTGCGCAACTATTGGATAATTTTATACATGCAATCTAAAAAATGATTGTTAACTTGAAATTTTGGGAATTTTTACCCCCATGTACAGAAATTTTAAGAAATTTCTACTAGGATACTGAAATGTTGGATTAACTCTTGTTGTCACAGTTTATTGAAGCTTGTTGAGGTCTTATTCAACCATGATTTACACGGCAATCGACACCTTCTACCTAACTGATGAGCAGCTGCAGGATTCACCTTCAAGGAAAGATGGCATAGACGAAACAACCGAGACAACCCTCAGGATTTACGGTTGTGACCTCATCCAGGAAAGCGGCATTTTACTAAGACTGTATCCTTTTTATTGGTGTTGTTGCTGCTGTTTTTATTTATTGGTGCTGTTTTTATTTTGGTCCTCAGGGTAGTCTTATGCTCTTAGAAGTTCAAAAGACCAAAAGGAAAAAAGTGCATTGCTCTCATGCTTGTCCGTAAAGTCAGTTATTCGCCTTTCATATACAAGTATCACTTAACATTAGACTTGTCGATAATTTCTTGGCTGTGTTACTAGAACTTGCCCAAATCCACAACCAGGTGCTTTTGAATAGGCATTAATGCAGTACGTTATGTCCTTACCAATATTTGGCTGGTGTTTTCCTTTAATCTTATGCTCTACAGACCTCAAGCTGTAATGGCAACTGGTCAGGTTCTGTTTCATCGCTTTTACTGCAAGAAATCATTTGTTCGCTTTAATGTGAAGGTGTAGTACTATTTTCTTTGGTTGCCCAATTTTTATTTGAAACAACAGTTTAAGTAGATGCTTTCTGTTGGCGAATCTGATTTTATTTGCTCACAGAGAGTTGCTGCTAGTTGTGTTTGGCTTGCATCAAAGCTTGAGGAAAGTCCAAGAAAAGCAAGACAGGTACTCATTGTTTTCCACAGAATGGAGTGTAGGAGGGAGAACTTACCGGTAGAGCATTTGGACCCGTTTTCCAAGGTTAGCTTTTCTTCTCATTGTACTAGGTCATTGACTGATTTATGTACACACAAAACATGAATCTGCTTGGTTATTTAGTAACACAGTAACTACTAAATGGGAATTCAATTCCTCTTTCTCTTTCTTTTCCTTCATTTTGGTGATGATTCGAATACTTTAATTAGACTAACTTGCAAAGCCTGATGTCTATTTTCTAAAATCAAGTTGTAATCTGTGGTTTGGGTCTTGCCTATTGACAGAAATATGCAGAGTTGAAGATGGACCTGAATAGAACAGAGAGGCATCTATTGAAGGAGATGGGTTTCATCTGCCATGTTGAACATCCTCATAAATTTATATCAAACTATCTTGCAGTCCTAGAGACACCCCCAGAACTGAGACAAGAAGCTTGGAATCTTGCAAACGACAGGTAAGTTTCTGCATATATTTTAGAAATTTAGAGTTAGATACTTCAATTGGTGCCCGTAATTTGAAAGCTTAGCATGTTTTTTTGACGATTCAATTGTGCATGCCCTTCGTATATTAAAGACTAGATAACCTATGGTTCAAACTTTAGTTTATGTATGAGCAAAGCTCCGACATTGGTTTAGAAACACTTTATATTTGCTTGCTTGCTAACTTATCAATTTTTTAGAGGGAGCAAAAGAAATGTCCATTTGTTTTGGTGAGGTGACTGTTTTCATGGAGAGAGGCTCATGCTTACGTGTAGCAGTTGCTTGAAACTACACAGAGTAAAAGCTTAATGGCTGTTTGCTAAATTGAAATCTACGCAGCAAATTTTAGTGCCAGGACTTGAACTGTTGCTCCCGGGTCCAAGACTCAAGCCCGTGAAGGCAAATAGGTGATAATAGATAACCAAATGTTCCACATTGGGTAAAATGGGGTCCACACTTTTGTAAATTGTGTCTAACACCTAACATTCTACTCAGCAAATATTCTTTGCAATGTCAACAGTCGTCATCAGTCGATCTTCGCTATTCTCTCTCTCTCTCCTCTCATCTCATCTCTTCTCTTTTGATCATCAGTCGATCTTCTCTCTTTGTGTATATAGTCGACATATTTATACTAAATATGAAAACAAATTTTTTTTTTTATAGTGTTTTCAAACAAAAATAGGTGTGTGTATGTTTGTGTGTACATAAGATTATAATGCATATGAAAACGAAAAAGCATTTTTTTAATGTTTTTCAGAAACTGAAAACTTTGTATGTTTTTTTTTATGTGTATTAGGCTATACATTATTGGTGTATGCTATTTTTCCTTTTTTTTTTCTCCTAGGTGCGCCTCCCCTTGATCCTCTTGCCTAGGCCCCAACAGATCTTCGCGCCTCAGTTCACCTCTCGCCCTTAACAAGAAATCAAGTCCAATGGTCTTGAAATTGAGTAGAGATATACAACTACGAGTTTACTTTATGAACATGGAATTACGAAAAGGAAGGTGCCTAGACCCATATTTTATCCAAAGAGGGAGAAGGGGTCTAATCTAGACCTATTTTCGACCTAAAAGACATCCCTTGCAATTTGAATCCAAACGAAGCCCTTAATATTCGAGAAAAAGCTACATAAAGGCTCATCTACAATATACATTCTGGAAATTTCAAAATTATTAAGTTGAACTTCAAGTAACCATGTGATTACAACGTAGGGCTAAATTTGAGAATTTGACACGTAGTGTCCATAAGTAAACTTAAAGCTTACAAAACAATTAAAGAACCCAGAACATAGAGTTGAAAAGAGGGTCAACTTGTTAGACTTGTTTTAAAATGTTTCCACAAGTTGGCTTCCAAGCCCTGCAACATTTCCAAATCAAGCTTCAATGCATCTAGATTTGCATATCCAAGAACACATTTGTAAGTAGATACTTGTTAAGCTTTCAAAAAGTTATCAGAATAAGGGATTGACTTCCTCAAGCCCAAGGGTCATCTTTAACACCTGTAAAAGTTTGGATTCCAACAACACTGAGTCTAAATTCGATAGGAATTAGAAGTAAATGAGGATCTCTCTCTCTCAGGTTTCCAGCTGCAGTCGTCGGGGGGGGGGGGGGGGGGAGGCGCCCGGTCTCCTCCTCCCCCCGGGCTCTCTCCTCCCTCACGGGCCTCACCCCTATTTCTCATCCTCGCTGATCTGGTTTCTTCTGCCTCTTTGCTCCATCGGTCCTGCTCCCTGTCCATGACCCTTTCTCATCCTCCTCCGACGTCTCTCCCGTCGATCTCCATTGTTGGATGGAGTCGATCTCTTGGGGCCTAACGGCATTGTGGAGGACGTCGTGGTGGTCGGTGATGTTTGGGTGTTGGATCCCGCCAATCGATTTCTCTTGGGCCGATTTGGTTCAGCGCCTAACGGCTAGGGTTTCCTCACTACCGGTGGCTTTGGTTGCATCCTCTTCTTCCAGATCTTGGCGGTCCGTCCCAGCTTTCGGTTTGTTCGGTGGTTGGAGCGCGCGTGCGGAACTTGTTGGGTCTTTTCCTGGCGGTGATGACGTTGGTGGCAGATGGCGGTGGGTGGTGGTTGTGGCTGTTGGGCAGTGGTATTGTTGTTATTTTGTGGTCGTTTGTTTGTGGCTTTGGCTGGTTTGGCAGGTACGGCGGCGGTGGCGGTGATGGCATCTTTGAAGGTGGATCGGTTTTGGTTTGGGTTTTGATTTGGTGCTTAGTTGCAAGAACCTTCAACTATGCCCACATTTCTTTGACGGAAATGCTCTTTGCGTTCCCGTCGAAGGAAACTCCAAGAAACTCGTCCCAATGACGACAGGAACTCGTTCCTTACCTATACGGGAACTTACACCCAAAAAACGGTTGAGAGAGACTTACAATTCAAGCTGCAATTGGTACCTTTAAAGTTGTTTGTTCTTGTTGGTGTGCACATCTGATCTTAACCTTCTAGAGTCATACTAATGTCTTTAACTTTTATGCCTACTTAATATGCACAAGAGCTCTATTGTGTAATCATGTGGTACAATAAAAATGTTGAAATATAACTAGAAACTTATAATTTTAATAGTAATATTTTATGTGGTAGAATAATATTTTTATATTGACATTTAACCATATAAAATTCCAAAATATATTTATAATTTTAATAATTTTTCCTAACCGCTCCCAATGGCGCTCCCACACTTCTATGATCATCCGCTCCCTTATCCCCGCCCCCGCTCCCGCTTCGTGTAACTAAGATTTGGTGTGTAGGGTTGTATTAGGTGTGTGGGCTTTGCCCGTTTGTTTGGTTTTTGGGCTGTTTTGGTTTGGTGTCTCTCCAACTTGGGCCGGTTAGGTGTTATCTCTTGGTTTGGGCTCAGCCTGTTGGGCCCAAATCAGTTTCCTCCATGTGGTTAGGAGATGAGGGTCATGGATGGTCAAGCCAATGTATCCATGATCCTTTTAGTTCTGTACTCTGTGTAATGAGTTAATAAAATTTCTATCTTTTGCCGATTAAAAAAAAAAAAAAATCGATAGGAATTAAGATAAGGGTGCAAACAAGAAATTTGCAATGCAAATTTTCTCTGATTTGCATTGAGGCGCCTCATGCCTATATGGTAGGTTTGAGAAATGAACTCAATCGCAATATCTCAAATCCATGTTTCCAACTCATATTTCAAATCCTAACATGATTAGAGCAAATTTTACTTGAATTTGAAGTGAACATCGGTATTTTATGCATCTATATAATCCCTCTATCCTAAGCTTTGGTCTATATTTGGGGAATCCTAGTATGTAAGGATCCATAATAATTGCATTTTAAAAGTTGCAAGTTTTTTAGAATGGCCTTTTGGAAATCTTGGATCACATTCAACAATCAATGCACATAACACATAATAGCATATTTGACACCCTTCACGACAGTGGTCTCATAAACTTCAATGCTATACCCTTCACTCTCCTCAATGGTTTGTCATTTGGAGTCTTGGAGGTTGATGCATCATGAAGCTTGCTGACATTGTTAACCAAGTGATTTTCGTAGATTGGCAAGGATTGAATCAAATGCATGGAACTGAACTTTGTTGAGTCCTTATTGGATTGCTTTCACCAATGTCCCAAAAGTCGGCTACACGCTAGGCGGCCACCCAACCCCTGGATATTAGGGTCTAGGCATTGATTTGGCATTTTGTACTTTATTTGAGAAGTAGTTGGGGATTAATCGACTAGGCGGCAATTAGTCGGCTAGTAGGCGGGTTTATTTCGTAATGTTTAAAAGCTTTATGGTTAAATGTGTAATATTGAAAAAGATAGGGAGTCAAGTTTTATTAAATGAAACCCAAATATGTTTCACATGGTGATATATGTAATTTGTTTGCCTCTCTGTTTTAAATATGAACAATTCAAACCCTAGTCCCTAAATCAGTTATCATTCGTGTGTGTTTGTGTAAGTGCTTAATTTCATTTTGTTTTTGAACTTTGAACATCGAACTTTCGATTTGTCTATTTGACTAGTTATTTGTTACTAATCATTTTAGGTTGCTACTTTAGTCTTAATTCTTTTTTTCCTAGTCTTATGTCATTTCTTACTCGAACTTTGGGGGAAGTGGGGAGATTTTAAAGAATATATCCATTGAAAATAGATATAGTCTGTACCAGTAATTCTATGAAAACCTGCCTGAATAGAACCATATCTCTAAATTACATCAATTGAAAGTTGAAAATGGTTGTTACTTGATTGTTCTAAATTTGAGAGTTTTTTTATTGTCCAATATTTTCTTTCATTTTACTTTTTTTGAGCAGTTTGCGCACGACATTATGTGTGCGGTTCAAGAGTGAAGTTGTGGCCTGTGGGGTTGTATATGCTGCTGCCAGGAGATTCCAAGTGCCACTCCCTGAGAATCCTCCATGGTGGAAGGCTTTTGATGCAGACAAATCTGGTATTAATGAAGTTTGCAGAGTTCTGGCCCATCTGTATAGCCTTCCCAAGGCTAAATACATACCTGTCTGTAAGGATGGGGAATCATGTACGACATCTAATAAATCATGGGATTCGCCATCTCAGCCAGTTCCAAAGGTACGCTCTCTCTCTTTCAAAAAATTCCAGTAACCCTGCAGTGGTGAATGTGTGAAAAAAGCATGATTTGAAATATATACTGAAATTAGTCGGATATGCATTAGTATTCGTAAGATGTGTATTGAAGATCTAATTTCTTGGTACTATGTGTATTACCTGATATTCAAATAAATGAATGCCAAGCGTGCTTGAAGGGGGAGAAAAAATGAAGTTTAAGAAAATTACATTCTGTGGTGGTGTGATTCCATTTGCTATTTTTCTTACAGCTTCATGGTTACTTGCTATGAAGCACCAACACTCTTACATGTGACACGCTGGAGACACGTATGGGACACGTTATGCGTCCATAATTATAATATTCTTTGACGGGACACTCTGGGGGATGCATATGGGGACACGGCATAGTGATTTTTATAAACTTCAAAAACTTTTCCAGGCTAAGATATTCTATAACTTCATAAGTGTAATATAAAACATGTTTATGTGTATAGGCATACAACACCGGCTGATAGTGCATGTCCAAAGCTAAATATTTAGTGGTTACTATGTATGTTTGTATATCACAAGAATTTTAGAAAAATAAACGTCGTGTC
Organism: Rhododendron kiyosumense; assembly: GCA_019656275.1. NCBI lineage: Eukaryota > Viridiplantae > Streptophyta > Magnoliopsida > Ericales > Ericaceae > Rhododendron > Rhododendron kiyosumense. The sequence continues at coordinate 450,586 of BPLS01000205.1, read as the reverse complement.
CCCTGCGATGTCTGTTGCCCCATTTTTTGGAATTGTCATGTCTCGTATCCATGTTTGTGCCCCCCACCACGTTTGTGTCCGTATCCATGCTATATTGGTTACTTGCCACGCTACTCAGCTCTCGCTGTAAGAAAATGGGGATCAAAGAAAGTTTGTTTTGTAATTGAAGTTTTTACCTCATTCTTTTCTAGGAAGGTTCGGTGAGTGACCCACCTGCAAATATTGATGCCGGTACTCCCAAGACAGCTCTGGCTACAACTAATCTGGAATCTGGCGGGTCCAAGGGTGCAATTATAAAAGCGGCACTTGATAAGTTGAAAGCGTCTAAGAAGAGTGGCGATGATTCTGAAAGCCTGCCTATTGGGGGAGAGGCGAGAGAAGAGCCTGTGCCGAAATCAAAGTCTGAGCATAGGACAGAAGCAAGTGGGGAGCGGAACAAGGAGAGGGATAGGGAAAAGGAAAGGGACAGGGACAGAGACAGGGAGAGGGAAAAGGAGAGACTAAAGGTCAGGGAACGTGATAGAGGAAGGGATTCTGATAGGGAACGAGAGCGAGATGATTCCGAAAGGGACAGAGACAAAGTCAAGGAAAGAGGTTACCGCTCCAAGGACAAAGGAAAGGACTCAGGTTTGTTATCGATTTTTGACAGCTATCACCAATCTCTGTAGTTATAATTCTATGGAGGTTCTTGTGGTGCAATCATTTTACTTTCTTATAGGTCGCGTTCGCTTGTCTGATGGAAGCATTGGATTGGACTATAAATCAAACGGGACCATAAATCCCACATTTGATTGTAACTTTTATGGCTAGGATTAATAATCCATCAGCTATTATATTTCACAAACCATTATTTAGTGCGTCATTACTGATCCTCTAGGACTAGTTATCCTATGAGTTTACATATCATTTCACTATCAGTCCAGTCACACAAATAGGGTCCTAATGTAACTTGTGTATCTGATCTGTCATCTTAATAATTCAGGCGGGCAATCAGACAAATCAAAGCATCATTCATCTCGAGGTTAGTACTTAATTTTGATTAAATCTTTTGACTGAGCAAGTATGTTTGGTTAAAATATTTTAAGCACTGAGTTCCAGCTTCTGCAGATCGCGACTACCATGGTTCCTCTTATTCAAGGGAGAAGGATCGTCACAGACATCATTAATAAGCTTGAAACCTGATTTCGAGGTGTGCCTCTTTACCGTTTCATAATGCTGTTGTATATGATGTAGTTTGCTGAAGTTGTAAGTCCATTTTAATGGAAATTGAGCATTGGGAACTGTCAGTGGAGTCTCCCTGCTTCCCCTTCTCTTCAATGGAAACTGTTGTTGCATATACGTGGATTTGTGAGTTAAATTGGATTTCTGTTTTATCTGCTTTTTGGCTACATGACAAAAGTCGTGTTGCACTATTCTTTTGGTTTTCAATCTAATCCAAAAGCTATTAGAGAAATCAACATGTTCAGTCTCAGTATGCCGATCTACTGGGTTATTTCCGGGTGCCGATATAAGTGTTCTGTACTGATTTGATTTGATTTGATGAACTGATATGAATAGGAGAATGGTGGGAAATTACAACTAGTACTTCCATATTCAGATCTGTCCCTTGTTTGCTGATCAAGAGGACTTGAAATGGAATTTGGTCACACTCAATTTTGCAGAGGAGATGATTTTAAGTTGTGGACTGGCTTGATATGATGAACTAATTGGTACCAGAATCTTGGAAGTTTACAACTAATTCACCGTTTTCCAAATCTGTGCGGTTGTCAGTTGAATATTTTTGCTGACCAATTGAGGACTAGAAAAAGAAATGCAGGGTACGTTTTTCGGGCTTGAAATTTGGTCGCTCGATTTTGCAAAAAAGGGTTTGTAGTGGCATACTCGAATGTTCCATAACATATTGGTTTGTATTAGTGGTCTATGATTGTACTGCTCTTAGATACTTTTAACAGTTCTGCAGGAGGAAATGTAAAAACTTAACTAGTACATTCCCAAGAGTTTTTTGTCGTATATATGGGGATGTAATTGAAGGGGCCTGTGGAAAAGGATACGTCTGGGGTTTCAAAACACATTCCCTCATCGATTGCCCATATGATCTGTGGGGTGTGGGTGTTTGTTTGATTGGCTGTGGGGTGTGAGAGTAGGAGTAGTAGTTTCATCAAACTGCTTAAAATGGTGGTACGTTAAAGGTTTGATGGGAAGTGCGATATGGGACTCAGGAAGTAAGGAGGAAGCTAGCTTTTGGAAAGGTATTTGGAAGGTGGGAGCTGATTCGAAGGTTGCATTGCATTCTTTGTGAGGGATGAATCACATGGGGGCCTTTACGCAGGTTTTTGAGTATAGTGGTTAATCTTTTATGTATGTGCAGAAGGATTGAAGAATAGGTTTCACACTTAGGGGCTGTTTGATAAAACTGAAAACTGAAACTGAAAGTTGAAAAATTAAGTACTGGAAACTGAATGCTGAAATTTTTAAGCTGAAAAGCTGTTTGATAAATATATTAAGTACTGAATTAAAAAAATATTGAAAATTTTGTTCCAATTCTTTCTTAATTTACTGACGGTCACAATATATTTTTGGTAATGGTGGTGGAGTGGTGGTGGTGGTGGGGGAGTGGTGGAGGTAGTAGGAGTGCTGGTAGTGGTGGTGGTGGTGTAGTAATTGTAGTGGTGGTGGAGTGGCGGTGGTGGTAATGGTTGTGATGATGGTGATGGTAGTGGTGGAGGTGGTGGCAGGAGCGGTGGTGGTGGTGGTGTAATGATGGTAGTGGTGGTGGTTGAGGTGGAGTGGTGGTGGTGGTGATGGAGCTGGTGATGGTGATGTGGTGGTGGTGGTGGTGGTGGAGGAAGTGGTGGTGGTGTAGTGATGGTAGTGGTGGTGGAGTGGTGGTAGGAGCGGTGGTGGTGGTGGAGCTGGTGGTGGTGGTGGTGGTGGTGGTAATGGAGGAAGTGGTGGTGGTGGTGAAACTGGTGGTGGTGATGTGGTGGAGGAGGAGTGGTGGTAGTGGAGGTGGTGGTGGTGGAGTGGTGGAGGTGGTGGTAGTGGTGGTGGAGGTGGAGTGGTGGAGGTGTTGGTGGAAGTAGTTGTGGTGGTGGTATGACGATTGAATGTAAGTACACAAAAATTCAGCCATAATTAAGTAGCTCAAAGCTACTTAATTTTTTTCAACTTTTTGGTCTATATTTTAAGTGGTACTTAATTTGTTAAGTAATATGAAATGTGGTTATCAAATCTGCTGAATCATTTACTACTTAATTGATTCAGTATTAAGTGCTGAATTTAGGTTATCAAATAAGCCCTTACTCATCTACTATTAGTTTGTTGAGGGTTCTTTGGTGCATGGCTCTTGCAGGATTTAGGTAGTTATTTTAGGAAGAGTGGAAGTGTTTTGTTGGGCTTGAGCAGCGGTACACTTTTTTTTTTTTATCGGTGAAAGTTAGCATTGTTAGTTGTAGTTAATGGGAGGTGAACCCATGTCAAATGCATGGAAGTACAGGTGCTTGTCACTCGGCTACCACTCGCCGCGGTACACTTGATAATCTTTTTGGTTTTGGTGACCTTAACGAAGGTGGTCGGAGGATTTAGATTTTGCAGTAGCTTTCGACCTTATAGTGGGTAATACCCTCTATAGGAAGAGAGAAGAGCACTTAATTACCTTTAAGAGCGGAGCCAATAGAAGCTAAATTGACTACTTTCTCGCTAGAGGTGCGGACCGCTTGACAGGTAAGGATTGTAAGGTTATTCCCGGAGAATGTTTAGTGGCACAGCATAGACTTTTGGTGTTAAATATTAGTCTCCAGGGGAATATTAGAAGGAGAAAGGAAACTAATTGTCCACGAACTAAATGGTGGGGCCTAAGAGGGGATAAATGAGAGGTATTCAAGGAAAGAATGTCCCAAGAAGTTCAGTGGAGAGTGGAAGGAGATAGTGACAATATGTGAAATACCATAGCTGACGGTATTAGAAAAATATTGAGAGAAGTTTTCGGAGAGTCTTTATAAGGAGACATGGTGGTGGAATGATGAGATTCAAACCAAGATAAAAGTCAAGAAGGAGTGCTTTAAAAAGTGGCAAAAGGATCGGATTGAGAAAAATTTTCAGGGTTATAAGCAAGCTAGTAAGGAAGCTAAGAAAGCTGTTAAGCATGCTAAGTTGGAAGCCTATGAGAATTTCTACGCTAGACTCAATAGTAAAGACGGAGAAAAAATTATTTATAAACTTGCCAAGTTGCGAGAAAGGAGAGCTAAAGACGTTTCTCAAGTTAAGTGTATAAAAGATATTGATTCGGTGGTGTTGGTAAAAAACGAGGCGATCAGAGAAAGATGAAAGTCGTATTTCGAGAAGTTGTTAAATGAGAAACATGAAGGAGGCTTTGGGGGGGGGGGGAGGAAGAGTATGAACCTGGCGAGAATATAGAATATGAATTTTATCGGAGAATACAAAAATTCGAAGTAGTCAAAGTTTTGAAAAGGATGAGACAGGATAAGGCCTTAGAACCAGATGCTATCCCTATTGAAGTGTGGAAAAGTCTAGGTGACCTGGGGGTGACTTGGTTGACGAAGTTGTTTAATAAGATTATTATGACGAGGAAGATGCCCGACGAATAGAGAAGGAGCATTCTAGTACATGTCTATAAGAATAAAGGGGATATCCAAAGCTGCAACAACTATAGAAGTATTAAATTGGTGAGTCATACGATGAAGTTATGGGAAAGAGTTATTGAGTATCACTTGAGGGTGGTGACTACGGTGTCAGAGAAACAGCTTGGGTTCATGCTTGGTAGATCAACCATGGAAACTATCTATTTATTAAGGAGAATGGTAGAAAAACATAGAGCAAAGAAGAAGGATCTCTATATGGTTTTCATAGATTTAGAAAAGGCTTATGATAGGGTGCCTAGAGACATCATATGGTGGGTTCTGGAGAGAAAGGAAGTGACCAAAGGGTATATCGAGGTGATTAGAGACATATATGAAGATGCCGTCACTACCATTCAATCACCAGTAGGGGAAACGAGTGAATTCCCAATCACTGTAGGATTGCACCGAGGGTCAGCCTTGAGCCCGTACCTTTTTGCCTTAGTTATGGATGAATTGACTAGATAATTCTAAGAGGATATCCCATGGTGTATGATGTTTGCAGATGACATTGTCCTCGTAGATGAATTCGCTAAAGGTGTTGATACGAAGCTAGAAATTTGGAGGGAAGTATTAGAGTCAAAGGGTTTCCGAATAAGTAGGAGTAAAACTGAGTATATGGTGTGCAAGTTTAGTGGTACCAGTAGTGCGCACGAAGAAAAAGTGATAAGACCAGGAGATACCTAAAAGTGCTCATTTTAAATACTTAGGATCAATCATTAGTAGGGATGGAGAGATTGCCGATGATGTGACTCATAGGATTTAAGTGGGGTGGCTCAAGTGGAGGAGCGCTACTGGTGTACTGTGTGACAAGAGGGTACCCATAAAATTGAAGGGAAAATTTTTTGGAACTGCCATCAGACTAGCGATGCTTTACGGGACAGAATGTTGGCCTATTAAGAAACAACATGTGACCAAGATGAGTGTAACAGAAATGAGAATGTTGAGGTGGATGTGTGGTAAGACTAGAAGACACATGATTAAAAATGAAATGATTCGGGAGATGGTAGGTGTAGCACCCATAGGAGAGAAGTTGAGGGAAAATAAGTTAAGATGGTTTGGGCATGTCTACCATAGACCAGGAGATGCACTAGTTAAGAGAGCAGATAAGATAGTTTTGGGTAGCAATGCTACGGGAAGGGGTAGACCTAAATTGACTTTAGATTCTGTGGTACACAACGATATGAGTAGAGTAGGTTTGTGTGCACAAATGGCTCTTGACAGAGCTCAATGGAGAAAAATGATTCATGTAGCCGACCCCAAGTTATTGGGACTTAAGGATCGGTTTGGTTTGGTTCTTTTTCCGTATCTAATTTCTTATCACTGTATTGCATTGGGCTTGTAGTTGTCGAATCCCTTGTTCTGCAAACTCCATTTTTGGAACAGAAAATGGGGACGATGATAAGAAAAACTCTGTATGTTGATTTTCTGGCATCCCTATCCTATTCCTTATTTTATGTAGTTTCCCTTCGCCATTCTTTTTCGCCACAGAAAGAGACTGTC
>BPLS01000205.1:403248-443697 GCA_019656275.1 Rhododendron kiyosumense | reverse complement strand
TGTGTTGTATGTAGCCCTATCTCAATACCTTTGTCGCTTCCGGACAAAGGTATTTATGAGAAATGAGATTTTGCTCACTCCAATTTTGAAAGATCTTTTTAGGGATCAACTAGACCACATATGGATGATCTTGAGGAGGAGCTGTAGATGGTAGAGTAACAGGTTGTGGTATGATCTCTCGAGTCCGCATGGATGAGGCTTTATGAGAAATGAGATTTTGCTCACTCCAATTTTGAAAGATCTTTTTAGGGATCAACTAGACCACATATGGATGATCTTGAGGAGGAGCTGTAGATGGTAGAGTAACAGGTTGTGGTATGATCTCTCGAGTCCGCATGTAAGTCAAGAACTGACCAGGGAGCTCTTCCAACAGAGCCTGAACAATGGATATCTGCCCACCTGCAGGAAAAAAAAAAAAAAAGGAAGAAAATTTGTTGGCAACACTGAAGCTAGAAGTGTAAACACCAAAGGCAAATAGACCGAAAAAAGTGCGGATAAAAAAAAAAAAAAAAAAAAAAGACCGAAAAAAGTTTCTTAATTCTAATCGAACTAAACACGATCGGAGGAGACAGATAATCTTATACCTGAAAACAAACACATAACACCACACTGCGCGCGCGGGGGCACACACACACAAACACAGAGAGAGAGAGAGATTGTATTTGGTTTGGTTTGGTATGGAAAACTTGCATCTTGTGAATGCAAGGTCCATTTTTAGGAGAGGAAATGAAGCTACTACGTCTCTTTTTAAGAGAGGAAAAACATAAGACCCTGTTCAAGTTATGATACGTTGGGACATGGTATCTTGTGAATTTCTGTGGATTTGAAAGTCAACTTGGACTACAAAATCATGGGAACCACCTATTACAATACAAACTTTTGTAGTTATGTAGCCGACCCCAATTGATTGGGACTTAAAAGCTAGGTTTTGTTTGGTTATAAACTATGTGTGAGAGAAAGCCCAGCAAAAATTGGAATCTATGATATGTTGGGACAGGGTATTATTATTATTATTTTTGAATTCTTCAAATCCGTCTGATGCTATTATTATATTTCGATTCTGTTGTATGTGGGCACTAGTCAGGTTATGTAACCATGCTAACATGCCATCCAATTGGATCCAACTCTAACACCTTCTGTACTCTGGCAGACTTAACCAAAGGCAATGTTAATGTCGTCGTTCACAGAGGAAATTTCGATGCTATCAGTGCTAATCAATCAGTGCATGTGAAAACGTTATAGGGTTTCAATTATGCCCACATGACCGTTCGATAGACAAAAAAGTCATAAAAGGGACCTGATTTTCAGAACACACTACCATTCATGTGTAGAAGTGGTGAGTCTGCACCTGTGTGTGCGCGAAAACATGGCAGTGATGCACAAATAAATATGTTCATTACCAATCACTTTATGTACCCAGCCAAAGAAAGTAAAGGCAGGCATAAGAACTGATTGTGCTAAAAGTTATATTCCATTAATCTGTCGATGCCAAGATGGGGAAAAATAGGCATGAACTCACCATGCACCTCACGCATTGGAACAAACTGTACAATGTCTCGTGTAGCTATCCGTCCCGTAGAACTCTCTAATCTTTGTCCGTTGTCAGCATCAAGGATCTGCAAGATAACAAGAATTATAACACACCAAATCTTGAAGACAACTTTGAGGAACTGGACGCAGAAATGGTGACAAAAGGTAATGTTGGGATTTAAGTACAGAAAGAGGTTTGGACCTCCATTTGTGTAAAATCTGCACCACCAACTCCAACAATAAGAACTGAGAGGGGTAGATCAGATGCCCGAACCAAAGCATTTTTAGTTTCTTGGAGATCAGTAAGGACGCCATCCTATAAAGACGTGAAACATTTTTATTACCTCAAGAAAGAACAAACGAAACAGTAGGCAAAAGGAAATTAGATTGTTTAGTCCGTACCGTTATAATAAGCAATACAAAATACTTGCTATTGGTAGAGGAGACAGAATGACCAGCAATATCTGCAGCTGTGTTTATCACTTGGCCAAACAAAGTGGGGCCAGCAAGAGTAACATTGCGCAAAGCACTAGCATAAGCAGCCATGATCCCTTCTACTCCTTCAACCTGAAAAAGGGAAATTGACCATTTTAATGACTGAACTACTTATAACTAAACATCATTATTAATTATTATCCACGATTCCACAAGTATTGGTCACTGGAATGAGCAATACATGAGTATGGTTTTCCAATGTATGCAATAGTATGGCTCAAAAGAAGAGAAAGAAAGCAACAGCAGGACAATGAGTGCAGAAGTGCTCACTGATGCGCACCTGGCATTTTTCCTCGGGGAATTACAGAATCAAAAGATATGATGACAAGATATCTTACTAGCAATTCAAAAAGGTTTAGCCCCTCCCTATTACGCTGGCTCAAGGCAAATTACAAATAAATCAAAACAACTTTGCCATAGGCTTAGTCTATAACTATAACACACACACACACACACAAAGAGAAAAAACCCTACGACACTCTGATAGTCTGGTTTCCACATTTCTCAGGTCCGCGAAAATTGTCTGTGATGTAGTGACAACGACTAGCCAACAACAATTATCGTGAAGAGATCTCTGAAATGCTATCCAAAATAGGCACGTGAGGGATAGGCACGTGAGGGCAATACCCTAGCTACACAAATCCTCTCACCCAACCAATCTAATAGTTCACTTCCTCATGTCTTCAGCGGGATACGCCAGAAGTACGGGGAGATAAGATGGTACTGTACACACGCCACTTCAGAGCTGCACAGTCAACTCTGGAGGAACAATCGGGATCCACAGTATCTATTATAGGCAATTCTCACTCTGTAAAGAAGAGGACTTGCCATAATAACTACTTACACAAACTACAAACATGGAACCAAGTAAAACACTATGAGGACAGAGGACCACCAAAGAGTGTTATTTAGAATTTAAAATCAACCACAAAAAACAGTCTTCTTCACTAGACAACAATTTAACTGCTTTACTTTCCCTATGCTCCAAGTGCTACGTATTAACCTTTTTTGATACGTACTCTAGAGTATCTTTAGTAGTAGTAGAATTTGGGCATCCCGTGTGTTAAAGCATCCAACTCAAAACCAATTGGCAATCAATGGAGAGACCTCCTAAGCTCATATACTAGTTTTGGAGGAGATAATTAATGATGTGGGACAAACTCCAACACCGTGTACTAACTTGAAACATGAAAAGTTAAAAAAAAAAAATACATAGCTACTAGTACTTTGTAGATTTGGACTGAAAGCTATGAGCAAACTGATGAAACGTAGCGACAACTCATAAAGATATGAAAACACGAAGCAGTAATTAAAAGAAAAACAGCACGATATTTCTTAATAAAAGCAAGAGTGTTTTACCTCAAAGCTACCTGCACTTCCATTCAAGTCAAAACAATGTGATACTGAACCGTCATATGTCCTTCCGCCAAAGCCCCAAGCAGGAAAGCGCCTATCTGAATCATAAAATTGTATAACCTCCCCAACCTCCATTATGGCCTGCAATGAGTTCAGTCAAATGACTCAAATTATATACAGAAAATATCAATGTATAAATATTTCTTACGACAATGCACAAATCAAAAAGGATGCACATAACACAACTTTCAAGTCACTTCGGAGGTTAATTTCCTAACAACACGGTAAAACAATTAGGTCTAAGAGCTAGAATTTCCCTCTTGTATTTTTATATTTTTGTAGTCTTCAGATAACTATTGTTTTTATATTCAACAAGAGGTCTCTTCTCCCTTTTTCATATGGAAGGAAACTGCTGTGGATACCGTATTCTAATATGTTCTACTTCCAAATAGAAAGCTCATTAGGGGAAGGGGTGGCACCCAAAACACTACTCAAACCATGCCAGTGATACCACTAGGAGGGGCAGTTTCCCTATTAGAGATTGATTTGATCCAATTACGGCGAAAAGTAATGTGGGACTACAATTTTTCTTGCTTCAACTAATTTAGTCACACTGCAGGAAGTTTCCAATTGCCATCTGACTGGAAGTGGGGCAATGGTTCTGCTAATTAAGCAAGAGAAAATTTAGGTGATTCATGAAGAAAAGATGACCGCAGATTTGATGTCACAACTTTACCTGCTGGTAAGCGTTGAGTCGTCCTGTAGGATCAATGTAATGCAAGGAATCTCGACTATGCGGATTACCATTTGAAGCTGGAAAAAGCTGAAACCTTAGTGTGTGAACGAAACAACTTGAAGAAAAGTGTATGTTTTCTCTGTTTCGAAAGGCAACATAAAGTGATTTCCAATGAAAAGTTAATTACCAGTGAAGTCAACAGCTACCATAAAGTTCAGCTCAAATCCACTAGACATATAATCAAGAAAACTGTACAGTTTCGTCTCAATAAATCGGTCCACGAAGAGTTGCCCCTTTAGAACCTACAGATTACATTAATCGAAGGAGATATCAGACATGATGGGCAAGCAGTCTGCCGCTATATATCCTTCCAGAGTATGAAACAAATACCTTCTCATGAGTATGGTGACGAGATGATGGCAGTATAAAATTTGCACCAATTTTTTCTTTGTGAAGTTTTTCCAAGTCCACTATCGATTTCTGAATTTTACTGTCAAAAACAACCAGCAGATTTAGTATTTATGAACCATAAAGAAAATGAAATACTAAACCATGTGGCATTTAACGTGTAAGAGGGTGAAAAGCCTACAAATGGAAGAGAAACAAGAAATGAAAGCACTAATCATCAAAAGGTACATCAAAAAGGTACCCGATAAGAACATGATTTCCACTGCTATTGAAATCAAAACACTCCAAAATTAATGGGTTATCCTGCATCAAAAGCAAATTATTATCAATCAACATGCGGGAAAGTAACAGTAACCTGTAGCTGTAGCTGTATAATCACAACAGTTTTGTATGTTTACAATAGAGCCATGGCTCACACGACATGTGAACTTGTATGGGTGCGCTCTTTTCTTGAGGAGATAGGATTCAGTGTGCAATTGCCTATGAATCTGTACTGTGATAATCAAGCAGCGATTCACATTGCATCTAATCCAATGTTTCGTGAGAGAACTAAGCGCTACTCCTTTCATGTCTACAGGCACTCAATAGGCAGATATGTTTACTAAGTCGTTCAAATCTCATTTAGAGTTGTTATGTAACAAGCTGGGACTTTGACATATTTATTCTCCAGCTTGAGGGGGAGTGTTTGAATATATGTTTAGTCTTAAGTCTTGTCCCACGTAGGTTAATGAAGTATTGTAATCAAGTATCTCATAACATAAATAATAGAAGTATGTGTTAGGGTTAATTAACTCCTTGTACACTTTTTCTATTCTTCCAAACAACATAAATAAAAGTTCCTAATTTGACCAGAATAATATCACAAGCTTACCTTGCTACCAAATCGCTGCATAGTTAGAGTCAGGGGCTTCCAAACTGGATTCAAATTGTTGTTCACCACTTCTGTTTTGCAGATAGGAACAGAACCTCCACTCTCAACAATCCTAGATATTCTTAAGAAAGGATCCTGGAAGTCATAATGAAGAAAAAATTAAGAGCCTAAATATAATCGTTGAAAGTAAACCTCCACACTACAGCATTTTCCTGTACTCACACTTTTAGAAAAAAGATCCTTGTTGTCCAAATGTGAACAACGAAACGCTATCTCGACAGCATTTCTTGAAGCAATCGTTTCCTCTGCATGCACGGTAATTGTCCCCAAGTTTACCAGACCAGCCCGCCCCTTCTTATTGTGGAGTTTTAGTGTCAAACTCCGACTTTGTTTTGTCACAATCTGCTTTTAGTTAACCAAGCGGAAAAACAAACATATTACAACTGTAAAGCTGTAGAACGTAAGCTGCAGAATGTAAGGATCACAATCAAATAGAAATAGGGAAGTCAAGATGATTTATATTCTTCGCCATAAAAAAGGAGGGCCCTTCTGATTTAAGTGTTAGACACGTCTTTGGACAGTAACACACGTGCTTTGGAGAGAAATGGTGTCTGACATCAGTATGTGACCTCTGGCGAGGTGTCCATGCTTCATAGGTTGTCAATATATGTCTTTTGTATGAGGCAACAACCTTACCTGACCCTTCCAGTACGCACCTGGAACATGGTAAAGGGCATGTTTACCAAGACACCCTAGTCCTGCCTAGTTGGATAGCTAGAGATGCCATTGTAAGGTGTAGGGAGCAATTAGCTACTTGTTTCAAATTGTCAGACTGATTGTACCATGCATTTGTTGGATAGTGTAAACTTTATTGTGGGCCTTTTATGTGTGTGAGGTAAGAGACAAGAGAGGTGATAAGAGTAAGAGTAAGAGTAAGAGAGAGAGAGAGAGAGAGAGCCACACCAGTTATAAGTGAGGAGCTGGAATTTGGTGAGTTAAGATGGCAGTTGAAAGAATGAGTGGATCACAATGTATTATGGTTTCTAAATATATGCGTGTATGCAATGTGTAGAAGGTGTGGGATGTAGAAGGTGTGGGAAGAGAGAGGGCAGAAGAACGTGGAATCCCTTAGGGGGTTTCCCCCACAGTTGTGTGTGTGTGTGTGAGAGAGAGATGGGAGTGATTGAGATGTAAGTGTGTAATTTTATAATTTTAATACAAAGTGTGTGCAAGTTGTGTGAATTTTAGTCTCTCTATTTCCCATCAGGCCATCAGCATTGAGTGTACTTGATTGGTTGCAGAGTTGATTTGGCAACATCAAACAAGGGCAGCTTGCCTGCCTTAGAATCTGGATTTGCATTTTTATTTTTCATTGGTGGGTGACAGGCTTGTTATCTCCTCAAATTCACAGGCTTGGCCATCCTTCCAAATTGCGTGTGTGTGTGTGTGTATATATTTACATCTGTGCGTGTGTATGCATGTGTATATCTAAAGGCATGTACAAATCGGGGGTGTCAAATGAATAGTAGGCTCTAAGTGATTGGGAAGTCTTGTTATTGTTTGATAAATGATAACTATACTGTATGAAGACACACGTGAATGATGAAACACATTTTTTAATAGAATTGCAACTAAAATTGCAATGGCATGTGTAAATGAAGACATGTATTGTAGTTCTTATTAGACTCTAATTTTATATCTGCTATTTTTCTTATATAAGCATTCGTTACACGGTAAAAGCACAAACAAGTAATTTAACGTGTCCCTAATGTGTGGTGTCTTCTATTTTTTTAGAAATATGAGAATCAGAATGTACGTATCTTGTCCGTCCGTGTCCGTACTACATAGTCAATAACAGACAATTCTAGTCAATGTTGGGTATGCCAAGAACATTTTCAGTATTTCCTATTGGAATATTTAAGAAGTTGTTATGAGTCTTGTCCCACATTGGTTAAACAAGTCTTGTATCAAGTTATCTCTTAATATAAATAACGAATCTTTGTGTTAGGGTTAATTAACACCCTATACACTTTTTATTCTCCCAAACATGGTATCAGAGCGAAACTGTAATCCTAACCCTTGCCCTAGCCAACCCCACAATAGCCGCAACCTCTAATGCTACCCACCACTTCCATCCACCACCCACGCACCACCTGCCGCCGCCGTAATTAGTTCTCACATCATCAAAAGCCCACCAAAAACCTCCCAATCTGGTTCGAAATCCCCACTGGTGCGAACTCGCAGCCACCCAACCTCAAATTGCAGCCACCCAACCCTCCCAACTACAAACCGACCTTCGCCATCACGAAACCCATCCAAATCAAGTTGAAAAACACTCGATTTTTACTTGCCGCACCCTGAATAGGGTTCGAAACCCACTGAATCTGCTCGGAATCTACTGCCCAGTACTCGACTCCCCCTGACTATACTCGAAATCAACTGTATAGTGCTCGAACCCTATAGAATCTGCCCGGAATCTACTGCACAGTGCTTGACTCCTACAGAATATGCTCGAAATCACATCCAGGGCATTGGCAATTGTGGTTTGATAGTCACCCATTACTTTCTCATCCTCCATGTAGACTGATGTGATTTCTCTCTTATGTCGCTGCTCCGCCTTTTTTTTTTTTTTTGGTTGTGTTTCCAATGGACTGGTGCTATGCTAACCTTGGTTGGTGGAGGCGTTCTTGATCATCTTCCGTATAGCTATTGCTGTTAGCTGGGTTCTTTTCTCGTATAGTTGCTGTTTTTTAGTTCATTGAAGCAGTGACCAGTTGATCGTTATTTGCTTTGTTGGTTCATACTGTTTGGTTTCTTCGGTTCTTTATCTTGGGCGCTCAAGAGGATTATTGGTTGGCTGTCAATTGCTCATGTTGGGTATTCAGATTCTTTGTGATGAGTATAAACATTTGGGAAGTTGAGATTTGTTGTTCTCGATGCTTTCGGATGTTGTTTATTTGGGTAGTCATCTTGTCTTGAAAGTTGGTGATGTTTATTGCTTGGTGATCTATTTCGTTGCTTATTAGTCGTTCGGTGGTTTGTAGTTGGTCGTTAGATTGGTGGGTTGATTTGTGGTTGGTTATTTATTGGTCGGTAGTTGGTAGCATATTGGTTGATTGATCTGTTGGTTGCCTCTCACTACACTGTGATATGTTTGGAATGGAATCTGACTCTGCTTCTGCTTCCGCTGTCTATGGTGTTTTTGGTTCATCATTCAGTCGTGGCCATGATACTAGGTATCGTGGCAATGTCTTTGGTCATATTTTTGGTGGTCGTGATTCTAGTCATGGTGGTTGTGGATTTAGTAGTGGGGGTCGCATGTCAGGGGGAGGTGGCCATAGTCAAGGTCGTGGTTCCAAATTGTGCACATATTGTGGGGGCACAAATCATACAATGGAGTATTGTTATGCTCTTCATGGTCGGCCTTCTACTCCCCAGGTTACTCACTCTACTGATGCCATGGTGACTATTTCCGTGGAAGAGTACCAACGTCTTGTGTCATTTCAGACAAGTTCTTCCATTGCTACGCTATTTTAGACAAGTTCCTCTGATGCTTGTAATGCATCTTTTTTTGCTTCTACTCAGTGGGTTATAGATTATGGTGCATCTGATCTTGATTGGTAATCCTTCTCTTCTTTCTGGTCGTTAATCGGTTGGTAAACCATGTCGTGTTACCTTAGCCAATGGTTCTACCACTGCTGTTACTGGTTTGGGGTCTATTTTTGTTACTTCCTCTCTTACCTTGGACTCCGTACTGCAAGTTCCTCGTTTTATATTAAATCTTATGTCTGTTAGTAAACTTACAAAGTATTTGAATTGCTTTGTCACGTTTTCCCCTCATGGTTGTGTGTTTCAAGATCTTAAGACAGGGAGGAAGATTGGTGGCGGTACTGAACATGGTGGCTTGTATTATTTTAGTGATGATGTTCACCCTAGCTCTAGTGCTCTTCAAATCATCCGTGTCCCCATATCAACATCATTGTCGTCTAGGTCTAGGTCATCCATCACTTCAAAACCTTAAAAGGATAGTGCCTTCATGTAGTCGTGTGGATGCTTTGCCTTGTGAAGTTTGTGAGTATAGTAAACATCATAGACTGCCCTTTCATCCTAGGATTGAGAGTCGTATGTTCCATCCTTTTCACTTAGTTCACTCTGATATTTATTTGGGATCCAATGCGTGCTCCTAATGTTTTGGGCTTTCAGTATTATGCTATCTTTGTCGATGATTACTCTCGTGTCACATATCTTTATCTCATGAAAGAGCGATCAGACTGTCAGAGTTGTCTTCTATTTTTTGAAGTAATTTTATATGGAAATCAAAACTCAGTTTGATACTTGCATTCGTATATTTCGTTCTGACAATGTCAGTAAAAAATTTCATAATTCTCTTTCTAAGTTTTTTGATGATCATGATATAATTCACCAATCTTCTTGCGCACGGACTCCACAACAACATGGAGTTGCCAAACGCAAGATTAGGCATTTACCAGAAGTTATGCGTGCACTGTTACTTCAAATGCACGTTCCTAAGTCTTACTGGAGTTATGTTGTTCTTATAGCATGTTACTTGATCAATCGTATGCCATCTAGCATCCTAGGCAGTCAGATATCCCATACAGTTTTATTTCCCGGTCGCCCTCTCTGCTCCTTACCCCTACGAGTGTTCGGGTGCACCAACTTGATCCTCAATCAATTCGGTGTATTTTCCTGGGATACTCACGCACTCAAAAAGGGTATAAGTGTTATTCACCATCTCTACATCGTCATTTTGTTTGTGCTGATGTCACATTGAATGAGTCTTTACCTTTTTACTCGGGTCACCATACTCTAGTTGATCTTCCTAAGACTGAGTTTGTGCTTCCTGTTTCTGCACCATCTGTGCCACCCTTGCAGGTGTATGTTCGTCAACAGAAAGTATTACCAGCCCCACCAGTACCAGCCACCACGCCTCCTTTGTCCCAAGATCCGGTTGCACCTTCACCTCCACCGCCACCTCCACCTCCACCTCCACCTCTATCATCACTTGGTCTTCCTATAGCTCTTCGCAAAGGTATTCAGTCTTGCATTTCTCACATTATTGATCGGTTTGTTTCCTATGCTCACTTGTCTCCATCTCTTCGTGCTTTTACTACTTCTGTTTCGTCTATTTTTGTTCCTAACACTGTCTAGGAGGCCTTATGTGGCCTTATCTGTTTCTGAGTGGCGGACAACTATGGAGGTTGAGATGTCTGCTCTCCATGACCATGGCACTTGGGTGTTAGTTTCTCTTCTGCCAGGAAAGTCTACTGTTGGTTGTCGGTGAGTCTTTATTGTTAAATATCATCCTGATGGGTCTGTTGAGCGTTACAAAACTCGTCTTGTTGCTATGGGATATATTCAAACTTAAGGTGTTGATTATATTTAAGACTTTTTCTCCAATTGCCAAGCTTGGTTCTGTCTTCCTTCATACCTCCCTCGCAACCCATCTTGGTTGGCCTTATTCCAATTGGATGTTAAAAATGCCTTTCTCCATGGGGATCTCTAGGAGGAAGTTTATACGGAGCAACCACCTAGGTTTGTTGCTCATGGGGGAGCGTAATCAGGTATGTCATCTTCGCAAAGCACTATATGGTCTTAAGCAGGCTTCTCGGGCCTGCTTTGGCAAGTTCAGTGATGCAGTTTTGAAATTTGGGATGAGTCGCTGTCAATCTGATCATTCGGTTTTCTCTTACATCTGACCGAGGGAAAATATTATTGATTGTTTACGTGAATGATCAAAAAGGTATTGGTGAGTTAAAGGTATTTCTGCAGAGGCAGTTTCATACCAAAGATCTGGGAAGGTTGCAATATTTTTTAGGTATTGAGGTTGCACGATCTAAAGATGACATTAGTTTATTGCAAAGAAAATATGTGCTAGATATTCTAGATGAGATTGGTTTATTGGGGTCGAAGCCTATCGATACCCCTATGGATCCTAATGTCAAACTGTGCGCTGATCAGGGGGAGCTGCTTTCTAGCCCTGACCAATATTGTCTCTTGGTTGCTAAATTGAACTATCTTAGTATTACACGTCCAAATATCTCGTTCGCAGTTAGTATTATGAGTCAATTTATGTCTGCTCCTCGTCTTCTACATTGGGAGGCTGTTCTTAGAATTGTTAAGTATCTCAAGGCTCATCCATGACGTGGTTTGTTTTATTGAGCTAATAGTCACTTACATATTGAGGTTTTTACTGACTCTGATTGGGCATGAGGACCTTTTGACAAGAGATCCACTACAGGATGTTTTTCTCGGTGGAAACCTTGTCAACTGGAAAAGTAAGAAATAAATAGTGGTTGCACGGTCTAGTGCAGAGGCAGAGTATAAAGCCATGGCCCACACGACATGTGAGATTGTATGGGTGCGATCTTTTCTTGAGGAGATAGGATATAGTATGCAATTGCCAATGAATTTGTATTGTGATAATCAGGCAGCAATTCACATTGCATTCAATCCAGTATTTCATGAGAGGACTAAGCATATTGAAGTTGATTGTCATCTGGTGCGTGAGAAGTTAGCTGGTGGTGTGACAGCTACTCCCTTTGAAAATAAGTGCTCAGTTGGCTGACATGTTTACTAAGTCATTGTTCAAGCCCCGGTTAGAGTTGTTATGTAACAAACTGAGACTTTGTGATATCTATTCTCCAGCTTGAGGGGGAGTATTGAAATATTTAAGTAGTTGTTATGAGTCATGTCCTACATTGGTTAAACAAGTCTTGTATCAAGTTATCTCTTAATATAAATAATGAATATTTGTGTTAGGGTTAATTAACACCCTACAAACTTTTTATTCTCCCAAACAACATTTCCAATATTTTCCTTTGTTCCACATCCAGTTAGTGGCAGTCATTTACCACTTTCAGTGAAAGTTAGAAGCATCCAAACATTTGATCACATAGCTTTACCCACATACAACAAACTTACAAAATATAATTGGGTTAGGGCAAATTATCTTCTAAAAAGAGCATAAATATCAAACCATGTCATTGTTGTAAATATATAAGATTATCCCATATATCAAAGGCAACTTGCCTCAGAGAGAACACAACTAGCTTCACCAAGAAATTCTTGATCGTTCAACTTCAACATCTGCAACATACCAGAATAATAAACAGGCTTCAAACAATTTTGTGAATACAAGCAGAAAAGGGGAAAAGGAAAATGAAAGCAAAAAGAACTGCAAAACACTCTGCACTTATTCTAGGTCTACTGATGTAGAGCACGTGGAGGCCCAATTCCATGATCAGCTGGATCGAGCCAAGCCCCGGAAGTCCAAACGGTGTTTAGTTTCAGATTACCCGAATTGGTTAAATTCGGACGATCTCGGAATAGGCCCAAACTTGGTGGGCTGACTTATTTTCGCGCTCCGGTCCATACTCATCAACCTTTAAGGTTGATGATGAACGGTGTTTTTAGGCCTAATTCCTTCGTTTAGGCTTTCAATTGCGTTATTTTGCCGTTTTAGGAAAGATTTGATTCGTTAATAACTCTTAGTCCGTATTTCCTTTTCAGTTGATTCTTTTTGGAAAAGTCTTGTTTTTCTTTCCCGTTTTCAATTTTAGGAAAAGCCCCAAATTCTGACACTTTTTAATTTCCAAGTTTATTTTTAGGGTTTTAGGGTTTCGGCCTATAACAGGGTTTGTAACTTAGGGTTTATGCAGCTTTTTGATTAATAATATTGCAGAGAATTTCTCTTTCATTCTTGTGCGCAAGAATTGCTTGTTGTGACGGGTTGTTTATCTCGTTTGGATTAGTACGCTAACTAATCTCTTGTGAATTCCGCTGCGTCAAGTGGTATCAGAGCAAGGCTTTGCCTGGTTCGATGGCATCAAATGTAGAAGAAGACACACCCATTGACGTTGGTGGTGGGCTTACTGACCTAAGGAGGGTGGTGGAGGAACAACGTCAAGATACCCACGCTCAGTTCGCTGAGATCCGTGAGATGCTGCAGGAGTTGACTCTACAAGTCCGCCGAAGGCCAGAGAGGGTTGAGGATGATCGCGCGGTGGGATTTGCCCATCGCCAACCTCGTAACCAGGATCGGAATCGTGCCGGAGGATTTGCCCGAGGCGCAACCAGTCGTCATCAGATGGTAATACATGATGTTGAGAGCGAAGAATTCGAACCTGAGGATAATGAAGAACAAGAAGACCGTCCCGTCGGGCGACAACAGCATAGGTTCGATGATTACCGCATGAAGGTGGACCTTCCCACGTTCAACGGTAATTTACAGATGGAGGAGTTTCTTAACTGGGTTTCAGAGGTTGATAGGTGCCTTAATATGATGGAGGTGCCCGAGTCGAAACAAGTAAAGATGGTCGCTTATAAACTGAAGAGCGGTGCTGCAGTTTGGTGGGACCAATTACAGACAATACGGCGGAGGCAAGGAAAAGAGTCTGTGGCAACATGGCGCAGAATGAAACAGCTTATGATGGAGAGGTTCTTGACGTCTGATTATGACCAACATCTGTTCCGGTCATACCAGAACTGTTCGCAGGGATCCAGGTTTGTTTTTGAGTACACAACTGAATTCAATCGACTCTCAGAACGTAATAATCTGAGTGAGACTGAAAGTCAGCGAGTAGCGCAGTACATGAACGGGTTGAAGCCTTCAATTCAGGAGAGAATAGGGTTGCAGCCAGTTTGGGAAGTTGACGACGCCCTTAACCTGGCGATAAAGGCCGAACAGATGGAGCGTAAACCAGCCAATTCAGGGTACCGTCGAGAGTCGTTTGTTCCTTCTGCTGATAAGGGGAAGGAGAAACAGCCAACAGTGCCTGCTTTTCAACCTAAGGTTACAGTTGGTGGTGGTTTTAAATTTGGAGGAGCTAATCAGGCAGGTAGCTCTAATAACAGAAACGTGACTAAAGCCCCTAATCCATATGCCAAGCCCTTTGGAGATAAGTGTTTTCGGTGTAGCAAGCCTGGACACCGCTCCAATGAGTGTCCAGATCGGAAGGTGGGCCTGATAGAAAAAGGTGGCGAAGAAGATGAACCTGATGAGAATTGGGCAGATGAAAATCCTTACGATGTAGATTATGCAGAGGAGGACGGGGAACGAGTGAATTGTGTGGTGCAACGGGTGTTGTTCGAGCCGAGAGCAGAAAATTCCAATCAGCGTCATAACATCTTTCGGTCAAGTTGTTCCATCAATCAGAAAGTATGTGACTTGATCGTGGACAGTGGGAGTTGTGAGAATTTCGTGGCAAAAAAACTGGTGGACCATCTGAAGTTACCAACTGAACCTCATCCCTCTCCATACAGCATCGGTTGGATAAAGAAAGGCCCTACGGTGAAGGTAACTGAAATCTGTAAACTTCCTCTTTCAATTGGGAAAATTTACAGATCTGAAGTTGTCTGTGATGTAATTGAGATGGATGCTAGTCATGTACTGTGAGGTAGACCCTGGCAGTTTGATGTTGATATTGTTTATAAGGGTCGCGATAACACTTATAGTTTTAATTGGGAATCACGCAAAGTTGTTATGGCTCCTTCCAGTCGTAAAGAGCCTATTAAACCACCTAAAACAGAGGGGTCGTCGTTTCTAACAATTGCTAGTTCCGAAGCTGAATTTGTGACAGATTTCAAGGAGTCAGAACAGGTTTATGCTATGGTGGTGAAGTCGCTGGTTGTGGAAGAAAGGGACAAAGCAAATATTCCAATAATTCCTGTACCTAAAAAGATACAGCCATTATTGGAGGAATTTGAGGAGCTTGTTACTGATGATGTGCCTAATGAGCTCCCTCCAATGAAGGATATTCAGCATGCTATTGATTTGGTGCCTGGGGCAAGTCTGCCCAATCTACCACATTATCGGATGAGTCCGAAGGAGAATGAGATTCTGAGGGAGAAAGTAGAGGAGTTGCTGCAGAAGGGGCACATTCGGGAGAGTCTGAGTCCGTGTGGTGTTCCAGCCTTGTTGACGCCAAAGAAAGATGGGAGTTGGCGTATGTGTGTGGACAGTCGGGCCATCAACAAAATAACCATCAAGTATAGATTTCCAATTCCTCGCCTAGATGATATGCTTGATATGTTAGATGGGTCGAAATGGTTTTCGAAGATTGATTTGCGGAGTGGATACCATCAGATTCGTATCCGATCGGGGGACGAATGGAAGACGGCGTTTAAAACTAAGGATGGCCTATACGAATGGTTGGTTATGCCATTCGGCCTTTCTAATGCGCCGAGTACTTTTATGAGGGTGATGAATCAGGTTCTGCGGCCTTTCACTGGCAAGTTTGTCGTCGTTTATTTCGACGACATACTGATCTATAGTAAGTCCGAGGAGGAGCATGTGGAGCATGTGCGCCAAGTGCTGATGGTGCTGCAAGAAAATAAGCTGTATATTCAACTCAAGAAGTGTAGTTTCTTGACTAGTAGCTTATTATTCTTGGGTTATGTGGTGAGTTCTGAAGGTATTCATGTAGATGAAGAGAAGGTTCGAGCTATTCGTGATTGGCCAACGCCTAAATCTGTTACGGAAGTGAGAAGTTTCCATGGATTAGCCACTTTCTATAGGCGATTCATTCGAAATTTCAGTACTTTCGTAGCACCAATCACGGAGTGCTTGAAAAAGGGCAAGTTTCTGTGGGGAAGTAAAGCGGAGCAAAGTTTTGCGCTGGTTAAAGAACGGCTTTGTACTGCACCGGTATTAGCTCTGCCTAGCTTTGAGAAGATTTTTTAGGTTGAGTGTGATGCTAGTGATGTTGGTGTTGGGGCTGTCTTGTCCCAAGAGAAGAGACCAGTGGCTTTCTTTAGTGAAAAGCTGAGTGAAGCTAGACAAAAGTGGAGCACTTATGATCAGGAGTTCTATTCTGTGATTCGCGCTCTCAAACATTGGGAGCATTATCTGATTCAGAGGGAGTTTGTGTTATACACTGATCATCAAGCGCTGAAGTTCATCAACAGCCAGAAGAAGTTAGACAGTATCCATGTGCGTTGGGCTACGTTCTTGCAAAATTTCCATTCACTATTCGACACAAGTCTGGGGTGTCAAATCGGGTGGCTGATGCGTTGAGTCGTCGGGCTGATTTGTTGGTGACTTTGGCCTATGAAGTTGTAGGCTTTGAGTTCTTAAAGGAGCTGTATCCAGAGGATGAGGACTTTAAAGAAATTTGGGCAGTATGCGTTCAGAACCGGCCTGTTAGTGACTTTCATGTTACTGATGGGTACTTGTTTTGTGGCAATCGTCTTTGTATTCCTCAATCTTCTTTAAGGGAAAGCTTAATCCGAGACCTTCATGGTGGAGGGTTAGGTGGACACTTAGGGAGGGACAAGACTATTGCGAGTTTGGAGGAGCGCTATTTCTGGCCACAATTAAAGAAGGACGCTGGAAATTTTGTGCGTAGGTGCTACACTTGTCATGTATCTAAGGGTCAGTCTCAAAATACTGGTCTTTATACTCCTTTGCCTGTGCCTAATAATATTTGGGAGGATCTATCTATGGATTTTGTGTTGGGACTGCCTCGTACCCAACGAGGTGTAGATTCTGTATTTGTGGTGGTTGACAGGTTTTCTAAGATGTGCACTTTATTGCTTGTCGAAAGACATCGGATGCCTCACATGTGGCTCGATTGTTCTTTCGAGAGGTAGTTCGTTTGCATGGGGTGCCACAATCTATTACCTCTGATCGGGATGTGAAGTTCCTTAGCCATTTTTGGGTGACTCTGTGGAGGATGTTTGGAACTTCGCTAAAAAGGAGTTCTATTGCACATCCACAAACTGACGGACAGACTGAGGTGACTAATCGGAGTTTGGGGAATTTGATTCGCAGTATCTGTGGTGACAAGCCGAAATAGTGGGATCACACTTTGCCGCAGGCTGAGTTTGCTTTCAATAGTGCAGTTCACAGTGCCACGGGAAAATCACCTTTTTCCTTGGTATATGTGACACCTCCAAAGCATACAGTGGATTTGGTTCATCTCTCGCGGGTCCCGGGGTTAGCGTTGCGGCTGAGACAATGGCTAAACAGGCTCAAGAGGTGCATGAGCAAGTAAAACAGAAGCTCGCTGAAACTAATGCGAAATACAAGAGGGCTGCAGACAAGCACAGGCGTGAGAAGTTGTTCAAGGAAGGGGATTTTGTGATGGTGTTCTTGCGCAAGGAACGGTTTCCAGTGGGGACCTATAACAAGCTGAAGCCCAGGAAGTACGGTCCGTATGAAGTTTTGAAGAAGATCGGTGACAATGCTTATGTGATTGATCTTCCTGATTCCATGAAGATTTCAAAGGTTTTCAATGTTGCTGATTTATCTGAGTATCATGCTGAGGAGCCGCTGTATCCAGACTTGAACTCGAGGTCGAGTTCTTTTGAAGAAGAGGGGACTGATGTAGAGCACGTGGAGGCCCAATTCCATGATCAGCTGGATCGAGCCAAGCCTTGGAAGTCCAAACGGTGTTTAGTTTCAGATTACCCGAATTGGTTAAATTCGGACGATCTCGGAATAGGCCCAAACTTGGTGGGCTGACTTATTTTCGCGCTCCGGTCCATACTCATCAACCCTAAAGGTTGATGATGAACGGTGTTTTTAGGCCTAATTCCTTCGTTTAGGCTTTCAATTGCGTTATTTTGCCGTTTTAGGAAAGATTTGATTCGTTAATAACTCTTAGTCCGTATTTCCTTTTTAGTTGATTCTTTTTGGAAAAGTCTTATTTTTCTTTCCCGTTTTCAATTTTAGGAAAAGCCCCAAATTCTGGGACTTTTTAATTTCCAAGTTTATTTTTAGGGTTTTAGGGTTTCGGCCTATAAAAGGGTTTGTAACTTAGGGTTTATGCAGCTTTTTGATTTGATTAATAATATTGCAGAGAATTTCTCTTTCATTCTTGTGCGCAAGAATTGCTCGTTGCGACGGGTTGTTTATCTCGTTTGGATTAGTACGCTAACTAATCTCTTGTGAATTCCGCTGCGTCAAGCACAAAACGGAATGGAAAGCAAGATAAAAATAAAATCATCGTTGCAGTAAAAAAAAGATGTGATCTTAAGTTATGCTCTTAAAAGTATACGATTTGGTCCTAGGTATAGTACAAACTGAAACACTTTTAATTTCTGAGTGAAGTTAACGATTGCAGTGTTCGCAAGCTTGAGAATCAGATGTTTACAAAATGAAAGGAACTCTCATACGCTTGCTTCTAGTAAATATTTATTGAGAAAAGCAAACTAAATCCATATATGCTTTCCGGAATTGTTGGGAGAAGAAACAAAGAAATAACAAGGAGAGAGAAAAGGTATCAAAACATGAGTGTATCTTAGTGCTAAGGTCAAGCAATGATTAAGTACCACTGACATTATTCCAAACCAATAAAACATTTACCATTTGGCCTAAGCTCAATAGTTCTGATTACCTGAAAAACAGTAAACGAGGCTTATAACTGTGATGTTAAGAATCAAACGTCGACGTTATTCTTTTTTAATGAACGTCATGCAGCGCATCTACATTCGTCTCATGTTTTCTTTTGGTTTGTCAGCTGTGGAAAACTATATAATAACTGTCCATAATCACCTTTGACATTGTTCTTCTGTAGGAATTTTATCTAGCGAGTTTGGACTCATTTTGTAGGAGCCTTAGGGGTAGTGAGAAAATTATCTTTAGTTTGTACACATTCCACGCATAAAAAACAAGAAGAATTAAACAGCTCCTATTTTTCTAATATAGCGCACAAGTACTAGTTTTCTTTGACAGACAAAGTTAATCCAAAGCACCCACAGGCAGTGGAAGCATAATGGTGTCTAATAGAGCTGGTCCTAAGGGTAAGCCCAGGAAGCAACCGCTTTGGGCCCCCCAATTTTCGGCCAATACCAATGTTAGCGGTCCACATATGTAGGTAAGGCTTAAGTATGAACTGTAATTAAGCCTCATTTGAACTAAAATAGGTAATCTGTGTTTTGGCACTGATCTACTTCTCTTACCTTTTCATCCTCATGAAAATCTCAAGGTTTGATTCCCCTTGATTGGATCAGGACCTTATTGAAAGAATCAAAGGGGAACCCTCATAAACTCTATGGAGCTTTATGTAGAAACTGACTTTTTTCTTTAATGGTATGATTTGGTTCTATACAAAGTTGTTATTTAATCTTGAGAATCCCCATGTTATGCTCCATTGCAAAGTTGTACGTTTTGTTTCAATGGAATTCATGAGAGGGAAGACGTACAAGATAGTGATTCGTTTTAAGTCTAATAGACTTTGGGTTTTGTGTTTTTCTTTTCTTGTTACATGTTGGACTTTGTCAATATTCTTCTTCTAGGTTTTAGTTTTCTTTTCAACCTTTATTTTATCTTCCGTCCCAAAAAACGCATAGGTGCCCAAAGCATAGAAATTCGCTTTGGGCCCCTAAAAACAATGTGCCGGCCTTGGTATCTAAGCCACTGGGACACCACCACATGACATCTACTATGCACTAAACACACATCAGCATTGATTTCAATGTCACTTTCCATAATATGAAGGCAAAATACCACCTGGAATTTAACTGAATTGAAAATTGATTACAATTGATGAATCCTGCAAGCAAAAACCATACCATACCTTCACAGGTAAATTGTGGTAGCTTGTATCAACATCATACACATGAAAGCTGCAAAACCAAGAAGCGTCCATATTTGAGATAATTGTTAATCTAATACGCATTTGAAGCTATCAAATGCATTAGAACAAGATTAATGTTAGTAAATAGCTGCAATCAAAAAAAGCATACATCAAGGGCTGAACAATCTCAAACTGATAAGCAACATTAATTTTCTCAATCCATGCAGGATCCAAACAGTTCATGATCACTTCTGTGCGACCAAGTTCCTCCAGAGATCCATCTCTTTTCTTAGCATAAATTACTGTCATCGGATCACTCTGCAATCAAATACGGATAGTACTTCAGTTTAAGCCATTTAAGAACAAGCATCATAATACTTTGACATCTCAAGGCGTACATTACTGACCCAAGGGGCTATCCACTCTTATCTGGCTTTTGAGTAATCAGAATTGCTCTCAAAGCAGGTAAGCACTTCAAATAAATGGCTTAATTGTTAACTGTAACTCAAAACCCTAATTCTTAAGTTGCAGCCTACTTCCCCACTTTAATTGAGAGCCAAGAATGGCTTGGTCACACATGCAAAGTGTGCCCCATGATACAAAGGAGAGCGCCTATCAGTGCTAACTACTAACTGCCAAGCACGACACACTAAGGCCCACCCTTGTGCTTGTGACATGCTATCATCACGTCATTCTTTGCATGTAGAGTTTTCAGCTTAGCTAAGTCGTACCAAATAATAAACACACACACATATAGAAACACACACATGTAATACACTTATTGATCTCTTGTTTTTCTCATGGGTACATGCTATCCCAAATATATTGAGTTCCTCATACTTCAGCACTTCAAAACGCGATGATGATTTCATGAACCCTAGAGAGTGAAAAGGGGGAAATCCCGAAATACAAAGTTTTAAACAGCATGTCTACGAATTGTATAACTAAGGTGGGCCAATTTGATTATTTAATTCACGTTTCAGTTTAGAATGCTACGTGTCATGTTCAATATGTTAGGTAAGGTTTAAGGTCTATGACTCTATGGCCCCCAGGGCAAAGAAGCATTTACATATGGTAAACAGGCACTTCATGCATAAACTTTGTTAGAAGTGTTTATTAGAGAGAGTGGGTTTGTCCCACATCGTCTATCTTATGTATGTGTAACTCTCTAGAGTAATATAAATAAAAGGTATATGTGTAAGGGTTCATTAACACTCTATACACTTTTCCTCATCTCTAATATCATGGTATCAGAGCTAATCCTTAACCCTAATCCTAAACCACCACAAGATATCCTAATACATCACCATCTTAACCTTAATCCTAAGCCACCACAACCCTAGCCTTTGTACATAATCCCTAAAATCACCGATCACTGTTCATCGTCGGTACTGTTCACCAATTAATATTCATCGTCGTTATATTCACAGATTACTGTTAATCGTTGTTACTGTTCATCGGTCACTGTTCACCATTGTCACTGTTCATCGCTACTGTTCATTGTCGTTACTGTTCGTCACGCACTGTTCGTCACTATTCCGATGACTGTCTTCACGCATCACCAAGCCCTGTTTTATTGTCTTTGCAATTTCCGTTGATGTTTCTCTCGTTCTGGTAATTATTTTCTATGTTCTTGTCAAGTATCTCTGGCATGTGGTGTACTGGTGGTTGTGAAGAATCTGTTATGTTGGGGTTGCTGATATTGTGTACCTATCCGTCTGGTGACCAGTTCGATGTTACTATATTAGTTGATTTTGTTGATCAGTAGTTATTGATATTCTGCTTGGTTGGTATTACTTTGGTTGCGTACTGGTTATTTGCTAGTTATTGGTTGTTGCCGCTCCATTGTTCGATAGAATGTCTAAGAAGAAGGATTCTGATTCTAGTGATGTTTCTAGCTCTAGTTCTACTCTTGTTGGTAGCTTATCGAGTGGTTCTTGGTCTCGCAAGAGGCGCCCTATTACTTCCACGCCATTAAATGGGGGCAATTATTTTCTTTGGGCTAAAAGTGTTGAGGTGTATTATATGGGTCAGCCTGAGGATTCTTATTTGATTGATGAGCCTCGATGAACCCACATATAGGGCATGGAAAGCTGTTGATGCTCGTGTTAGTTAAGAGTTATGGAATAGTATGACGGAACAGGTTGCTAGTACACTGATGTTCTGTGATACAGCTAGAGAGGTGTGGACACAGGCAAAGGAGTTTTATTCAGGTGTCGACAATCTCCGTCGCACATATGATCTTCATCAGTCTTTCTTTAATATATCTCACGGTGATGATTCTTTTAAGGATTATTATGCTAAGTTTCGACGCATTTGTAATAAATTGGATATATGTGAGCCACTTACTGCTGATATTCAGGTTATACGGCGCCAGCGTGAACGCATGAGGGTTACTCGTTTTTTATTCGGTGCATCATCCACTTTTGGCCCTGTGGGTAATCAGATTTTGGGGAATCGTGACTTACCTCCTCTCAGCGAGGTATTCAGTCGTCTCCCACAGTCATCGTCTATTTCTGCACCGACTTCTGGTCGTTATGCTATTTTTGACAGCTCTGTTCTCTTTGTCAGCCATGGTCGTGGTCGCAGTCGTGATTCTAGGTTTAGTAGTCGTAACTGCGATTATGGGGTGAGTGGTCGTGGCTTTGGCGGCCATGATTCTGGGTTTGGAGGTCGTGGTCGTGACTTTGGAGGCCGTAGTGTTGGTTGTGGTCGTGGCTTTAGTGGCCGGGACTCTACTTTTGATAATCGTGGGGGTCGCATATCAGGGGAGATGGCCGCGGTCGTGACTGTGATTTCAAAATTTTGTACTCATTATTGGGGAACAAATCATATGGTAGAGTTCTGTTATACTCTTCACGGCTTTCCCCAGGCTCATCAAGCTGCTATCTCTCAGGATACTGAACAGTTTACTCAATCCTCTGCCGATAGTGTGGCAATTTCAGCTGAGGAGTACCAGCGTTTTTTATCATTTCAGACTGCGACAGGATCCTCTACTGCTATGCTCGCTCAAACCGGTTCATCCGTTGTTTGTGTTGCCTCCTCTTCTTCCTCTCATTGGGTTATTAACTGACTGGTACATCTACTTTCTTTGATCAACAACCGGTTGATAGAACATCTCATGTTACCTTAGCTGATGGCTCTACCACTACTGTTACTGGTTTCGGTTCAGTTTCTGTCACTTCCTCTTTTACTTTGTCATCTGTTTTACATGTTCTTCGTTTTTCGTTATATTTTATGTCTGTGAGCCGCCTTACAAAATCTTTAAATTGTTCCGTCACATTTCTTCCTCATGGCTGTGTTTTTCAGGATCTTAAGACAGGGAGGAAGATTGGTGGGGGCATTGAGCGAGGTGGCCTATATTACTTGACTGTTCCTCAGCCTGTAGCTCTTCAGACATCAAAGTCTCCATACCAATAGCACCGTTGTCGTCTTGGTCATCCCTCTCTCCAGAGTTTGAAGCTCCTTGTGCCCTTCTGTAGTTCTATTAATAAGTTGGTTTGTGAGGTCTGTGAGTTTAGTAAACACCGTAGAGTTACTTTTTTATCTAGGATTGAGCGTCGTGCGTTGCGTTCTTTTCAATTAGTTCATTCAGACATTTGGGGGCCTATTCATGTGCCCAGTGTTTCTGATTTTCAGTATTATGTTATTTTTGTGGAAGACTTTTCTCGTCTTACATATCTTTATCTAACGAAAGAGCGGTCTGAATTGAAATATGTTTTTAAAACTTTTTACTGGAAGTCAAAAATCAATTTGATACTGTGTTAAGATATTTTGTTCTGATAATGCCTGTGAATATTTTACCATCTTCTTTCTCAGTTTTTCGATGATCATGGCATTATTCACCAATCGTCGTGCTCTTGGACTTCACAACAAAATGGAGTTGTTGAGCGCAAGATTCGGCACTTGTATGAGGTTATGCGTGCCTTATTATTTCAAATGCAGGTTCCTAAGTCATATTGGAGTGACGCCATTCTTACTGCATGTTATCTAATCAACTGTATGCCCTCTATGGTATTAGGTGGTCAGGTTCCCCATACGGTCTTATTTCCCAATCGGCCTTTCCACTCTTTACCCCCTCGGGTAGTTGGGTGCCCCTGTTATGTTCATGCTCTTGATCCTGATAGGAGTAAACTTGATCCTCAGTCTTTTACGTGTATCTTTCTGGGATACTCACACACCCAGAAAGGCTATCGATGTTACTCTCCTACTTTGCGTCATCACTTTGTCTATGCTGATTTCACGTTCAATGAGTCATTGCCATATTACTCAGACCCTGTTACTACCAATGATCTTCTTACACTTGAGTTTGTGTTATCTATGGTTGTTCTAACTAGCACTGCTCCACCCCAACCTTTGCAGGTATATGTTTGTCGTTTCCCAGCACAAACCCCGCCTCCGCCTCTAGCACAAACCCCGCCTCGGGAACCACCTCCGCCTACAGAACCATTCCAGTCTACCGATCTCTTTGTGCCCACGCCTCCGTTTTCTCCCCCGTCGCCGGATCCACCTGTTCCTCGATATCCGACTCGTGAGAATCGTTGTCCACCGATAAAATATGGTTTTTCTAATCTCTCGAGCACTTTTCATCCTATTTCTCAGTTTATCTCTTATACTCATCTCTCTCCATCCCTTCGTGCTTTCACTACTATTATTTCCTCCGTTTTTGTTCCTAAAACTGTTCAGGAGGCATTATCTCGGTCTGAGTGGCGGACAGCTATGGCAGATGAAATGTCTATTCTTCATACTAATGGCACATGAGAGTTGGTTACTCTTCCTGCTGGGAAATCTACTGTTGGTTGTCGTTGGGTCTATGCTGTCAATTATCTTCCTGATGGCATTGTTAAGCATCACAAAGCTCGCCTAGTTGCTAAAGGCTACACCCAGACTTATGGTGGTGATTATTTCGAAACATTCTCTCCTATTGCCAAGCTTGGCTCTGCGCGGATTCTTATTTCTCTTGCCGCCACTCTTGGTTGGCCGTTGTATCAGCTTGATGTCAAAAATGCCTTTCTCCATGGCGATCTCCAAGAGGAAGTCTATATGGAGCAACCACCTGGGTTTGTTGCTCCGGGGGAGCATCATAAGGTATGTCGTTTTTGCAAGGCACCTTTATGGACTTAAGCAATCTCCTTGTTCGTGGTTTGGCAAGTTTAGTGAGGCTAATTTAAGGTTTGGCATGCATTGAAGTCAATCAGATCATTCTATATATTCTCTTATGTCGGCTCGAGGGAAGGTATTGCTCGTTGTCTATGTAGATGACATTATTACTAGAGATGATCAGAAAGGGATTGGTGAGTTGAAACAGTTCTTACATAGTCAATTTCACATTAAAGACTTGAGTAAGCTACGATATTTCTTGGGTATTAAGGTAGCAAAGTCCAAGGATGGGATTAGTTTGTCCCAGAGGAAATATGTGTTGGATATTCTAGAGGAGACAGGTTTGCAGGGAGCCAAACTTGTGAAGACTCCGATGGATCCTAATGTCAAACTTTGCGTTGATCAGGGGGAGGAATTTTCTCATCCAGATCAATATCGTCGCTTGGTTGGTAAGTTGAATTATCTTTACCAATACAAGTCCTGATATCTCGTTTGCTGTTAGTATGGTGAGTCAGTTTATGTCTGCTTCTCATCTTCCACATTGAGAAGCTTGTATTTGTATTGTGAAGTATCTTAAAGATCATCTTGGACGTGGCTTATTTTACCGTTCCAATGGTCATTTGCGTTTTAAGGCATTTACCGATGCAGATTGGGCAGGGTCACCTTTTGACAAACGGTCAACAACTGGTTACTGTACTTTTGTTGGTGGCAAGGTTTACTGCAAAAGCAGAGTATCGTCCCATGGCTCATACTACATGTGAGATTGTTTGACTGAGATCATTTCTTGAGGAGCTGGGATTTCAGGTGCAGTTACCCATTCCTATGTATTGTGACAATCAGGTGGCAATACATATCGCTTCGAACCCTATGTTTCATGAGAGAACCAAACATATAGAAGTAGATTGTCATATCGTTCGAGAGAAGGTTGATGGTGGTGTGTTGGCTATGCCTTTTGTGTCCATAGGTGCTCAGATAGCAGATGTTTTTACCAAATCATTGTTTAAACCTCGTTTAGAATTTTTATGTAACAAGCTAGGATTTTGTGATATCTATTCTTCAGCTTGAGGGGAAGTGTTAGAAGTGTTTATTAGATAGAGTGGGTTTGTCCCACATCGTCTATCTTATGTATGTGTAACTCTCCAGAGTAATATAAATAAAAGGTATATGTGTAAGGGTTCATTAACACCCTATATACTTTTCCTCATCTCTAATATCTCCTTGACTAACAACTAGGAAGCACAGGAAATTTTCAACAGCTATGAGCAACTGTATTTATTTCTCCCGCAGTTCACTAACAGGATTTTAATTTCCTAAGAAGCTTTTATTTGTTTAAACAACCTGTTTGTACCTTCTACAAGTTAACTACCAGCATGCCAAGTGGTCACTAAATATCAAGGAGAATAAGCAATACACTGTAGTCAGGTGGTCCTCAGCATTAAGATAGGGGCAAATAATATCAGCCACAAACATGTGCCTGTCTGATAAGATAAATAGATGTGGCCCCAGGCATAAAAAAAAAGAGATAATCCTAGAACGAGATTACAAGCACAAAAGAAAATACTTTCTTTGACCAAATTGCTTCTACTTCGGAATGTCCCAAATTATAAGTCTTCTTCAAAAGGTCAAGAAGTACAAAAAAAATTTAGTTTTCAAAAAGTATCCTTACTCTATGTTTTTGGGTAGTTTCGTATATAATCAATCATTCACCCCAAAACAAAACAAACAAAAAACGGGTCGGGTCACACCGAGTACCTACTGGACACAATAAGAAAGAAGATAAATTATAGATTTTACTTGATACAAGAAAAAACTTACCTTGGAGACGATATCACGATCAAGTAACTTTGAAGCAAATAAAGATAACTGCAATCCAAAATTGAAACACGTCATCAGATACTGCACGATGTAATAAAAAAGATAGATCCTACAAAAGAAGACAAAAGCAGATGGCAGCACAAGTGCCTTGAACAAATTATAATTGATGTCTTATCCCAAACCGAAAAAATGAAGGAAAAGAAAAACACCCTATTATAGTGCACTTTAGTCCAATGACTCTTCTTAGTGTACTGTTTATGTATGGTTGTTTATAACCCCACTCCCACTTGGCAAAAAGAATGACTCCAAATCATTGTTGCACGTCGAATATTGTGTCTCAGCTGATATAAAATTTGGGACCCGTTGCCGCCACCCAGTTTATATTTGTGTATTCGGAGAATTTAAGGTTTACTGCTAGTAACAACCTTGTTAGTTGTTAGAACCGGCTATCAACAGAAAGAATCAGAATATTACAAAAAATGTTCCTTGTATGCTGACCACCTCATGTTATATGTCAGCTTTAAAAGTACGGAAACCTTAAAGGTCAAAACAGTGATTGAAAAGTAGAAGCGCAGAACACAAAGAATCATCTAAATAAAATGTATGATTCCAATGGACCTTAGAATAAAATCCAGATAGGTAGCAGAAAGTAAGGAATCTTATGTGGTGGGCCAAGAGTATGCTCTAATCGGACCAAGATGTATCTTGCTTTAGCCATGCTGGCTACAACTCAAGAATCTAAAATCATTAGTCAGTCACTTTTTACTGATTTGTTTAACAGACTTCAAATTTGAAACAGATAGCTTTGTCTTATAGTGGTTAGAAGTACACAGTGACCATGTGCACGATGGAAAAATTATTTTGTGGTCTTCCGGTGCCCCAAGACTATTGAATAATTACTCATGTAACACAACGATAATATTCCTCGGTTTCATTCAGGGAGCATTGCCAGGTTGGGCTACCTTTCGTCAGTTGTATTAGGCTAAATCATGCAGATAAGTGGTGGCTATGCTGTCAACCTCCTTAGAAAACAGGAAAACAAAAAAATCCCTATTGTAAAGTTGACTCATAAAAACTCCTATTGTAAAAATTCCATCACACGATCAACCAAAATTGCAGCTCAGTATTAGCATAAAAAACTATTGGACTCATCAGAAACACTAGGTTATCACTTTTGGATTTCATGCTTTCAGTAAGTTTCAAAATATTATGGTCCCCCTCGGGCTAAGATAATCAGTAAACTCCCCTGTCCAGTGAAAAACAGATTAATTGGCGTTTTCAATTCTACTATACTTCTTTAACATTTGATAAAAACTCATCGTGGCGTCAATTGCCAGAATACAATCTGTGGTAATTGATTCTTTTCTCAAGTGGCTAATAAGCGAAGGTTTCAAAGACTTCCTTAGAGAACGACGTCAAAATTAGTAATCCCTTGGCAAATAAAAAAAATGCTCAAGTCAAAGGCTCTGTATGAGCTTTTCTCCAACAAGACAATGAAACAGAAAAGTAAATCATAGTTTACATCCTCAACTAATGTGGCATCCAGAATGCACCATTCCGTCACCCCAGACAACCATATATGGGTTAGTTTCCAGTGGCACTGTGAGCTATGATGTTATTAATTCACCTCACACTTCATTGATTAACCTCTTGTTTTATCTTGCAAAGAAGCTTGGTAATAGTGAAAAAGAATTATCAATACCCTGGGGAGGTGATATTGTTTATAAAATACCCTCAAATTGATCATGGCATTTTATCCAAAGATAAAAATAATCCTCAAAATCACAATCAAACATTGTACAAGTGCTAGCTTTGAATTATCTGCTTTTCGTAATTTCTCTTGTTTAGCTTGTCTCCGTAATCTTTGAAATTAATCATTCGTCTCGACAAGATAAATCAGAAAAACTGTAAAATATATAGATCCAAATTGAAAAAAGTTCAGATAGAACGAGACAAAAAATACATCTCTTCTAAACTTTTTCTGTCTTTGGCAATTTATTTTTTTCGCTTCTAGTCATAATTTTTATCACGCCGACACAAAGGCCAATCCAAAAAGTTACAAGTGAATTAAAAAAAAAACTCCGAAAACAAACAGGGCTGAAGTTGACAGTGACAAAATGTACGTCAAAAGGACGATAGCAGTTAGGGTTTCTGTTGTCCAATTCATATTGATATATACACACAATAAATGCACACATATATAGGGGGGACTTTATTATGTTATGATAAACCTCAATTTGTGTAAAGAGAGCTTCAACTCCTTTGGTTCGATAGAAGAATTCAACGGCGTCGTTGTGTCCCGCCCCACCACCACCACCACCGGCGGCAATGCTCCTCTGCTGCTGGGCCCCTCCCACTGCCTCTTGTCCTCCCCTCACGTCTGAACAACACGCCCCCATCTCTCTCTCTCTCTCTCTCTCTCTCTCTCTCTCTCTCTGCTTCCCCTCGCCGGAGATTTATCTTGAAAAGAATTGACGAAGACGGTACAACAAAATTGAAATCTTGATGAAAAACGAATAATCTGAAGACTCTAAGAATAGAAAAAAGCGGGTTTTGATTCAAAAAACCACTTTGCTAAAAATGATTCCAATGGGCGTTTCTAAGCTGTCTCTCTCCCCTCGGATATATATATAGGAATAGGAAGGGGAAGAGGAAGAGGAAGAGGAATAGTAAACCCAGACCAAGAGAGACTCAGGGTGGCTGCTCTCCCCCTTGGGAGAGCAGCGTGCTGCTGCCCTCTTTTTTGGGCCCATTCCGGTCTCGTTCCGATAATCTGGATCGTTCACTTTGTAGAGCTCATCGAAAAGAACAACTGTGCAAAAAATCAGCTTAATTAGATATCATTAAGTGTTTGATCGGAGCCTTTTTACTTTGAAAAGAATGGATCCGAAACACTGGATCAAATCGATTATTCCCATTGGACCAAGAGTTATATAGGCTCCGATCAGGTACTTAATGTTATCCAATTAAGCTTATTTTTTGTATAGTTGTTCTATTCGATGAGCTCTACAAAGTGAACGATTCGGATTATCGAAGCGAGACTGGGGTGGACCCGAAAAAGGGGGCAGCAGCACGCTGCTCTCCCCAAGGGGGAGAGCAGCCCCCCTGAGTCCGACCAAGAGGGGATGTGTTTGAATTGAACAAGTATACCTTACCCATTCAAGAAAAGCACGCTACAGTCACCGACCGGGGGGTCTGTGACAGGCCACCGACCGCCTATGGGGTCCACTCCGGGCCCCGCACGAATGATCCGAGCCGCTCAATAATTTAAAAAAAAAAACCGAGTGGGCCGTGTGTGAAATAAGCTCAATCCGATGTGTATACGTGCTCGTTCCAAACTTTCATTTTTGAATGGCTCGGATCATCTGATTTTGGAACGGCTCAGATCGAGCACGTACACATATCGGATTGAGCTTATTTCTCACGACGCCCACTCGTCTTTTTTTTTTTTAAATTATTGAGCGGCTCGGATCATTCGTGCGGGGCCCGGAGTGGACCCCACAAATGGTCGGTGGCCGGTCACCGACCCTCCCGGTCGGTGACTGTAGACTTTCTGCAAGAAAAGAGGGAGGAATTCTGTGGGAAATTATCCAACCACTGCTGCTGGAGTAAAAAATAAAAGAGTAAAAAAGACATTTTATTTGAAAAATATTAGGTGGAAGTCTTGGAATTGGAGTCTTGTTTGTTTAGAAACCTTTATTAGGTGGACCACTATTTTTTTTTTTTAAGCTTTTTGTGTTTTGTCTTAATTTTTTTTTTTTTTGTATTTGTTAATTTTCTCAGAAATAAAAGGTTTCTGGCGTTTTCTGGTGAATACTTTTTGGTTTAGTTGTTCAACTGATCAGCTGTGTGGTGGGAAGTTGGAAAATATTCACTTTGCTCTCATTCTTTTGTCCATCGTTCTATTTCAATCGGATAAAAAATTAATTATAACTTTTAATTGGTAATACTATATACAATATGAATCTTATTTGATAGATCTCAATGAGCTCTTTTAAATGATATTTTTAAAATCACCTAATAAATTATACAGTAGATTGTAAGATATAATCAATTGAAAAATGGCACGAACTCTCAAAATGGCCTAAAGAATGGGAACGGAGAGAGTATGTATAGTTCGACATTTTGGCCCAAATTGCAAGAATTATTACTTCTTTTTTTTTGAATTTTCGTTGTGGATAACTTATTTTTTGCCTTTGACCGAACCGGGGAGGAAATTCGTAAAGATGCGTGTAAGCTAACATAGATACCTTGACTTTCGAACAAATTTTCTTTAAAAAGAAAGAATGAAGATAAAGAAAACTGTAGGTAATTTACTAATTTTGAATGACTACAATTCAAAGTTCAAACGGGTTATTGTGTTCGACTTGAATTTAATAAGCACAATGTAACACGTGGTTTAATTCATATCGAAAAGGCAATCTCTTAGAGCATCTCCAACCCATGGCTTCATATTGGAGATGTCAAACGTTTTTTGAAGGCTGACGTAACATTTTGATATCTCCAATTTGACATCAAAGCCTTCATTTCCAACTCTTGATGTCAAATAAATAGAATTTGACATCAAATTATCCCTCTCCAACCCTTAAGTCAATATACAAATGGTCATTTTTTGAAATTTGGCATGGAGGAGGGAGGTTGTCAACTTTGACAACTTTGTCATTCCCTTCAAGTCCACGTAGGATTAGCATCAAAGAAGGCTGCTGGGTTGGATTGAATTTTAGTGTCAAATGTTACCGTTAACATGTTCACGTAAGATTTGACATCTCCTATTGGAGATGCTCTTAGAGCATCTCCAACCCATGGCTTCATATTGGAGATGTCAAACGTTTTTTGAAGGCTGACGTGGCATTTTGATATCTCCAATTTGACATCAAAGCCTTCATTTGCAACCCTTGATGTCAAATTCTATTTATTTGACATCAAATTATCCCTCTCCAACCCATAAGTCAATATACAAATGGTCATTTTTTAAAATTTGGCATGGAAGAGGGTGGTTGTCAACTTTGACAACTTTGTCATTCCCTTCAAATTCACGTAGAATTGGCATCAAAGAAGGCTGCTGGGTTGGATTGAACTTTGGTGTCAAATGTTACCGTTAATATGTCCACGTAGAATTTGACATCTCCCATTGGAGGTGCTCTTAGAAATCATATTTATGGAGCTTGATCTCGTGCGTCACAAGTATTTTGGACGGTTTGGATTAAAAAAAAAATTAGCGTTAAAAGATATATTACCAGTATTAGTTTAAAATGTATCTCAACTGTTAATTGTCGAAACGGACGAAGTGTGATTGTACGGATCCGTGAATAAAAGTTCATCTCATTAGCTTATCTAAAATATCTGTCTTTGGAATTCGTTGCATCGAAAGAGTAGGCACCCAACCAGATCAAACCTAATGCAGAAACTAATAAAGTTGGATGAACCCCAAAATGAGTATTAGAATTATAACTTCAATAAAGCTTATACCACCGGAGGTGGTAACCTAGTTGGTAGGCCAGTTGCTTCTTTTATACGAGACTCAATTTTGAGTCCAGGGATGTTCTTGTCCTGTGAGGGATGACGTACTACTTTCAGCTATTATCTTGGTAGAGCTGTGGTGACGGTATGTCCTTACGGACGATAACTATGGCTCAATCGGACATTCCACAGCATGTCCTTTCAGACGATAACTATGGCTCAATCGGACATTCCACAGCAGATAGGGAGCCCTTATGGTAACGCTCAGAGGGTTACTATGCTGGTTGTTCCCTCCCGTCTTTTGGTGATAAAAAAAAATTATAAAGCTTATAATTCGATTGGATAAAAGGTTTAATTTCCTGGAATTTTTAATTGGTTTCTAGCCTTTTTCTTCGAACACCCTGATTGAACTTCACAATTCAAAGTGAAAAACGAAACCTGCTACTCCCTCCCCCTGACACACCCCCCTCCGGCCCCACCTCCCATTTCCAAGACTACCCCCGCCTCTCTCTCTCTCTCCCTTTTCTTTCTTTCTTTTTTTACAGTTTGGTTCTTCTTTTTTTTCTTTTTTTTCCAGTTTGGTTTTTTTTTTTTTTTTTTTATTTCATTTTCTTTCTTTCCCGTTTGAATTTTTTTTTCTCTTTAATAAAAGGTTCAAGTCTAATTCTAGGCTTTGTAAACTAATTGAGAGAAAAAAAATATTTCAATTGATCATGTTTATCCGACTGTTTTCTTTTTCTTTTTTTTTGTCCTTTATAGATTAAAAAATATAGTTACGAAAATAAGTGTTTCAATTTTCAATCCGTTTGACATCCTAAGATAGTCTTGAAACTAAATAATGAGTTTTAGGGTGTTTGTTGAAAAACCTTAAACCAAAAAATTCATTATGACCATTTAAAATAAAATAATAATAAAAACGATCTTTACTCTGATTTAACTGAATTGCAAATTAAAGCACTTAATTCTTGAATTATATTTTTAAATATACAAAGGGTGTATTTATAGGAATTAAATAAATAAGACATAAGTAATTAAATAAAAATACTACATACTACTAAATTAGTTAAGAGGATCTATGCTAAATAATGGTTAACAAATATATTAAATTGTACTATAGTTAAAAAAAAGTAATCCTAAATATAACATTTGTATTCTGAATTAGTATGTCGTTTGCAAAATACATTTCGTAATTAGTTCCTGAACACTATCTTAATCTTAATGAATTTTTTGTTTTATGGTCTTTTAACGAGCACTCTAAGACTCATTATTTAGTTTTAGGACTCTCTTAGGGTGTTCATTGAAAGGCTTTAGAGCCAAAAATTTATTACGACCATTTAGGATGAAATAATCAAAAAAAATAACATCTTTGCACTGGTTCAAACGGATTGAAAATTGAAACACTTTTTTGCATAACTATATTTTTTAATTTATAAAGGACAAAAAAAATAAAAATAAAACAGTCGGATAAATATGATCAATTGAAACACTTTTTTTTCTCTCAATTATTTTACAAAGTCTAGAATTAGACTTGAACCTATTATTAAAGAGAAAAAAAATTCAAACTGGAAAGAAATAAAATGAAAAAAAAAAACCAAACTGGAAAGAAAAGGAAAAAGAAAGAAAGAAAAGCAAACGGTAAAGAAGAGAGACAGAGAGAGACAATGCTACTCACACAACGATCCAAACACAATAACTTACACAACCTCTCACATACATGTGGGGCCCGCACATAGCAGTGTGTGTGGAGCCCACAAATATGTGAGAAATTATGTAAGTTGTTGTATTTGAATTATTGTGTGAGTATCATTTTTGTTACCTTTTATTTACCGCTTGACTCTTGACCTCTTGTGTAATACTAGTTTTTGACCGAACTCTTGGGTAATAGCTATCCTGACAAATTTGTCATGCCACATCAAAGTTTTTTGAAACTATTAGAAAAATTAACTTTTATCCAAATTTTCTTATAAATATCCAAGAGGCCATTTAGGCCTCGTTCCACTAATAACTAAAATAAATATTTTGTTAAGTAAAAATTAAAGATCATATATTTTAAGAGAATGATCTGACTTGTAAAACTAAAAATATGTATTTAAAAAATAAGAATTTTAGCAAAACAGGGCCTTGATAAAAAAAACTCGACTTTTGGGGCTAAATTGTGAAAAAAAATTAAAAAATTATGACTTTTATCCTAATTGCTTTGTGGGTCACTTTAGGGATCTATAAGAATAACTCGAGCAGTTCATAAATTTCGAACTATTTTTTGAGTGGCCTCGTAAAAAAATTTCATCAATTTTAAATGACTATAACTACTTGATCCAATTTTCCAATAGCATATTTAATTTTTAGGTCTTGAATACCAAATAAAAAATTAAAAACTTACATCAAATACTTACAGATATACTTATGAGATCCTGAAATAGGCCCCAATTTTCCAATAGCCAATTTAATAAAATGAAGCTGGGTTTCCTAATTGGGACTTGGAATTTTATTTTATTTTGTTTTAGTTGGGGAGAAACTAGAAACAATAAGTCTAGGTCCTACCAATCACTTTCCGATTTGTCACGCCCTCGATTTTGGTAAACATAAATATAAATGATTTCGATAAATAAGCTTCGCCATAATCCTTACGATAACCAAAATAATGTAAAATTCCCAAAATGATACACTTTTGGCTCCGAGGCCCAAATTAACATAAGTGCTGAATATTCGAGAGTTAAGGATTGCAATATTCTATAGTCAAAAGATTTACGAATAAAGTTACAAATACATCTTCAAAAGAAATTTACAAAGATGCCTAAGTAACTCTTCGATGATAGCTTTCAAAACAATGATCACATCCAAGCACTCTAAGCATGCATGCTATTGCCCTGCGTTGGTACCTGAAAATGATAATAGGCTTGAGCTACACTAGCTCAGTAGGAAATCCTACGCTAACATTATATGCAAGAGAAATGCAAGAATGATCACAAGGCAAGAATGGGATATAGAAACACGGTAAGCAATAACCAAGGTTCAACAGTCCAATGTACCCGATACGAAATTTGGTAAACCCCTCAACCTCCAATCATATCAATTTCCCATGTGTCCAATGTCACCTCACG
This sequence comes from Rhododendron kiyosumense, assembly GCA_019656275.1. Lineage (NCBI taxonomy): Eukaryota > Viridiplantae > Streptophyta > Magnoliopsida > Ericales > Ericaceae > Rhododendron > Rhododendron kiyosumense. The sequence goes on along the minus strand of BPLS01000205.1, from coordinate 408,285 downwards.
TTATGTGTCACGAGCTGAAGCTCCTGCCGGGCTAATTATGGGACCCCGATATCCCCTGCCAAGCACCCACCTAGAAGGTTAGGCCTTGAGTGTTTAATATGAGAGTTAGCTCCTGCCAGGCTAATTATGGGACCCTGATATCCCCTGCCAGGCACCCACCCGTCGATGGGCCCCGAATGTTCTCGTTGTGTCGGTAAATGTTCAAGAATCTCGTACTCACATAAGGTGTCATTTCAATTCAAGCGAAGCTCATGCGTTAATCAATGTCGAAATTTATCGAACAGGGACAAGGGATGCAGAGGACACACAACGAACTCAAGGAATAAGATTAACAATATTTTGAAGTGATTTGGTGATGTCTAGAATAAGTTAGAAATGATCGGGAGCCAAAACAATGGAGTTTGAAGCAAAGAACCATGGCTGGGATAAGCTACTGTTGTATAGATACTGCGAATTCCAGTATCTATACAACAGGGGCTATAAACGGTCCAGAGAGCATTGTATCGATACTGATTAATTCAGTATCGATACGACAGTAGCTTAGAGCGTTCCAGAGACTCCTGTATCGATACTGAGCATAGCAGTATCGATACAAACGGGTGTTCGCCCAGATTTTCTGCAGATTTCGGCGATTCCAACAACAACAACAACAACAACCAAAACCAAAGACACGATTTAAGGCTAGAAAACACTTCTAATACATATATTGAGAGGTAGAATCCCTACCTCGAGGTCGAAGAACGAAACCCACAAAAATACGAGCCCTAGCTTTTCGAAAACCTTGATTCGAACGAAATACGACTCCTCCGAGCTCAAACCAACGCGATACGGACCACCTTACACGTAAAGGTTGAAGGTTATTTTGGTGGGTTTTGAGAGTAATTTGGAGAGAGAGCATGAGAGAGGGAGAGAGACCGAGAGAAAGAGAGAGAGCCGGTGAGGGAGTGAGGGAGAAAATAATCTCCTACTCTCTCACCCTCCTATATATATACCCAATAATATGCTAATTACACATTGTACCCTCCCACAATCAATTCTAACACTTTAGCCCAAAATCACATAAATACAATTATTTCATATTTCTCCACTTATAAACATTAAATTTAATTCAATTAAATACGGGTCTCTACACGATCACTCATTTCTTACATATGTATGTTCATCCTACAATTAAATGCATGGGGTAACACATATGGAAAAGTGAAAATTTTAATTGTAAGGAAGATTTGCAAGAAACCACGCAAGGAAAACGCGTTTGGATCCATTTCGAGTCCTACAAAAATCTAGAAAAAGTAATTCTTATTTTAATCGTAGGGCGAATCCAAAAATAATACTTACCGATATCCGTTGGAGCTGATTTTTTATAGGGTCCCATAACACAATTTTCAAAAATTTATGAATATTTTTCTAGATTTTTGTGGGACCTAAAATGAGTCCAAACATATTTTTTTTGCATGATTCCCTACAAATCTTCCTTGCGAACATATCATTTCTAAGATGGGAGAGAAAGTCATACGTTAATATATTAAAAAAAGCTCTGCTATTCGCAAAGAAGATTTGCAGAGAATTATGTAAGGAAAAACGTGTTTAGATCCATTCCGGATTTCACAAAAATTTAGAAAAATATTTATAAATTTTTGAATATTATTTTATATGGCCCTATAAAAAATCAGCTTCAACAGGCATCGTTAAGTATTACTTTTGGATTTGTAGGTGCAAACTGAGCAATTTCGCCCATATGAATCCAAAAATAATATTTATCGATGTCCGTTGGAGCTGATTTTTTATAGGGCCCTATCAAATAAATTAAAAAAATTTATGAATACATTTTTTAGGATCTGAAATAGACCCAAATGTGTTTTTCTTTACGTGGTTCCTGCAAATCTACCTTACAATTAGATTTCCGATTAAAAAAACGTTAACTATAAGTGTTACTATTCACAGGCTGAGATATACTCCAGTACAGCTGTACAGTGCATAGGTAAAACCAAAAGAGCTAGAGGTTATTTTGGTCATTTGCCGCTGAAAACATTCAATCAACTTGACTAAATTGGCAGTGCATTGAAAGACGAAAAGGGACGGCAGTATAATAACGCGTGGTGGGAATTTTTAGTGCGTGTTATGCACTATAGTCAGCCCTGTGGGTTGATTGTAGAAAAAACGATATGTAATAGTAGATCGAACTTGTTGAGAAATGATCGAAGAAAGAAAGAGACTTTTTGTAATCTTGACGCGTTTTGATGGTCCATCCAGGGCCGGCCCCGGGGTAAGCCCCGCAAGCCCGTCGGCTTGGGTAACCCCCCGGGCCAGGGCAACACAAAAAAAAAAAAATTCCATGTAAATACAAATACGTATATATATATTTTTGGACCTAAACAAGGCATAAAGGAATGTGTTGCTTTGTTGGTCAGTGGGTCAAACATAAGTTTCCTAAAGTATACCTGCGGTCGGGTGTTCAAGTTTCCGTGCAAGCCTTGAGATTTCATTTTACTTTCTAGTCTTTTTTTTTTTTTTGATCATTTTTTACTTTCTAGTCTGTTCGTTTTAAATTTCTCTCTCTCTCTCTCTCTCTCTCTCTCTCTCCTCTTTTCGTTCACTGCACCCACTATTCTCTCTGTTTTTTTAATATATTTATGATTTGTTCACATTTGTGTTGGTATACATTTTTTATTTTGGGAGATATTTTTTCTACATCAACAATTAGAGTGTGTTCCACTTACTAAAATAAGTATTTACTTTTTAAATTAAATGTGATGTATTGTGAAAGAATAATCTGTCTCATAAAACAAAAATAAGTACTTAAAAAATAAGAACTTTTACGGAACATGGCAAACTCCTCCAAAAGAAAAAAGAAAAAAACAACTACTTGCATTCGCATACTCACACACTGATGTATGCAAATATGAAAAATATACATGTATATGTATATATTGTATACACAAAACTCACCAATTTAAAAAACTTCAATGAAAAAAATTAAGCATTTTTAAAGTCAGGTTTGTATTTTTTCAAGTTGGTCCATAATTTTTTTTTTCAATTTATCATTAAATATAGAACAATGATCAAAATAAGAAAATAAAAAAATGAAAGTTAAAATAAATAGAAACCCATCATTTTTTTTTCTCTGAATCGAATTATGCTAAATCACAAAACACCATAAGCTGAATTCCATTCTAATTTTAATTTTTTGATAGAATTCAAACTAAAAGCACATTGTGACCTTGATTTTTTTGCCTTGTATTTTTTTAAAATTTTTTATGACTTCATAATAAGCGGGCAACCAAGCTTGAGGTCGGGCTTGGGCAACCCAAACGTTAGGGCCGGCACTGGGTCCATCTGAATCACGTAAATTGCTATTCCCCCCACAACACTTTTTCCACACTTTTTTCCGGATTACCCCCGGCTCCCCACCATTACAAGTCCCCACTTCCCCTCCTCACGGCCCCTAAAACGTTGCCGTTTTAAAAAAAAAAATCAAAACCATCAATTTGCAATCCTATAGAGCAGAAACGTAATTATGAGAGCTCTATAGATAAATTTTGATTATGTCTCTTTAGAATAATATAATTAGAATAAAAATATCTGCACAACCGTTCAAACAGATTAAAAATTGAAACACTTAATTTTTTAACCATATTTTGAATATATAAACTGTCTCAAAAAATTAAGTGCTCAAATTTTCACTCCGTTTAAATCGGTGCAAACATCTTGTTATTCTGATTATATTGACAAGATCTTTGCACCGATTCAAATTGAGTGAAAATTTGAGCACTTAATTTTTTGAGATCGTTTATATATTAAAAAATATGGTTAAAAAATTAAATACTTCAATTTTTAATCCATTTGAACGATTTGAAGATCTTATTATTTTGATCATATTATTCTAAAGAGATATAATCAAATTTTGTCTCTAGGGCACTCATAATTACGTTTCTACTTCATAGGATTGCAAATGGCTGGTTTCGAATTTTTTTTTTAATAACTAAAATGGCAATGTTTTAGGGGCTTCGTAGGGGCTACTGTGCCCTTGGGCAGCAGAGCCCCGGGTCCCCTACGTTTTAATTTATTTCTTTATTTAATTATTTATATCTTATTTATTTAATTTCTATAAATACACCCTTTGTATATTTAAAAATATAATTCAAGAATTAAATGCTTTAATTTTTAATTCAGTTAAATCAGAGCAAAGATCATTTATTTTATTTTATTTTAAATGGTCATAATGAATTTTTTGGTTTAAGGCTTTTCAACAAACACCCTAAGACTCATTATTTAGTTTCAAGATTCTGTTAGGGTGTCCATTAAAAGGCCTTAAAGCCAAAAATTTATTATGACAATTTAGGATGAAATGATTAAAAAAATAACAACTTTGCACCGGTTCAAACGGATTGAAAATTGAAACACTTATTTTTGTAACTATATTTTTTAATCTATAAAAGACAAAAAAAAAAGAGGAAAAGAACAGTCGGATAAACAAGACCAATTGAAACATTTTTTTTCCTCTCAATTACTTTACAAAACCTAGAATTAGGCTTGAACCTATTGTGTAAGAAAGAAAGAACAAATTTTTTAAATGAAAGAAATAATAGTTTGATTAGTAGCATGGTTACTTAGGCTTTCCTCACAGACTGTGTACACAAAAATTTTTAGGAACGCCGCAGTGAAAAATTCGAGACAGAACAATGAATGACAACTTTTCAATTTCAGATAGTTGGTCATTTGAGAATGATGTTTGTAGTGGGAAGAGCATCTCCCATAAATAGTCGCGATTATATACCAGAATTTACCACCAATCAGAATTCATTGTTAAGACAAATTAATTAACTAATTAAAATAACATAAATTTATTAAGTATAAAGTCAATTTTAATAAAATATAGAATTTCAGTTAATTAAAAAAAAAGAAGGGAGGTAAATGGGAAAAGAAACAAATAAAAATTAAAATTAAAAATTATAAAGGAAATAATTCAAACTGGAAAAAAAAATAAAGAGAAAAAAAAAAGAACCACCAAATTGGAAGGAAAGAAAGAAAGAAGGG
>BPLS01000205.1:388976-402004 GCA_019656275.1 Rhododendron kiyosumense | reverse complement strand
TCACCCATTCAAACGGATTGAAATTTGGAACACTTAATTTTTCAACCTTTAATTTATATATTAAAAAATATGGTTAAAAAATTAAGTGCTCCAAATTTCAATCAGTTGGAACCGATAGAAAGATTTAGTTTTCTGATCATTTTATCCAAAATGGTCATAAATTAAACTTTAACTCTAGGACTCTCGTTAGTTAGTTCTAAGATATTTGGTGTTACGACTTTCTTAGGGCTAATCAACGAGAGTTTTAGAGTCAAAATTTAATTATGACCATTTAGGATAAAATGTTCAGAAAAATAAAATCTTTCTATCGGTTCAAACAGATTGAAATTTGGAGTACTTAACTTTTTAACCATTTTTTTAATATATAAACTAAAAGTTGAAAAATTTAGTATTCCAAATTTTAATCCGTTTGAATGGGTGAGAAGATTTTATTTTTCTGATCATTTAATTCTAAAGAGTCATAATTAAATTTTGATTTTAGGGCTCTCGTTGATTAGTCCTAAAAGATATTTGATTCTACAACTTTCTTAGGGCTAATCAACGAGAGTCCTATAGTCAAAATTTAATTATTACCCTTTAGAATTAAATGATCAAAAAAATAAAATCTTCTCACCCATTCAAACGGATTGAAATTTGGAACACTTAATTTTTCAACCATTTATTTAATTTCCATAAATACACTCATTGTATATTTAAAAATATAATTCAAGAATTAAGTGCTTTAATTTTCAAAAAAATAACATCTTTGCACGGGTTCAAACGGATTGAAAATTGAAACACTTATTTTCGTAACTATATTTTTTAATCTATAAAAGACAAAAAAAGAAAAATAACAGTCGAATAAACATGATCAATTGAAACACTTTTTTTCTCTCAATTACTTTACAAAGCCTAGAATTAGACTTGAACCCTCTTTCCAAAAAAATAAAAGACTTGAACTTATTATTAAAGAGAAAAAGAAAGAAAATCGGAAAGAAAGAAAATGAATAAAATGAAAAAAAAACTAAATCAGAAAGAAAAGAAAAAAAGAAAAAGAAAAGTAAATTGTAAAAAGAAAGAAAGAAAGAAAAGGAAGGGGGAAAGAGAGAGAGAGAGAGCGACAGAGAGAGAGAGAGAGGGGGTAATCCGGGTAAAAGGGTGGTGGGACAGGGAGGGGGGTGTGTCAGGGGGGAGTAGCAGCTCTCATACAAGTCCTGTCCTGTCCTGTCGCAACAATCGTACAATGTCATGAAAGTGCATCTTAATTGCCATTTGCTATCCTTGTACGAATTGTCTCCTTTCTTCGCAAGCCTAGCTGCTTTCAATTGAGACTTTTCTTTTGCCCGTGACTCAGGTGGTGTTCCAAATGAATAGTAAAAGTACTTTTAGAAAAAGAAGGTTTTTCAAGCCCAAAAATTATGTGTTTACGCGAATAATTTTCCTATCAATATGGATCTTGTTTGATAGATCTCATTAAGATCTTTTAAACGGTGCAAAAAAAATTGAAAAAATATTTTTCATTTGCATTATATTTGAGTTTGAAATTACTTCCGTTGGAAAAAAAAGTACTTTTTCTAAAAGCGGAACACCCCCTCATATCAACTCAGTATCGTGACGTGACCTTAAAACACGTCATCATATGATCCAATACAAACGAAAGAATCATATTTTATTATTTTGAATTTTGAATTCTAATTATTATTTTATACTATATTTTTCTTTAAGGTTCCGTTCCGGAAATTTTTTTAAAAAATAAGTACTTATTCTGCCACTTCTCATTTAAAAATAATAAGGGTCATTCCACAAAACTCAAACAAAAAGTTCCTTTCACATTTTCAAACTAAAAAATAATGTAAATGAAAAAAAATTTCAAAATTTTTTGCATCGTATTGAAGATCTCAATGAGATCTATCAAACAAGATCTATAGTGGTAGAAAAATTATTTGCGTAAACACATGATTTTTGAGCTTGAAGTTGCCTTATGCAAAAAATAAGACTATTGCTATGATAAAGGGTGCCGGCAGAGGTAAATCGTATCGGCGGTCGGGTTGGGCCGTTTCCGGCCATCGGACAGCCGATCCGAGCCGTCCAAAAATTCGAAAAAAAAAACCGAGGAGGCTCTCGCGAGAATCAACAGCATCCGAGGTGTGTAGGGTGCTTGATCCGAGCACCTCTTTTTCGTGTATATATGATCAAGCACCCTACACGGAAAAGGGGTGCTCGGATCAAGCACCCTACAAATCTCGGATGCCGTTGATTCTCACGTCGGCCCACTCATTTTTATTTTTTTAGAATTTTTGGACGGCTCGGATCAGCTGTCCGGTGGCCAGAGACTGCCCGACGCGGCCGCCGGTACGATTTTCCTCCCCGGCCGGTTGGTACCTATATAAATTCTTCCAAAATAAGTATCTACCTTCTTATTTTCCAGAATAAGCCTTCTTATTACACAACAAATAAGTTCTTATTTGGTTTCTGAAACGGAGCCTAATTGTTATTCTTATTTTTTTTAATTATTATTCATATTTTTAATCATTACTCTATTTCTCTCTACACTCATTACCTACAAATCTAAATTCAAAATCCCAAAACCAATGGGGATGAAAAAAAAGTTAAGTTCATAAGAATAGATGAATTTGATCTTTGTCACGTGGGGCGGGGACAAAATTTTAACTAAATATCCAAATAAAATTTGGGAAGTGATTTTGCTACTATTTTTTTTATTAACGTCATTTTTTTGTAAGTGTATTTTTATACCAAAAATACATTTACAGGAGAGTGGCGTTAACAAAAAAGGGAGTGACAAAATCAACAACCTAAATTTTTTCTCTAATTGACAATTTAAAGTAGTACCATATGGCAATTCTAAGAAGTGTATGTGGTACTCTTGCTTCGGATGTTACTATATGCCCACTCGATACACGGGAATGAAAAAAAAGTCAATAGGAAAGAGCTTCATTTTATCAAAAAAAATTTGCTTTTGCTCTAAAGGAATCAGAAAAGCAAATTTTTTTTTTACTTTTACCCAAGTATTTTGAGAAATAACCATTTTTTAGGTTGAAAATTGACTTTTTTTTTTGCTAAAACGAGGTTATTTCTCAAAATACTTGGGTAAAAGTCAAAAAAAATTTACTTTTTCGATTCCTTTCGTTGAGATAAATCAATAACCCACTAAAATTTGGCGCAAATTAAAACTAACAAATCCGAAAAACATTCAAATAAGGACATAATTTTTAGATTTAAGTTAAGTTCATAAGAATGCAGCTTGATTCATCTAATGAGAGGAATCGAAAAAGTAAAATTTACTAAAGTATTTTGAGAAATAACCATTTTTTTTAGCAAAAATTGAACAAGGGCAAAAAAATGAAAAAAGACAAAAATTTTATTGCAATTTAGCCTAACAGAAGAGAAGTTTCTTTTCGGATATGCGTGCAAGACACACCGAGACTTAAAAGTCTCAGTCAAAAATTAAGAAGCACATCTCGGATACTTTAAGATTATTTAGCGTCATTGAGCACCATCATGTGATATCTCACGCGTTTTCAAAAACCACACGCATTGGTGTAGGATTATTCAGTGGCCCTGCATGGGTGTCACAAATCTCTATACGTTTTCTATAACTTGGGATCTAGGCAAAGTCGTCTAAACTTCTTGGAAATTCTATATCAACTAAAAGTATTCAATTAAGATGATTTGGATAAGTTTGATGTTCGCAATGCATGCATCATTTACCCAGGTCGTTGAAAAGAAAAAGTCAAAAAAAAAAAATGGTACAAAACGAGGGAAAGTTGGTGAAATTCTTCATTGACCCAAAATTGACTTAAATTGACTTCACATACGAGTACTATCTTCTCCGATTAATGTTTAAATTGGAGAGAGAGAGAGAGAGAGAGAGAGAGAGAGATTTGACGTAGGAATTAGTGACAAAAGCGGCTTACGAATGCATGCAAACGTAAGACGAGAGACGGACCCAGTGGACAGTTTGAGGTGCGTTTGGAATGGTTGAAATTAAAGACATGCAAATTAAGAGAAATTTTAAGGGAAAATAACGGCCCAATTCGTGATTTGATAATTAATAGGAGTACCTTTTAAGGACATATTAAGAATATTTGTTAATGAACAAAATGTCATTGGCGGGTATTAATTATCAAAACACGTCATTGGCTGTCATTTTCCCAAATTTTAATTCAAGTAGTTGTATCCTTTAATATTAATTCCAGATCTAATATTTCATTGTTCAATTCTAATCGGATAAAAAATGAGTTCTATTTTTAAATAGGCAATAAATTTTATATCCAATATGGATCTTATTTGATAGATCTCAATTAGTTATATAAGACAATGTTTTCAAAATTATATAAAACACTATAAATTACAAGATATAATTGATTGAAAAATGACACCTCACCACAAGTGATGTCATACTTATCCTGCAATACACTTTTTGGTAAGCATAACTGTAACGACCCGGATTTTTGCCCTATTTTTTTTAAAGAAACTATTTTTAATCAATAGTAATCGATTAACTATTTAATTGTGTAATTAGATTAAACCAAAACCTAGAATAATTTTTTCGTAACCAAAATTAGTTTAGTAAAATTTTAATTCAACTAGTGACGACCGTAATTTTATCATTAATAATATCATTTAAAAAGAATTATTCATAATAATAATATTATCTCCTTAATAGATATATACTAATACAATTATCCTATTACTAATTATCTTACTTTTATTTATTTTTAATTACATACATGCATGCAACCCTACCATCTCTCTTTCTCCTAATCAGTCTCTACCTCCTCCCTGATCACGAAATTGTTCCTACCTCGTCCATCTCAGGGCCCATGAGATAGAGTTTTCGTTAAACTCAATCTTTTCCTCCCTCTTCCAAATTCTCTTATAAATACCCTACAAATCCGACCCACGAACATACCACCATTCCACCCACGCTCCTCCGAGTAAAAAACGAGAGAAAACCGTGGGCAAATTCGAGCTCCAATCAATGGAGTTCTAGAGAGAGAAAGTGAGAGAGAGAAAAGCGGGTTTTGTATCGACGCCCAACCAAAACCCAAATTGACCGTTCCAAATTGTTTCCCCAACCCCAAGCATCCCTAAACATCATCCAATTCGGACCCAAGGTCTTCCGATCGAAGAAACCGAAGTCTCCGTCCAAAAAATTCAAGTTTCGGTTTGTGGATCAATTCGATCCAATCGAGGTAGTATAATCTCTCCCAACCACTTATCTAAGTATATTCGATGTTTTTATGCTTAACCCTATGCCCCGAATGAACCCATGCATCGAAACCATCGCGAAAAACGAAGAAAATCGAAACTGCCTTCAACATTGTGGCCGCGAGGTGCGGGCCGCAAGAACCAGTCGCGAGTTCGCGGCAGAGGTCCCCACCGCAAGGTCAACGCGGTCAGACCTTGCGGTTTGTTCTGTTTTGGTTCGAATGCGTTTTGCGACCTCCCGAACACCGTTTTCGACCCCCGAACTATTTTTTCTAGACTTTTAACATCTCAAAAGTCATAACTTGTTAGGGTCATATTTTTTTAATTTAATTATCTATTTATTAAATTATTTATTAGTTATCGTTTAAAGTTTACAAACGAAAATTAGTTACAATCTTCCAACCAACGTTTTAACACTCCAACTAATTTTTTTTAGACTCCTTGAATCTCAAATACAATAACTTGTTAAATTAAATATTTGTTTTATTTAATTCACTATTTATTATTATTTTTAAAGTAATTCCAATCAAAATTACTTTACGACCTTATAAACATTATTATTAATACCCGAGTAATTTGATTTAAACTCCTTAGTTTCCGAAGATGAAATGTTGTTAATCTCAACATATTTTTAATAGTAAATTATTTATTATCTATTTACTTCACTTTCGGCCACTTTAATTAACGTCTTCATTTAAAAATAATCCCGAGACCTTCCGAACCCAACTTTTGACATTCAAACATGTTGCATAAGACTTTTAAGACTCTTATTAAGGTCATGATAATTATTCTAATATTTTTACCTAATTTAATTAGTTTTTAATCAATCTAATTTCTTAAATAAAATTTATACAAGCCTAGATTTATTCTTTTTATAAAAACTTTTATTATATAAAAGTTTCTTACATTATTATTAACTTATTGACCATACAAGATTAAGGGCAACGGCCCATTCATAAAAAGTTACGTGATTTCTATGCTTATTATTTATTTCAATTATCATTGTGATTGTTAGTATACTGCTCCGATTTGTGATTGATGCGTTAGATTGGAACTTAGAGACATGGGATGGTATGCAAATAGAGTTCACTTAGACGGTGCCAAGTAATGGATGAATTGGAAAGTTTATTTTTAGATCTGCCTGCAGGTAGGATTTTGAGATGTGATGAGTTGGATGTGATGAATTGAAACTGGCGGGAGTCCAGTGATGATTTAAAACCTGGCGGGTAGTCCAGTGATATTTTGATAAAACCTGGCAAAGTAAGCCCAGTGATATTTTGATAAAACCTGACGGTTGGTCAGTGATGTTTTGATAAAACCTGACGGTTGGTCAGTGATGTTTTCTGATGATAAAACCTGGCAAAGTAAGCCCAGCAATATTTTGATAAAACCTGGTAAAGTAAGCCCAGTGATGTTTTGATAAAACTTGACGGTTGGTCAGTGACGTTTTGCGATGATAAAACCTGATGGTTGGTCAGTGACGTTTTTACGATGATAAAACCTGGCAGGTGGTCCAGTGATCTTTTGTCTTGATAAAATCTGGAGGGTGATCCAGCGATGTTTTGTGATGATAGAACTGGTGGGAGCCCCTTGGTGATTTTGATGTGATGATTAAGATAGATAAACCCTAGTTATAGTCTGGGCACGACTAGATATTCCTTATTGTTAGGCTATCGATCGATAATGAATAGATTTATGGGTGTTTTACTTTTCTGCATTGATGATATATTGTTACCTGCTAGCTGTAATGTAAGGAGGGGTGATTGGGTTGAATTATATTACGGGGTGAACTTTTTCACTCAAGCACGAATTGTCTGGCATCCGTGTCAGATTTTGCAGAGAATCAGGTGGAGACTCAGGACCCTAAAGGAGGGCGATACTACCTAGAGATGAATCCGGATATGGAGACTGAGCCAGTATACGCTTGGGATCCGTATCAATCTTAGAAGACAGCTTTGTCATTTTGTCTAGATTATTACCACAAAAACTATTTTCGGTATTTTCACAATGGTTTGTAATAGATGAATCTTTAGGATGAATTATCCGTTTGGGATTTTGAATTTAATTTAATAAATTTCCAAAGATTAATATTTAATGCCTCTGATTTTATTTCCGAAAATCGGGGCGTTACAATAACATCACCACCATCTTTTATGGAGGATGAACAAAACTCAACTCACTACAATCACTCCTCTTTGGATATGTACAGTCAATTCATAACAATTGTATAAAAATGCAAAACATAAGTTGAAATTTTATAAAGTTCGCATAGAAATGTATCACATTTGGAATTCAAGGTTGATGTGAATTATGAATTTTCATGTAAACATTCTTGCACAAATTTATATATAAAAGTCACAAATCAAAAAAATTGATGGAATATCATTTTTTCTCGATCGGCAAAAAAAGAGAGAAGATTTTATTAATCTTTGAAAGAGATTACAAAAACTACTAAAAGGATTTTGGCCCCCGGGCACACCGGCATACGCTACCCAAAACTCACATTCAAAAGGAAAGCAAAAAGGCAACCGAAACACAATACTCAAAAAAATGAGAACTGCTGGACAAACCAACCAACACCAAAAAATTCAAGACCACCAAGACACCCACCTAAGCTCCAAAAACAAACCACGGAATTAAAAATCCAAGGAGAGAGACTCATTATCACATGGTTTTAATATTCAATTTATAGGGTACATATATGCCTTTTTTTGGGGTCAAAAGTGAGAAAATTGTATTTATAAACGCCCAGCGGCACTTACAAAACGAAGATCATTACAAAGAACTTGGACAAGCCAAACTAATCGTCTAACAAATACAAAACAAGTAAATCATAAGGCAATCGATGTCTTTCACCATAACTCAGACATGACTTGACGCAATAGCGACACTTTTAAACTGCCTAACATTTAATTAGGAGTCTGAGACGAGAAAAAATACAAAGTTAAGGACAAAAGACACTAAATACCCAGACGATCAAATGCACTCCACCCAAATATGAACTCACTAATGAACTCCGAAGAACTACAGATCCGCCAAGCCGCCACAGGTTGCCTTGCCAAAGACATCATGTAGGGATATAACGCTGAAACACATATATTGTTTTGAAGCAATCTCGAATGAGAGAACCTGATCTGTAGACGAAATTCGTCCAAAGATGAAACTAATAATTCTTGTTGAACGAAAGACAAAACTCTTACTGTCACGTCCTGAATTTTCAACATAAACATAAATGATTTTTATAATAAAATACTCACAAATATTCCTTACGGTACCCAAAATAATCAACGCATTCTCATTCCCCCGGCAAATACTTCCAAATTCACACGGTTCCAAAATATTACAATATTGGCTCGATGGCCCCAAATTGACATAAGTATTGAATTTCGAAAGAGAATTAATAGATACAATATTCCAAGTCAAAAGAATTACCATTTAATTACAAATACATCTCCTAAATAAATTTAAAAAAAAATGATTCGGTAACTCCTTCGGTTAGCTTTCAAAAGTAATGTCCACACGTCAAGCACTCCAAGCATGCAAGCTATGGTTCCGAATTTGTACCTGAAAATAATATAAAGCTTGAGCTACACTAGCCCAGTAGAAAAGTCTACACAAACTCTATATGCAATTGAGTGAGACGAAAGAACGAGTAGAACAAAAGAGATCAAGCTCTAGACAACAAATGAGGTTGGTATGGAAACCAACTTCGAATCGACAAAACGAGGCTCAAGGAGTGCTTTTCTATCGATAGTCAAACTATTAGTCAACTTTTATCTTTCCTTTTTGTTCAAACTTCCATTTAGTACATTTTTGTATTTAACGACTTATATTCCGGTTCGAGGAACCCCGCACGCCTCCCATTGATCTCCAATATAAGTTTAAATAATCCCTCCTCCATTAACTCATCCAATGACGAACTTGAGAGAACTTTCTGGGTCTTAGGGCCCCATACACCCACGACACTTTCCGGGTACTCATGACCCCGTACATCCACTTTACATTCCGGGATTAGGGCCCCATATACCCACGATACTTTCCGGGTACTTATGACCCTGTACATCTACTTCACATTTATTCGTTTCGCATTTCACCATACATGTTCCCAAAATTTCGATTTGCAAGAGTACGAATGAGAAAGGGATAGTAATGCTAAATAGATAGTTCACACGTCAACTCAATCGTATTTTCCATTTTGTTCCCAAACTTGTTATCTCAACTCAACCTTCGAACTACTCGATATTCCGTGTCCAGCTGGCGCATGCCGTTTATGTGCTCAAGTGAATCATTCGTACAAATGTCGTGCGAAAAGCCTATTTATATCGTTCCATGAATCCCACCAGTTTAATTAACTCCGCGTGCATTTCAAGTCAAATCTGACTACAGGCATGGCTGTCATTTTCTTGTCATTATATGTATATATAATATATTTATAACCATGGATTAGTTAAGGTTTCAAAAGCTTTAGGAAGCTAAAAGGTTTTCAACGGCAACAGATATTTTTTTTTTTGACATTTGACTGTGGCCTACCGGTAGGAAAATTGGGGCTACCGGTAGAAGATTGGAAATTTTATTGTTCCTACCGGTAGGGATCAAGTCCTACCGGTACAGATGCAAAACAGAAAGGCCATTATTTTTGCACGAGGAAAATTTGAGACAACCTACCGGTAGGAGGAAAATTCTACCGGTAGGAAACTAATTTTTCTGGTAACGCAACAACGTTCTACCGGTAGAAAGGACAGGCCTACCGGTAGATATCCAGAATTTGGCGATTTTCATCAGATATCAGATTTTCGTCCAGACCAAATCACAATCAACATAAGCTCAAACAAAACATGGAGATACTCAAATAGAACATAAGAGAACCCAAATAACATATAAAGAGAGGTAGAATTCCCTACCTCGAGTACCCAAACACAAATCGAACCAACGGAGCAAGCCTTGCTTCCGGAGTTCCAAACCAAGCAAAAATACACCGAACCGAGTTTTGTCCAACGCAATACGAGCTCCAAAATGCGAGTAGAAAATTATTTGGGAGTTGATTATTGTGGGTTTTGGGTTTGGAGATGCATTTTTGGTTGAGAGAGCGAGAGAGATCGAGAGAGAGAGAACTGAGATGAAAAAAAATGAAAAAAGGAAAAAGTTTCCCTGGTAATATACACGTTGCACACATGCACAAATTACACCACCACCCCTGATCTTTCATATTCCCTCACATTGACCCCAATTTAATTTAATTTCATTTTATTTTCATTAATCCACCACCTTTTTCCATTTATAAAACAATAAAATTATGAAATGAATTTACGGGTCTCTACACTTACAAATCTGATGACAAGTTGTTGATCTGAAAAGACGGAAGGAAAAAAGAAAAAGAAAAAAAAAAGAGAATCAGTAGTACCATGACCTTCCCCCCACCGCCGCACACGAGTATGTATATACCTTACACACCTAAATCTGGGAGGGGTATTGTAGCATTTTCTTTTTCTCTTACAAAATTTTCATTTGCTTCCAAGACTGAGTATTTCCAATCCATCCTTATTCCTCCAAAATAAAGGATAGAAGTGACACATTGAGGGGAGATTTTGTAATTTATTTCCTTTTTTCTTCACTTTTTTGTATTTTTTGGGTGAATATTTGAGGGACCCATCGTCCTTTTTAGAGTTTGGAGAAATTTCATACTCCAAATTTGCTTTTGGTCCTCCATTTTTAGAGGACCAAATTTACTTTTGGAGGACCAAATTCTGTCCCTCAAAGATTCTCTTAAAAAGTACAAAAAGTGAAGAAAAAAGGGAATAAATACAAAATCTCCGCTCAATGTGTCACTTCCATATTCTATTTTGGAGAAATAGAGTTGGATTGGAAATGCCCTAAGAACCGAACATCTGAATGAATTTTTTACTCTTGCACAATTCTTTTAAAAGTTGTAGCTTAGTGTTTCATTTCACTCAAATTTCAACGCACCTTAAGGTCCCCCGTTCATTTTCATTTTTCCTTCCTTCTAATTTGCGATTGCATGGGTAATAGTTAAAATGTGCATAAACTAGTCTAGTTACCTGAGTTAACTATCCCCCAAAATAAAAACAATTAGGGTCATACATGACAGATTTGAACATCATAGGTGACAATCAAGACTTTAGATAGATATTATTAAGATCATAAATAGGGAGTCTAAAAAGAAATGGGAAAATGATGGGCAATGACGTATTTTGATTATTACTACCCGTCAAGGATATTTTTAATATTAACAAATGTTTTTAATTTGTCCTTAGCGGGTATTAATTATCAAAACACGTCCTGGACCGTTATTTTCCCGAAAGAATTAAAGTATGTTTCTCCGTATTATCAATAGTTCTTACTCTCTTTTTCTCCATAATATAAAATTTCATATGATAAATCCAATTTAATTTTACACAAGAATACACGACTTTCCATATTTTATTGGGTCCTATTCCACTGCTGACTTAAATAAGCTAAAGAAAATAACAACAAACGTACTCTTAAGACACGTTTTCATTTTTCAATTTCACTTACCCACACTCCATTATAATTTTCACACTTTAACAACTTTCTCAACCTTCACAACAACTCAATGGACTGGTTTTAGCATTTTTTGTGTTTATTATGCTTTGTTTCCTGGAAGTAGTAGCCTATATAAATACTTGGCCTACTTTAATTTCCGAATTGTGTTGCACTAAAGGAAAACGCTTAACCGTACCACATAATAAGGCCACCTGGCAAACCCTGTCACATAACTGTAACACATTTTACTGTCCGACGTACTCTGCAGTGCACATCTTCGTATTCCGCTCTGCACTATTTTTAAAAAATATTTCATAACTGTTAGAGCTATATAAAATCTATCAAAAAAACATAATATTACAATAACAAATTTGATAGAACCTCAATTCATCAATTGCATTGAATGTGCCAACACACAATTCAGACCAACAGCGCACTGTGACATTCTCTAGGTCAATAATTGTGACGTTTCACTCCCACGATTTGATAAACTGGATCTACTGCAGACGTTTTGCCGCTGCAGCAAAGTTTCCAAAAACTCCGTCGCCAAAGCGACGGGATTCAAGAGCCAAACCAGATCTGGGCCTTCGCCTGACAATACCCGCCAGAGTCCACATCTATCACGCTGCTTTGAAGCTTTCCGACAAAAGCTTGTAGTAATGTTTTTGCTGCACCCCGAAAGAAGTTTTAAGACATTAGAAAGCTACAAAATCAAAATGCCAAGCCTAAGAACATCTTCAGCCTTTACTCATACTTCTACTCGAATTTGAAGAAAAAATTAGTAAAATTTCATTTGATTTGAAACAATCCAATGGACGGACCCAAATCTAAGCACGAATTCGAATTAAAGCTTCATTATGGGCATATCTCTATGAGAAGGACAAAATAGCCTTCTAAAAATTTAGTGGTAATATAAGTCTCCCTTAATTTAAGTAAAACACACTTTGATACAAGTACAAATTAGGAGTGGAGTGGTTTCGAAGTGTTTTTTACCCAAACATTGAGTTTCAGTGAAAAAGGGGTAAAGACCGGAGACGCTTTACTCATATACTAGATAGGGTAATGCAAACCTTGTCCGAGACGGATGGAGAGATTTTTCTCAGTGCCTGCTCAAAATGTGTTTTCTTGATAGTCAAGGAGGTAGCATCTGAACTACTCTGAGCTGTTAGCTTCTCTTCAAGGGTAGCCATGGCTGCTTCATTCATCTAGCATTGATAAAAAAAAATAGAAACAATTAATACCGTTTCGGACGAAGAGAGAGAGAGAGAGAGAGAGAGAGAGAGAGAGAGAGAGAG
>BPLS01000205.1:377144-388966 GCA_019656275.1 Rhododendron kiyosumense | reverse complement strand
AGAGAGAGAGAGCCTATAAATCAACATATCTAAGCATCACATCAACATATCTAAGCATCACATCCGAATCCGTGCAGAAAGATCAGCTCCACTAAGGTTTTCACAAACTTCAACGTTCCCGATAGCAATTAAATCCACGGTGACATCTATAGGCTTCTTCCTAGAAAGAGCTATCAAGATTAGCCCTCGCTCATCTGGACTGGGCAGAGGAACATATAAGAGAGAGAGAGCCTATAAATCAACATATCTAAGCATCACATCAACATATCTAAGCATCACATCCGAATCCGTGCAGAAAGATCAGCTCCACTAAGGTTTTCACAAACTTCAACGTTCCCGATAGCAATTAAATCCACGGTGACATCTATAGGCTTCTTCCTAGAAAGAGCTATCAAGATTAGCCCTCGCTCATCTGGACTGGGCAGAGGAACATATAGGAGTTTTCCAAACCTTCCGGGACATAAGACAGTGTGGTCCATCACCTCAGGTCTGGTAAATATATTGGCAAGATCAGAGATTAATAAGTTGGCGAACAAAGATGGCAAATAGTGCCCACCCTAGGAAACTTTAAAAGAGAGAAACTGAGATCACCTATTTGTAGCGACAATGACATAAACACCCCGTTGCTGATCTGCACCATCTAGCTCAATCAGTAACTGCAAGAACAAGAAACAAACTAATATTCACTTTACAGCAGTGACTTAATGAAAACCCCATTAGAAGAAAAAAATCTCCTCCACCCCTCTTTGGTTATCTTTTGTTTTCTGCAATCTCCAATAAACCTCCTTTGCTTATTTTGTGCGTGTGTGTGTGTGTGTTTTGTAGAAGTAAACAACTCTCTTTGCAAGGATAAAGCTGCATGACCCATGTATGGCCAATCATCAGCAGTTGGCATATATAAAAATTCAGTTCAAGGTATATATAAATATGCAAAAAAACATGTTTCTTGTACATACACGTTCTGCTGTTTTTTCAAATTGCTTCGGCGCACTCCACTTGGGACTGCACCAAGCAAAACGATTCCACTATTTCCTGAAGCAAGACCAAACTATAATGCCCAGAGAATTGAATAAATTAAACCAACAATGAAACAAATAGGAGATCGATTATTTACCCAGAATAAAAGGAAGTAGATCGATTTGTTTGGTTCTTTGGTTGCAACAATTGTCTAGCTTCTATATAATAACGGAGCTTATTATTTGAACTTATATACATAAATCAAGGGTCCAAAATTATCCCCACATATATCTAAGGGCTGAGAATAAAGATGGCAATTCAGGAGATCTCAAACTAATTTAGGGCAACTCTGTAGAGTTTGGTCAAATGGCATTTTGGTAAAATTAAGATTTGGTTTTCAAAATTTGAAACCCATTATGTTTGGTCTTCTCTCTTTACTATCTCCCCAAAATCTGAAGTAGCAACCCCCCCCCCTCTATCTCTCTCAAACACACGTCTACCTCACCCAAAATCCAAAGGACAGCCTCTCTCCTTCCCACCATCGCCTTTTGGTTTCCACCTCTCTCTCCCCTTCTCCTTCTCCCTCCCGCCCGCAGAAGATAACCGCTGCCCTAATCGGTAGTTCAAAAGTGAAAGAAAAGCCTTTTACCTAGTGTTCGAAAACAAGGAATTAATCGGCAATTAATAGCCGATTAATCGCGGGCCTATCCGATTAGGTCCGACTAACGATTAATTGTCGATTACTAATTAATATGCACCAATTAATCGTCGATTAATCGCTCGAAGGTGGCCGACTGTCCGACTAATGTCTAGCGACTTTTAGAACATTGCTTTTACCGAACTTTTTTCATTCCTTTTTTTAATTCCAGGTATTCTCCCTTTATCAAGTTCTTTTTCTTTCTTTTAGTTATTTTTTATTCCAGAAATTGTACCTTAGTAATTTTTTTAGGCCTTCGAGAATAGGGACTGTATATATTGCACTCAAGGTGTTTGTAAGAATGCTTAATCCAAGTTGCTCTCCTTTCTTTGCATTGCATTTAAATTATTTTGTCTTTGACATAATCTATAGGGTTTGATAAATTGAGAGGCATTGTAACATGGGTTGGTCTTGCTGGGAATTGAGAGGCTTTCGTACGGTGGGTTGGTTTTGTTGGGTAAATAAACTCTACGATGGTTTTATGTATTGTCTCTCCCGTCAGCACCCAACAACCACTCTAATCCGAGACTTGGACACCCGTTATTTGTTGATATCTAAAGTCTAGCTCAAAGGGAAAGAAAGACAACCTATCCCATGAGAAACAAGAATGCACAGGTATAACCCTTACATTTTTTAAAAAACAATGTTTATAGTCTTCGGACCATTTTTTTTTTTTTTTGACATTTCTCAACTGACCCTTACATTTTTTAAAAAACAATGTTTATAGTCCTCGGACCATTTTTTTTTTTTGACATTTCTCAACTGACTTTGTATGTACAGATTCAACCACTCCGAGACAGAAATATCAGAATTGTAATCTGTGATGTGCGGGACCACAATGTCATCCATATGCATTTAGTTCCCTTAATACATTTTACGTATTTCTTAACCAAAAATACCAAGAAAAGAAACAATGGCTAGGTTATGGAAGACAACACATGTAGGCAATGGAAAGGAAAATTCATGGGTATCTTCTAGTTTCTTTTGGTAGCTTTGTACAGTTGAGAAAAGATTAACAGGAGTTGAATACCAAACTGTGGAGCATCTTTAAACTACACCTTCATCTTCTTTGTGTTTGTAATTTTTTCATACAAAGTGGGGCCTTTAAATTCGCGACCCTTGAAGAAACTCTGTTTGAACCTAATTTAAGAAAAAATCTTCCCATATAAATTAGTTTCGTTAGCGGGCCGGGGTGGTCAATAATTTCGTAATTCATTTTAATTGCATTCAAAACACATTGGCACGGACAAACCCTAGTTCTTAAAAGAGATAAAAGTAGTTTGTGCAACTGTTCATCAGTGAGTTCAGAAACTGAATATGTAATTTGTTAGGACCTGGTTCAAATGGCGCAGCCACCCTCCTTTCCACGCTTTGAAGTCAAAGCATCCACCTGCAGATATTGGAGCAACAGTTGCAAAGCAGAAGTTAACATCACAAATGATTATCTATGGTTGAAACCCAGTGAGCAGAAATCCTTGACCAATTCTTTAGGTACACTACAACTTACCTCACAAAAATGTTACTCCCTCTGTTCCAAATTGCTAGTCCTTTGTGGGAATTCCAACCTAGGTTGATTTACAATAATGCCCCTATATTTCAACTTTTGAATGAAATCATTGTTATCGGTAAATGGACTATTTTGGAAGATTGAATACATTTTGTTTTGACTTTACAAAGAGGAATAACAATTTGGAACATCCCAAAATAGTAAAAGGGACGAGCAATTTGGAACAGAGGGAGTAACAGAGTAACAACAGTAACAGCAATGTACCTCATCAAAGAAAAGTATGCATGGAGAAAACGTCCTTGCACGATTGAATATCATCCTTACTGCCGACTCACTTTCTCCAACATATTTGTTCAGGAGTTCAGGGCCCTTTCAATGGTAAAACAACTTTAAGAACTTACGGTTGAAATCATCAGGGGAAAAATTATCGGACACTCAAAACAAAGTTACGAACCTTGATATGTATGAAATTGGCTCCTGTCTCATTAGCAACAGCCTTAGCAATCAATGTCTTGCCACAGCAAAAATCCTGTCTCCAAATCTACCCCAAATTCCTGATCATAATAGAAAGAATATCTCCTAAGTTGTGATGTTGAAATTATATAAAGTTTTCTTGTATTATGCTTGTATGCAAAAGAGCCTGACTAGATGAACAATAAGCAAAGCATTCCCGTGTCAGACAATAGACACTTGGGCATAGGAATGGGATATGTCTGCAACATGTCTAGTTGGACACTCATGACTCACTTATCAATAATAAATCTAGTAACTCGATTCTGCGTATCCATAGAACTTCTCTGTTGTACGTGCAATGCTTTATGGTTCCAGTGAACAGCATTTTATCGAAGAAAACAAGTATACTAACTAAAATGGACAACTCTGTCCTCGTGCCCTTAGTCATGGAGCTTAGATGAATTGGTCACCATGACACTTGCCACATGCGGCATGCATACCCGAATCCATGTAACATTGGGTACACTAAACATATTGAGTAATGGACTGTAGTGTCAGCAAGGATATGCCTGCATTCAGAAAAGCAATCATCCAACAATACAGTGAAAAAGCTACAGACTACAGCCCAAACTAACTGAAGTTCATGAGACTACATGGAGCTTAACCTATGCATAAGATATAACCAAATTAAAGCAACTATACCTTGGCGTTTGTCCATACTATAAGAGCGAGCACGATAAGAGAACAAGTAGTATTTAAAAGAAAAGAAACTAGTAAGGAGGAACAAGACCATGGATGTCTGGATGGGTAAACAGAAAAATAGTACTCTGTAGAAGATTTTGGTAAGGCACAAGATGTTGGTGATTTAAGTGGCAATATATCTAACAAGAAAATTACCAAGACAGAGAAAAAGGTCTGGCACTTTATAATATCAGTTTAGAATCAATATTTTAAGAGGCAGCATCCTCAGAAATTCATATTACAGGCAGTATCAGAATAAACCAACAAGGGCGGGATGGTAAATCAGGGAATAAATAATATAGCAAGGCAGTAAGCATTGTAGAATAAGCTAACAAGCCAAGATAAGAGAAGATATGTAGGATAAGCCAACATATCCAAATATCTATCTTATCAATTCATCCTAAGTCGAGAATGACAGAACAAGCATAAAAGTGTCTCCAATGACATAATCAAAACTAAAAGATTTTTAAAGTTAGCAATGTTGGTCCATAATAAGGTTCACAATGGTATAACCAATAACCAAATTTGGTCTTTGGATAACCAAAACTAGCAATTTTTCTCATTGCATAATCAAATTTAATGGGGACCACACACACTATCTTCCTCTCTCCTCCCATCACTATCAATGGACCCACCCACTTACGCTTATTCCCAACACTCTCTAACTCTCTCTACTAAAAATGGGTTCTTTATTATAGACTATTGTGGAACTTCAAATTGTTAATATTAGCAACCCCCTTAATGGATAACCAAAATATGAGGCGGCAAGTTTTGATTGATTATCCAATTTCGGTTAGGTCATTAGAGATACCCTAAGATAATGTATCTTAAGTATCATCATATAAGTTCAAGGTAAAAAGTATAAACAAAAGATTTATCATGGTATATAGGAAGATTTGTGAAAAAGTTAAAACCGCAAAGAGTCGTTCGTGATATACAGTAGTTAGTCCGTGTACCAGTACTATCAAGGTGGCATGCACTACAAGGAGACTAGTTTACAACTCTGTGGAAATATTTAACTTGATAATTGTGCAAGCATTTAATGTAACTTCAAATGTTCTCACGCAATTTGGTTTTTCTTAACCCCCAGATGATGGGAATCAAAGGCGCGTGCCTAGAGAAAGGCAATGAGGCACACACCTCCTTCAATCACCAGCAGACAAACAAAACAAATTCAAAAGTCACCTTGACTTCAGTCAATCATCTCTCATCTCTTGTTCATCTTTTGTTGATTTTGACGTTTTAGTTCTTCTCCACACAAATGTTGACTATTTGAAATTTGGTGGAAGCTTTTATAAATCTTCAGGATGGTACGCTTTTTAAAACTCATTGGCTTAGTGTTTATTAGTTGAAGTAATGGTATATGCTATTTTTCTCGCAAAGGCCCGCGCTTCACCCTAGTCCCAAAAGAACTTTGCACCTTTGTGTGCCTCTTTCCCCCAACAAATAGGATTCAGGCTGACCCGAGATGTCAGTATCTAAAGATGACAAATCTGGGAGATCTCCTCGCATGTATACTAGGCCTTTTAGTAAGCACACTCTACAGAAAAACATGAAACACACACGGGTGCACACACACAAGGAATGGGCTGTGCAAGAAAATAATATAGTTACAAGACTCTATACACATTTTGTACAAACTTGACTTACTTCGTAATGCATTCAGATGTAATAATTACCTCATAATCCTCAGGATATTTTATGCGCCTAACAATATAACGGTCAAACTCCTGCCTTAGCAAATGAAGCCCTCCAACATCTTCCCATTTTACATTAGGAATGGCAGAAAACCCCTCTCTTCTTGAGGAAGGTTGAACCATTTAACTGCTTCCTGCAGATAAGTTAGTTTTGATGATCAGCACCACCATATCAGTAAATAAAGGGTAAAACAGTTTAATCAAGACTCTTGAAAAGACAATAATTTATGTGAAGGCAACAGAATAAGCAGTTAAACCCGGATTTCAGATATAAAGCTGTTGCAAACTTAGTCATCATTAAACCATTATAAATGCATAAACCAAAACCATTACAAAAGCATCACGCAATTCGGGCTGTAAACTAGTATAAGACTACAATGACACGGAAGGATTGAGAGCAATATAATTGTGCAAAGAATCTCGCTTAAATGAGTGATTTTTTTTGAGCTTGAAGTGAAAAATTTGCAAGCGTAGAAATGAGTTTATGCTTGCTTGGTCTTCCTTCGAGTCAACCTCAAAAAAGTTTCAACTAAGCTTATCTTCAGCAACCTTGACAATCCACAAAGCTAGGTGTCATGCACTCACGGGGCGGCACTTGAAGCAAGATTATGCTCAAGAACCAAGTGTGGCACACCAAACTCCAAACAACTCCAAGTTAGTAGCCAAGCATTGTATGTCAAACCAACAAGCAAGCAAGCAACAATATAGCTAACAAAATGAATGACAGCAAAATAATCCAATGGAAGAGTATTTCACTGATGAGCAATAAGCATTGCAAAATAGACAAATGACTAACAAAGTAACAACAATGACACTATAATAACATGGACTGATGGGAGGGGAGCTCCAACACGATGTTAGAATCCCTCCAATAATATAGAAAAATGAGTTTTTCCCCACGTGACGGTAAGGAACATGGGGGTGTAATAAACACGAACCCTTACTTGAGAAAATACATTAAAAAAAAAAAAAACCAAAAATACCTAAGCTGGGATCCATCTACTACAACGTGCTACAATGTGTTTAGAATCATTTGGACCATAGATGACACGACAAAAAGTGCCTGGATGGCAAGTTGGCATTTGGCATGGCACATGGAACATTCCGGCACTATGTTTGAGTCATCACGGGGTGTAGTTGGGTATCCCATGATACTAGGCCATGAAAAAAGAAACTTAAACAAGTTGCTGCCAAACCAAGCGTAGTTTGTAGTCCGAAAATTAAGGAGCTCAAGAGGGGTTTAAGTCCGTCTTATTTACCCAACAAGGCGATCTCAAACCAACGTTAAACGA
Organism: Rhododendron kiyosumense; assembly: GCA_019656275.1. Lineage (NCBI taxonomy): Eukaryota > Viridiplantae > Streptophyta > Magnoliopsida > Ericales > Ericaceae > Rhododendron > Rhododendron kiyosumense. Next base: position 381,622 of record BPLS01000205.1, on the reverse strand, counting down.
GCCTAGTGAGCAGTCATGGTTCAACCCTATCCACAAACAACATTTGAAGAGAAGCTAATTAGTAGTGCCTATAGCTGTTAAAAACCCACCACACAGGATACCATCCTACGATTCGCATGTCTCCTTCCAAAAACTAAAAAACTATAGGTATCCCACCCTATATCCTTTTCGCACCCTACAAAACTATCATACCACAATAACAGAAGAAACTACAAAACGTCATATCATATAACAGAAGAAACGGAACACCCAAGCGTCCTAAAAACGAAAACACTATAGGTATCCCACCATGTATCCTTTTTGTACCCTACGATTACTCGTTTTAAAATGTCATACCACATCTTATAAGAAACGGTACACCAAACGCGTCCTAAAAACGGTACACAATACGAATCTCGATTCTGAAACACTGGTAGTAACTACCTGAAGTGCTGGAGACCAATTCGGTAGCGGACACCTTATAGAAGGGGACTCCAGTCTCGTTAGCAATGGCATGGGCCAGCTTCGTCTTCCCGCACCCCGGCGGCCTGTGCAACAAAATCCCGGACATCGGCCGCACCCCGAGCCACGTCGGCAACTCCGGGTGGTAAAGCGGAACAATCAGCTCCATCTTCACTTCTTCCAAAACCGACTCCATCCTACCCAAATCACAAAACCTAGGCCCTTCATTCCCCTTCACCTGCCCTTTCTTCTTCCGATCCTTCGACACACTCGACTTAATCGAAACCGCACCGTTCGCCTTATCTGACTGCTCGTCCTGACTAAAATCGCTTCGCTCGCTTCGACAGCGACTGTTTTCCCTCTCCTCACTCGCGTCGATTCTCCTCGCCTTCTTACGAGCAGGAAAATCGTCGACACCATCATCCTTGCCGTCGAATACAAGGTTAGATGACGTGGACGGACGGCCTTGATCGTCCTGACTAAAATCGTTTTGCTTGCTTTGCATGTGTCGATTGTCCCTCTCCTTGTCCGCGTCGTTTCTCTTCGTCTTCTTACGAGCAGGAGGATCGTCGGCGCCGTCATCGTCGCGGTCCAATACGAAGTTCGATGACGTGGACGGACGGCCCTGATCGTCTAGACTGATTGATGTGGTGTTCTTCGATTTCATGCGGTCCAGGGTTTTTTCAACGGTACGGGTGAACGGGAGGACCTTGTGACGGTTGTACTCGGGGAGGGTGGAACGGAGGTAGGTGACGATTTCGTCGGCGGTGGCGTGGTTGGTGTGACTGGCGTACAACTCGATGTGGCGGCGGAGGTTTTGTTCGAAGGCCGTCAACGGCAATGTGCCGCCTCTGTTTCTTCTCTTTCTCATTTTCATGCCTCTCTTGGGTTTGGAGTTCGGTTGAGGGAATGCATGCGGAGAAGAGAGAGAGAAGAATGGGGTTTTGGTTGAGTTTAGAGAGAGAGAGAGAAGGGAATGGGGTTTGCGGAGCTAGGAGTTTGGGAACTCGGCCGAGTCGAGTCAGGTTCGAAGACTCGCACTTGGGTGCCGTACCGGTACATAATGCGCTGGGTACGTCCGTACGGGTGGAGGAGCGTGAGCGCGAAGAGTGTTTTTCAATAACGCGCAAATGTAGAATAATGATTAAGAGCGAGAATGGATGTCATTTTCAAGGATTATGCGATTAAGGTTAAGAACTCGTGTTGGAAACGTGTAGTATTTTAAAAACGGTTTAATAAATCGACAATAAGCACATAAGAAGATAAGAATTAAGTATTTTTTACACATTTTAATACACATTCATATGCTTATTATTGTCTGTCCATTTAAGTAATTTTAAAATTTCCATTTGAAAAGGGAGTTTGAAACTTTTTCAAATCTTCCTTATCACCTTTATCTCCCATTGCTTAAACACAAAAATTTCATACCGTTTATATTACAAGACACTTTAGAAAATGGGCCAATGCTCAAGGCAATTTTGGAAAACTTGGGGGTGTTTTTGATTAAATTTTGTTAGTTTCATGTCAGATTTTTATGGATGATTGATCGTCTCAACGAGAGAAATAAGAAAAGTAAAAAAATTATGATGGAAACTCAAATTTTTTTTTATAAATATAAAGCTAACAAATTTGGCTTTTTTTTTTCTGCTGATTTTTGTCTTTTTTCAAAAACTTTTAACTTTGGATAATAATTTTTTATTTTTCTGATTTCTCTCGTTGAGACGAACCAATAATTTACAAAAAATTGATAAAAAACTAACAATTGCGAAAAAAATTGATTAAACGAAAAAGCCAAGTGGCTTATTTAACAAAAAGACACCGTTTGATCCAGAAACCAATTATCTGGGTGCGGGGTGAGCGTCGTGAGCTTCACACTGGAGGGGGGCAATTTCCCAAAATTTGAGCCTTGCGCGCTCACAAGTTTAGACACACTTTACTACAGTAAAAAATGTAGAAACGTTTTTCGTGTTACAGTCAACCAAATCTTTTTTCTAACGGAATGTTTTTATTTGCTAATCAAGAAAAAATGTGTGCTTAATTAGCAAGCTAATTGATTCAATCAGCGCGCTAAATAACTCTCATGTGTGATTAATTCGATTCTGATTTCCAAATGAACCACTCTTCGTTTTGTGGCTATATAAAAGGAAGACCTAGTGCGCTGTTCTGGGCTGTTTTATTCTAGGAACAAATAATTGTCGATTTGGGGTATTGGTGATCAACTCGCATAGAAATCACAAGTAATCATTCATTAACATTTCTAATAGGGAAAATTTCAAAATAGCACTTGACCTTTCACACAAATTACACATAGGCACCTGACCTTTTAAAATTATCAAAAAAACACCTGACCTATTTAAAAACCCATCAATTTTACACCCGCCGTTAACTTTCCATCCAAAACAAACGGAAACGCTGAAAATGTGAATTTTGGCACTAATATTGGCAAAACAAGATTAAGGCTCACTTTGACAAAACACAATATTATACTCATAAACAAGATTAAGACTCGATTTGGCTTTTAAAGTCAATTAATAACTTAATTTTTGTCTTTATTTAAAAGAAAAAAAGCGCATTTGTTAGTTTTGTGTCAAGATGAATCAATAAGTCACAAAAATTACTTAACTTTTCAATCCAAACCCACCCTAAATAAGGAATCAAGCTTAATTTAATAATTTTTTTTGACAAGGCTTAATTTAATTTAATAATTAAATACTCATAACTATGCAGCCAAATAAGATTACTCTGTATTAAACAAATGAAAAGGCAAAAAAAAAAAACATATAATAGTCATGGGTAGGTGTGAAAAGTGCCAAATCATGGGTATTTAATTACTAAATTAAACTTGACTATTCTATATTTTTTGTTTTTGCTTTTTCCTTTGTTTTAATACGGAGTAATCTTATTTGGCTGCATAGTTATGTGTATTTAATTACTAAATAAAGCTTGATTCCTTATTTAGGGTGGGCTTGAATTGAAAAGTTAAGTAATTTTTGTAATTTATTGATTCGTATTGACGCAAAACTAACAATGCGTTTTTTTCTTTTGGATAAAGATAAAAATTAAGTTATTAATTGACTTTTAAAGCCAAATCGAGCCTTAATCTTGTTTATGAGTATAATATTGTGTTTTGCCAAAATGAGCCTTAATCTTGTTTTGCCAATATTCGTGCCAAAATGCACATTTTCAGCATTTCCGTTTGTTTTGGATGGAAAGTTAACGGCGGGTGTAAAATTGATGGGTTTTTAAATAGGTCGGGTGTTTTTTTGATAATTTTAAAAGGTCAGGTGCCTGTGTGTGATTTGTGTGAAAGGTCAGGTGCTATTTTGAAATTTTTCCTTTCTAATACGTAAAGGAGAAAACCTAAAGGGGGTCAGTTAAACTTGCCCTTTAAAACAACCTAAGGAAGAGTTTTTTTTTTTTACTATACTCACAAAATCACCTATCGGAGCTAGCTCTGTTGGTTAGAACTTTTGCATTTCACAAAAAGGTCAGGAGTTTGAGTCTCTCCACCTGCGTGTGGGTGTTTTTTCCTGAGAGGACTTTTTCTTTCTTTCTTTGTTTCTATAAAAAATAATAATGAGCTTATTTTTTGTATTGGTTGAGTTGTTGGACTTGATTGTCTCATAGACTCTTACAATTGATGTAATGTATCGGATTTGTATTCTGTACATATTTGATATAAAATGATCTCTTCTATTGTTGATTAAAAAAAGAAAGTCAGTAAAGTAACAAAAAAATACATATCACACACATGACATGACACAGCTCTAGCTCCCAAAACCTTTACGACACAAATTTAATACCGACATATATAACCATTAATCAAACACGTTCATAACATCCACAACCAATCTCTTATCTTTCCTACAAATGCTAATCATGTTAATAAAAGGGCCGACCACTTCGCTTGCCAAAAATGTCGGGACCATACGTCGTTGAAATGAGATCCACAAGGAGGGGAAATTGGAGTGACATGAAGGACGTGACTGGTAAACTGGCTAGTACGGCCACCGGAATAAGTATCCACAACTTATCGT
>BPLS01000205.1:305657-317144 GCA_019656275.1 Rhododendron kiyosumense | reverse complement strand
TCCGGTTTCAGATGCAATCTCTCTCTTCCCATCCACCACTTCTCTATTGATATTCTTGTCCATCCTTATCGCAATGTTGAATCGGATTTTCTCTATGTTCTTCCTAAGAGATTGATAATTGGCCATTTTACTTTGTTCCTATCCATAACAACCATGATTGTGGCCTTTAGTGCCACACTCTATCTTGCATTTGGGCATGATAAGTTGTGGATGCATATTACGGTGGCCATATTAGCCAGTTTACCAGTCACGTCTTTTGCATTGCTCCAATTTCCCCTCCTTGTGGATCTCATAACATTGACGTATGGTCCTAGCATTTTTGGCAAGCTAAGTGATCGACTAGTTTATTAACATGATTATTGCTCCATTATGTTGTCGATTTTTTATATAGCTTGGGCGACTTACCATAGAATCCAGAGTTTATTACATGATTGACAAGCCGCATAGCATTTTTATTTGAGAAAGGCATAGACGCATGATCATCCTTCGTAAAGGTCAATAAGTATAAAAGGGTGTCTTTACAAGCATACAGAGCAACACAATGGAGCGGTAATCGATCGGTCAACATACCCGCGAATGTAGAGTAAATCTGGATTTTTTTGCACTAAGACAACAGCGGCCCTTGTATTGCCAACCGTATTAGCCGTATGAAGGGCAGTATCACCATGTTTTTCCCTCAATGTCAAGGCCACCACGGGCATCAACACCACCAACTTCTCCAATAAAATTAATGGATTGCCCTTTCTCTAATTCTGACTGCTATGTGGAGCACTGTCTCAGAAACATTGGTGATTGGGGCTATGATCGCAATTTCAACTTTGACAAAAAATCTTCTGACCGCGTCCCAGTCACCTTTGAGTGCATCTTTAAGCAATGGTATGTATCTCTAGTATTAGTCCTTCACACCCTCCAAGTTGTTGTCATCAACAATGAGTTGAATAATATTGGATCTAATCAAACAATGACAAAAACATCCATCACTACTAGTAGTAGTTTATTAGTTTTTGATCTTGAGTGAAGGACACAATATTATGAGTTTCCAGCAATCCTATATATCCAGATTACCAAGATTTTAAATATCAGTGTTGGGAACGAAAATTGTTCTCGAAAACGTAGTACAGGCACGAAAACGACACAAAAAAAGCACGGAAAAAGCACGGACATAAAAAAAAAAAAAAAGAACGGGCACGAAAAAGGCACTGGCACGAATTAATCCAGATTGAACTAATTAGTCATCGTCCACGTTTCTCTCTCTCTAAGATTGGACCAGTCATTTTCCGTTTAAGGGTTCTGAGTCTTTTTTTGATCTGGGGTTTTTCGTAGTAGTGTTAAAGACCCATTTAAACCTTTCTATGAACCCAAAACGCACCTTTAAAAACTTTACGCCCTCTCTTCCTCTCTCCACTTGAAACCTTTAGTCATGAACAAATTCTCATGGCGACATGAACACGATGGGGTTCACCTCCATCCGATTCTTGGCGGTAACAACGACAACACTGGGCTGCCCATTTTCTTCAAAAATATAGCATTCATTGCCTTTGTGGTTTTAGATGCAATCTCTCTTTTCACATCCACCACTTCTCTATTGATGTTCTTGTCCATCCTTACTTCTCGCTATGCTGAATCAGATTTTCTCTAAGTTCTTCCCAAGAGATTAATAATTGGTCTGTTTACTTTGTTCATATCCATAACAACCATGATTGTGGCCTTTAGTGCCACACTCTATCTTGCGTTTGGGCACGATAAGTTGTGGATACTTATTCCGGTGGCCATATTAACCAGTTTACCAGTCACGTCTTTCGCGTCGCTCCAATTTTCCCGACTTGTGGATCACATATTGTTGACGTATGGTCCTAGCATTTTTTGGCAAGCGAAGTGATCGGCACATTTATTAACATAATTACCACTCCATTATGCTATAGATTTTTTATTCAACTTGGGTGACTTACCATTGAATCTGGAGTTTATTGCATGATTAACAAGCCGAATAGCATTTTCATTTGAGAAGGGCATAGACACATGATCATCCTTCGTAACAGTCAATAAGTACAAAAGGGTGTCTCTACAAGCATACAGAGCATCACAATGGAGCGGTAATCGATTGGTCAAATACCCGCGAATGTAGGGTAAATCAGGATTTTTTTGCACCAAGACAACAGCGGCCCTTGTATTGCCAACTGTACCAGTTGTACTAAGGGCGGTATCACCATGTTTTTCCCTCAATGTCAAGGCCTCCATTGGCATCAACACCACCAACTTCTCCAATAAAATGGATTGCCCTTTCTCCAACCCCGACTGCTATGTGGAGCACTGTCTCAGAAACATAGGTGATTGGGGTTGTGATCGCAATTTCATCTTTGACAAAGAATCTTCTAGCCGCATCCCAGTCACCTCTGAGTGCAGCTTTAAGCAGTGGTATGTATCTCCAATATTCATCCTTCACACCTTCCAAGTTGTGTCCTCTGCAATGAATCGAATAATATTGGATCTAATCTAACAATGACAAAAACATCCATCACTACTACTAGTAGTTTATTAGTTTCTGATCTTGTGTGAAGGACGCAACATTATGAGTTTCCAGCAATCCTACATTTCCAGAACCCAAAGATTTTAAATATCAATGCCGGGAACGTACGAAAATTGTTCTTGAAAACATAGCACGGGCACGGTAATGACATGAAATAACACAGACATGAAAAAAGCACGAAAAAAGCATGGACATAAAAAATAAAAATAAAAACACCGGCACGAAAAAAGCACAGGCATGAATTAACCTGGATTGAACTAATTAGTCATCAGCCACGTTTCTCTCTCTCTAAAATTGGACCAGTTACTTTCCATTTAAGGGTCCCAAATCTTTTTTTGATCTGGAGTTTTTTGCAGTATTGTTAAAGACCCATTTAATCCTTTCTATTAATCCAAAACGCATCTTTAAAAACTCTACATCCTCTCTTCCTCTCTCCACTTGAAACCTTTTGTCATGGACAAATTCTCATGGCGACATGAACATGATGGGTTTCAGCTCCCTCCGGTCAGGGACCTTAGAGACTTTTGCAGTTGTTGCTCAGTAGTTGCAGCAATGCAATGCGCCTCTCCGTATCTTAGCATTAAGAACGATTACTTCGAAATCCAAAACTCTGTTGGCCCCACAGTTGGGGGATTGAAGGGGGGTATGCCCTTGTTCGGAGCTCTATATTTTTAGACTTCAGCTACCTATGGGTGGTGGTGTCAAGCTGAAATGAGTGAGCAATCTCTAGTCTCTTTTTCGGTTGTAGTTGATTTACTTCATAATCAAGTGATTATAGTCGCCTAGGCTTTTGTTTTTTGGAATAATTGTTTTTTTACATTGACTACTCATTACTATAATGTGCAGGTTCGAAGGAAGCTGGTGGAAGATGATGTCCATTGTTAATCTTGTTGTTTTGGTAGTTGGTGGCTTAAGCTTTCATATTGCTGTTTAAGCTTTCAGATTAGGGCAGAGAACGTTGTTCGATTTCCTTTATTTATGTAGCTTTTTTAATGTTGGAAAGTTTGTAAGGTGTCTCAAACTCTGGTCAAGGCTGTTCACGATGGAGTACGTACTAGTATTCTATGTAGGGCTGTCCAGCCACCCGACCCGACCGAACACCCGACCGAACCCGACCCGAAAACCAAGCCAACGGTCGGATGATAACAGAACAGTCGGTCGGGTTCGGGTTAAGTTTTTTGGACCCGACAAACAGTCGGTCGGGTTTCGGGTGGGAGATTATAAGTGTCGGGTCACCCGACCCGACCGAAATACACACTATATAATCAGAATTTTTTACCCTCAAAATCATTTAGGGTTCTCTCTGGTTCTCTCATTTCTCTCCGCCCCACCCCTGGCCACTGCTGTCCTGCACCGGTGCACCCCCACGGCCCACGCCGCGTCGCCGCCCCACCCCACTCTCTTGTTCTCTCTGCGACCGGCGACAAGACTGGCCGGAGAAGTGAAGAACGACCAGCTGAGTTCTCTTTCTCTCCAGTCTCCGGCGCTCCGCACTCCACTGACGCACTGACTCCACTCTCCACCCTCGCAGCCGGTCAATGACGAAACCCCTCCCATCTTCCTCACCTTAAATCGCCTCACCCCTCGGCCCTCAGTAGTCAGTCCCCTCACCTTTAATCGCCTCACCCCTCAGTCGCCTCACCCCTCGAGACCTACTACAGTCATACAGTGTACGTATCTCTCTCTTTCTCTCTCTCTCTCTCTCTCTCTGTGATTTTGTTTGCAATTGTGATTTTGTACGAGTACAGGAGTACTCAAAGTCTCAAATTGTGTAAAGTTTTTTTTTTTTTCCCTCTGCTAATCAATTTGGGGCCACAGGCCAGTGCATAAAAGCTTGCGGCCAAGCCGGCCATGACTTAAAAAAGTTTGCTTCCAGTTCTCTGCTGATCTATTTATTTCGTTCAGGATAGAGATTTGTGAATTTTGTGTGGAATAGTGTTTTTATAATTTGTATGACTGTTATTTTGTTCTCTGCTGAGAGATGTTCATGTTTGTAAATCAGTTCATGTTTGTAAATCAGTTCATGTTTGTACTGCTATGCTGTAGTGTTGCCTATTAATCGAATCAGTGCTACCTATTCAAGTTTGTTTAAAACTTTAACTGATTGAAAACCAACTTATCGTCACACTTGATTGTTATAGGTGATGGATCCAGTTTTTGATTTTTTTCCTGGTGGGGAACTTGAGGATGAGGATGATGAGGTAGATGCAGAAGAAGTTGAACTTGGAGGTAATTCTAACCCTCTTGTATCTACCAATGCCGATATTATCGATGTTCAAGATGATACAGTAGTTGAAGTTGGGGAAAATAGACTGAAAAGAAAGCTTCCACCACAAGCGCCTAAACCTAAAAAAGAGAGATATAGGTCTCCTGCCTGGGATCACTTCAATGAAATTAAAGAGGGGGGAGTTACGAAATGGGCTGAGTGTAAGTATTGTAAGAAACAATACAGGGCTGAAAGTAAAAAACATGGCGTTAGTAATTTAAAAGCTCACATCCCCGCTTGCCCGTTATATCCTAACAGAGACCAACAAGGACAACAAAACCTTTCATTCAAACCCGCAGATGGGGGCGGTGTTGACGTTGTCACTCATGTTTTTTCTTTTGATGATTGTAAGAGAGCTCTTGCCGAAATGGTCATCATTGATGAACTACCCTTTAGGTTTGTTGAGGGGATTGGGTTTAGAAGGTTTTGTAAGGTCATGCAACCAAAGTTCTCACCGGTCCCTTCTCGCCAAACGATAACTAGAGAGGTTGGTGCAATTCATAACTTTGAGAGGGCAAAATTGAAAAAATTATTGAAGGGTCGTAGGATTTGTCTCACCACTGATACATGGACATCAATTCAAAATCTTAACTACATGTGTCTCACCGCACACTTCATTGATGATGATTGGAAGTTGCAAAAGAGAATTTTAAACTTTTGTCAAGTTGTAAATCATAAGGGAGAGACCATTGGCAAGAAAATTGAATCTTTGTTGCTTGACTGGAACGTTGATGGTATTTTTACGTTGACGGTAGATAATGCTAGTTCAAACGACACGGCTATTAAGTTCTTGAAAAGGAAAAAAAAGGATTGGAAACGGACAATCTTGGATCATGATTATTTGCATGTACGATGTTGTGCACACATTTTAAATCTTATTGTGGTTGAGGGGTTGAAAGCAGGAATGAGAGTATTCTCCGTGTTCGTGATGTTGTGAGGTATGTGAGATCTTCTCCACAAAGATTGGAGAGTTTTAAGAAGTGTGTGGAGAAGGAGAAAATTGTTTCAAACCAAACCGTGTGTCTTGATGTGTGTACTCGGTGGAATTCCACCTACTTGATGTTAGAAGTAGCCGTCAAGTTTGAAAAGGCATTCCAAAGAATGGCGGAGGAAGATAGTGGTTTCAAAACCTTTTTTGGCATAAAGGAAGGCGATGATGGGGAGCTTGTGTCATTTGAGGGTGGGGAGACCATAGAGTTGGTTAGTGAGGGTGGCCAAGTTAGGAGCCATAGGGTCCAAAGAATTCCAACGAAGATTGATTGGAAGAATTGTGCAATGTTTACTAAGTTCTTAAAACTTTTCTATGATGCAACCAAGAAATTGTCGGCTTCTCTTTTTGTCACATCTAATGTGTTCTTTGATGAGATGTATAATGTTGAAGTAAAAATAGAGAAGTTAATTGCCAACAATGATCCTCTCTTGTCTAAAATGGCATTGGACGTGAGAAAAAAATTTGACACGTATTGGGGGAAGGGAGATAGAATCAATTTCCTACTTTATGTTGCTGTGGTTCTAGATCCCCAGTTCAAGTTAAGGTGGGTGAAGTTTTGTTATATAAAAACCAAAGGGAAGGAGGTGGCCGAGCAAATGGAGAAACGTGTGAAGGGAGTTTTGGACAAGTTGTATGATGCTTATGCGAACGAGGGTGAAGTTAGAGTTCAAGTGGCAAGGGCAACACCGAGTGTAGTGGTGGATGAGGATTGTGATGATCGGTTGAGTTTAGCAAGTGAATTTGACACTTACTTGGAGCAAGAGTATTCTAGTGTTTGTTCATCGGAGGTAGACAAGTATGTGAATGATTTGTGTGAACGTAAGGATATTCCGGATTTTGATATCCTTTTATGGTGGAAGAACAATTGTAACAAGTATCCGATCTTGTCCCAAGTAGCACGTGATGTATTAGCTATGCCCGTGTCTACCGTTGCTTCCGAGTCGGCCTTTAGTACGGGTGGTCGCGTACTTGATCCATTTCGAAGTTCACTCTCGCCATCAATGGTCGAGACTCTTGTATGCACTCAAAATTGGCTTCTAAGCACGGTTCCAATCTCTCTTCGGCAAGCTATGGATAAAGTTGAAGATCTTGAACGAGGTAATTTAATGTGAACTTGATAGTTATTTGCCATTGTCGGTAGTATTTAACTATTTACATTGTATTGAATTAAATTTCTTTTTTTCCAGAAATCCTAGGAAATGATGCAAGTTCGGAAGTTCCTAAGGATTGAGCGATGGGGCTTTAGATGTTGGTAAAATATTTAAAGTTAAATGTTATTTTGTGATCTTGGGAGTTTTTTATTCTCATATATTTTTTATTTGTATGTAACAGGTTTGGACACATGGGTGTGAGAGGAGCAGTTTTATTTTTTTTTTTACAATTTTCATCATCTGGTAGTTGTGACTTCACTGATTTGTGAACTTTAGAACTTTTAATATCTGATGGTCTGGAAAACTTGTAATCTGTTGGTTGGTGACTTGGTGCTTGGTGGACTGTTGGGCCGTTGGCGGTGAACTTGTTATCTCGTTTTGGTATTTTCTGTTTTGTTTTTGTTAGTGATTATGGTGTGTGCTATGGCTGGAAATGATTATGGTGTGCTATATGGTTGCTAATTTGCTTATGGTTTTTGTTAATAATTATGGCTGGAAATGTTAGTAAGTAAGTGAGATATTGTTGGCTTGTTGCTGGAAAATTGGAAATGTCAGTAAGTATCTAAGTGAAATATTGTTGATTTGTTGTTGCTCTGCCTGCCTTGCTGCTTGCTGGAAGCCCAGAAAATTGGAAATGCAATGGTGCTAGTAGAGCTACTGCTGGATGCTGGTGACAAGAGTTGGAAAATTTGGGAAGTAAAAAATATGTGGCTATGGGCTTAAAAATGGCCCAACAAAATGGGCTTAAATAAGTCCATAGTAAATTAAACAAGTCAGCCGAAAGAATGGCCCAAAAAAATGGGCTTAAATGCCCCAACAAAATGGTTAAGTCCATTAGTCCAATAAAAAAGGCCCAACAACAAGCCCAATCCGACAATCCGACCGAACCCGCCCGACATTGTTAGCGGTCGGGTCGGTTCCAACCCGACAATTAGTTCGGTCGGGTTCGGGTGGAATGTTTATCATCCGACTAAGTGTCGGGTCGGGCCCAATCCGACCCGTGGCCAGCCCTAATTCTATGTATTTATGCTATATATGGGATGCATATATATATTTAGTCGGAGCTTTGTTCGGTTGCCTTTTATTTTTAGTTTTAGTTTTGGAAACCAATCATTACCCTACTTCTTTTCCCAATCATTATCATATTTCTTCAATTATTACTTTCTCATCTCTCTCTATCTCTCTCCAATCATTACCCCTATTTTCAATCATTACTCTATTTCTCTCTCCACCCACTACCGAAACTAAACTAAACTAAACACTACCATTGTTGTTCTGATTTTCTGCTACCTTGGTTTTTTTTCTTTTTTTTTTGGGAAAGTACGTTAAATGTTTGACAGTCCGCTACCTTGGTTTCCTGTTTGTGGACCTACTTAATTATTGTAGTTTTCTTATTACTTAATTAATTCATCATTCTTCTTTACCAAGAAATTGGAAAATAAATTTTCAATGTGATAAAGTTCAGAGATATTGCATGTGTAAGCATAGAATATGGTGGGGGCGCCAGACCTATGTCACATATCTCACGTGCACATACGTGAGCAAAAAACGATAATGTGAGCTTGAAAAAGTTTTTTTACTACTAAAATTTGTGAGAGCATGAATTGAGAGGAATGGTAGACTCAATAGTGGGCCTATCAAAGGAATAGTAGACTCAATTGAGCCACTGACTTCATCTTTCGTTATTTAATTGGTTAATACCATTCGTTGAGCCATCAATCCTTGTTATTGTAACCATTTCTTGGGAGACATCTATTATTGTTAGTTTATATGTATGTAACTGACGGATTTATTTTACATTTTTTTTCTTATGTTAGTTGTGAAGCACAGTAGTGGACTCTAAGACAGTAGGGACCCACTTTGGACCCGTAGGATATTTGCATTTTATTTCTTTTAGTTATGTCTGGAGCACAGTAGTGGACTCTAAGACAGTAAGGACCCACTTTGGACCTGTAGGATATTTGCATTTTATTTCTTTTAGTTATGTCAAACAACTCCCACACCTTTGTTTAATAGCATTTTTATGGTTAAATTTGATGTTTGCAGGATATGGGATGTTTGCACCCAACTCAATATGAAAAAAAATATTGCTTTACGTTAGCGCATTTTTAATTTAATTAATTATTAAATTTTTATTTGTTTCGAGTTCTTAAATTCATTTGTTTAGGCTTTGTGTTCTGTTGATTTTTTTCATCGTTTACGGCCGGTTATCTTCAGGTGCCATAGTAATTGAACCAATAACTGAGCAAGTTCTGAAATTCTTTTGTTTAGGCTTCGGGTTTCTATTGATTTTTTCATTGTTCACGGCCCGTCATGCTCGGGGTGCCACAGTAATTACAGAGCTTTTGGTTTTCAATTCCCCCCGAGTTCTGCACCACTAATTACAGATCTTGCTTGCCTTTCTTGCTTTTCCTTCCCTTTGATTAATGGTGGATTCTGAAACACTAAGCAATGAACTAGCCTTTCCCTTCATTGCACTAATTGACCCATTTGTATTCGAGAAAGTAACACGCTCGCTCCGTTCGCTTTTCGATCGACGCAAAATTGGCTTCAAGAGCTCAATCCAATACTTATAATTGCAATTCAATCATCTATCTTTTCATTCGGATTTCAGGCAAATAATGAAAAATTAGATGATTTGATCGAATATCGATCTAGAGGTAACAGATTAAGCAGATTTTTCGTGGGGGCCTTTGAAAATATATTTTACATTTAATGTACGATTCGAATCATATGTGTTAATCCCGTAGTGGATCCCACACTGGATCTATGCACGATATGTGTCTAAAAAGTTGGTGTTTACAAACTTTCCGATTTAGAGGTACATCCCATTTATGAATGGGTATTGTTAATTCCACGGGAGGTTTTGTTAGTGCCACGGGAATTAATTACACATCAACCTAATATGCCTATTGCCCTCTCTAGTTATCAGCTTTGTTTTGACTTCTCCATAGCCATTGATTTCCTAAGATCCCAACCAAAATTCTTTGTTCTACAAAGAATTAAAAGAATAAAATAATTATTATATTTTTGCTCTCAAGGTTAACTACAAATCACCATTAGCAAGACATAACGAGAACATGTACTATGAAGTTCCAAGAGAAGTTTGTAATGCGTCCTTTACTAATTAGCCCTTGACAATTTTTATTGAACCCTATTTCTTTTCTTCATTTCTTTTGTTTTTTATTTTTTTTAATTATTTTACGAAAAAAAGTGAGTAAATTCCAAGAGCCATATGTGACGATCCACGCATCAAATGGACAAGACGCTAGTTGTTTTTAAATGAGAAATAAATTATAGAAAGTTATTCTTTGTACTCCGAAAGGACTTTGGCTGGGATCTTGTGTAGTGGAGTATTAAAGTGGATTAGGAATGAAAAAGATTTTAAGTGGGATTTGGATTATACAGAAAGTCCCCGAGGTGGTAGTTTAGGAAAGCTGATTACTAGGGAGGGCAATTGAGGTTCCGTTCCGATTTCTAAAAAAAAAGAACTTTTAGAAAAGAGAGGTAATTTTAAGTTAAACAAACATGTGTCTACGCAAATAATTTTTCTACCAATATGAATCTTGTTTGATAAATCTCAATGAGATCTTTTAAATGGTGCAAAAAAAATTTAAAAAATATTTTTTATTTTTATTATATTTAAGCTTAAAATTGCCTTATTTCTGAAAAAGAAGGTTTAAAAAAAAAATGGAACGACAGACATATTAGGATGATGTGTAATTAATTCCTGTGGCACCTACAAAATCCTCGCGTGGAATTAACAGCTTCCTTTATGAATTCCCAAACCTTTAAAGGAATACAGGCCATTGCGATAATTACCATAATTCTAAAAGGTACGAATCCTACTGTAGTAGGTTAATGCACTCTGTAAATTTTCATAATTCGTGCGAAATCGTATAAATCAATAATTTTGAGTTCCAAAAAATAAAGTTAAATAAAGAAGCTCGGCAGAGGACATAGAATTAAAAAGTAATTTCAAATTTTATGATTGGAATATAATCGCCATGCAAATTCCGTGCCTTTTCTAATTAGTAACATATAGATCCAATGTTAATTAATCACCAACTATAAAGTATTTAATTGCTTAACCTTCCATCCTTGATTTTATTCGATTTCCTTGCCTCTTTATTAAAAAGAAAAAGAGGGATGGAAGGATTTCACTGCAATACTATTTAGGTTTACCAATGCAAATTAAGGTATTAGCAAAACTAGGTATTAGCTAAAAATTAAAGCCTTAAATTAACAGTATTTTTGACCCTGTTCCGCTTAGCTAAAGTTGACTCTTTTTTTCTTTCTTTTTTTTGTTGAAAAGAGATTAATTTTTAAAATATTTGGATAAAAGTACAAATATTTTTCTTTTCTAATTCCATTAGTTGAGACGGATCTACAATCTACAAGAGTTTGTCGCAAAATCAACAAACGCAAAATTTTTTTGAATAGGGACAAAAATAAAAAAAGTCTTAAAAGTGCTGAGTGGAACAAGGATGAAAACAAACTCAAACGCATAAAACTTGATAAAATCATACAATATATTTTTCAATCATATTTA
>BPLS01000205.1:287909-300657 GCA_019656275.1 Rhododendron kiyosumense | reverse complement strand
TTAATAAAAACTATAAAACAATTTATTTTTCCCTCTCTCATTCATTTTTTTGCAATTATAACATGACTCTCTCTCTCTCTCTCTCTCTCTCTCTCTCTCTCTCTCTCTAGGCTGGGTCGTTGGACATGGTGCGATGCAGTCATTGCGGTAATGGTAATCCGACGTCTCAAAGCACAACTAATCCCCAGGTTCCACTCTCAACATTGGTAGTCTAGTATTTTTTTATTTTTATTTTTATTCATAAGTAGTTTAGTGTTTTGTTTTATTCATAACTAAGAGCATCCACAATATAATAGTTAAAATCAAAAGATTGCTAAAGTTAACAATGTGTCCTTAAAAAAGTGCTCACATTGTAATAATCAAAGTTAGCAACCTCCTAACCAATAATCAAATTTGGACATTTAAATAATCAAAAATATCAACGTAAGCATTCTATTTAAGTACTTGCAATTTCATGAAAGGTAGTTCGATCTCTTGATGCAAACACGGTGTACCTGTTAGGAGGGGTGTTTGTCAACATTAATTCTAGGTTACCTTTTACAAATTCAAATGGGATTCTGAAAATTAAATCAAACAGAATTCAAAATTAATTTTATTTTAGCTTATTGATGGGGAAAGAGAGAATGATCATGTTATTATGAAAAAGATAATTATTTCTAAAACTTTTCTTGTAAATAAATTTCTCAATTTTACATCTAATGTGTCTGTAGGTATATACTACGCAACCTAAATTGTAGTTTCTCTTTTTCAATCTTCTTGGAAAATTCAATATCACCACATCTTAAGTAAAATAAGAAGAATATTCTTGTGTATAATTCCAGATGGAGCAGCCTTCTTCATCACTCATGCCCCCATCTTCTGAAGCACCCTTTGCAAAACGTACGTATATATCGAAATTTCTTTCCGTTTCTTTTCGGTTATTGGAGTATTTGATAAGTAAATTCCAAACCAACCATTCTTATAGGTTTTTTTTTTTTTTTTTGGATTACCTGTTACACAGCTTCCCTAGACAATTACAGGCAATTTGTCAAGTAAGTGAATTGCTCGTGTTGCGTTAATTTTCACCTATCATTTTTTCAAGTACCCCTGCCCAATAGGTATTTTTATTTTATTTTTTTTCCCGGCAAAAAATGGGATATTATTTATTGTGAAAGTGATTTTTATTTCTTGTACCTAATACACGTACATTGCTTTTTTTGAGTTTTCTCTTAGTCTTCCATCTCTCTAAATATTTTCCCAGGTTTTTTCTGCTTCCTCCTTTTTAATATCATTCCTAATGAGTCATTTTGAAAATAAAGAAAGCCAACTAGCTTATTTAGAAGATCAAGAATACATCGTACTTACTTTTATTACCACTTTAATAAGTCAATATATTTGTATAAATATTTGCAAAAAAAAATATCACGTAGAGTTCTGGATAATAATTTTCCCTAATAAATAACAAGCTCTCGACAACAGGTATCAAAAAATGAGATCTTCAATGCTATTATGTATTAAAAATTATTTTGTATGATTGATTTGCTTATCCTTGCCGCTATTTGAAGTACTACAGTTTAGTTTAAAATGTCTTTCTATGGTAAAAGGTTGCAAGAAACAGAAAAAATAAATTAACTGTTGAAATGTTGTTCTTCTAACATCGGCTCCACCTTTGAATTCGAATCCTAATCCCGTCATAAAACCTAGTTGTTTGTTACAGATATATCATCGCTAGGTTTAGAATCATGTGTGAAGAGTGTTGCATATATATATTTATGTATGTTTTACAATGAAAGGGAGGAGGCACAACGTATCATAGATGCCAAGCCTAAGACATCACTTACAGAAGCTAGAGACGAAGCACAGAAAAACGTAAGTGTTATTTAAATCAGATCTATATATGCATTATCACTAAACAAATTAAGCTTCCTTAATAATTTTGCATTCCTAATTTGCAGTGGTCGTGGAAAGGCGAAGACTGGTGGAAGCAACAACAAGGTAAGGGATACATGATCCGTAATTAATAGTAACAAATAATTTTTTTTTTGTTAAAGTAACCAAATGAAAAACAAAACTAAAAGTAAATTCCAGTGAAGTGGAAAATATTGAAATGCTAAATTAGCTATTCCTTAAAAGACTGTATTAGAATAAAGAATCGATACACGGAGCGAATGAAAACATGAACTGAAAAAGAAAAATATCTTCCACGTAATATCCAATGATTTTAGGGTTGGTGCGATCCAATTTTCTGTTGGATGGTCCAATGTTCTTATTTTCCCTTTCCCGTTTTGTTTTCTTCACTCGATAAGCGTTTGTGCTTAGTGAGTTCCTCTCTCGATGTACCCTTTTCAAGTCAATAAAATCTTCGTTTTGCCGAGAAAAAAAAAATTTTCCAATGATTTTCGTTTTCCTGGTAAATTAAAAAAAAAAACATTTTCCTATGTAATACTTGTACAGCAATTTTTTGAAGTGAAAAAAAAAAAAGTGAGCTAGGAATTAGTATATTTTCCTATGTACTACACCAGTATCACTTACCTTTTTTATTTTATTTTATGTATAAATTGAAGATTCAAAAACAACATAAAACTACATATAGAAATTGCTTCTTTTGTTTGCAAGATTGATGTTCAATTAATTGGTTGGTCTTGCAGGAAAGCAGTGAGATGAGTTTTAGTGTTAGACAACTGATGCAAGGCGAATTCCAAGAAAGTCGTATTTTGTTTTAATTAATTTGGTTTAATTAGTATTTTTCATTTAATATGTTTGTTCTATTCAAAATATTGCAGAAGTATTTAGTTTCCTAGTTTATTTTGATTGAGGTTTCCCATTGCGGGTTCTGTTAATTCCACGATTACATTTGTTAGTGCCGCGAAGGATTATGCAATCTGACATTTTTGCCCTCGCAGGAGAAACAATCTCTCTCTCTCTCTCGCGTTTGACTTATTTCTGTTACTTTCTCTCACTACAAACAGTCTCTTCCTCCCCTTCATCTATCAGTTCAACCCCACCATAGATTTTCCTCAGCAAATACCGCAAGAAGACCTTCTATCTCCTCTGATCTGTTTTATCCTTCACACTTTGCCCATTTACGGCCATGGAAAGAGTGGTGAAAGATTCATATTTTTCTATCTTTGATTGGGTGATTTTGAGGCTTTTTTTCCCCTTTAATTCGACGGCTACCAGTCTCTTTGTATGTATGAGACCAATTAGTTTTTTAATTAAAGACAATTAATGCTTTTCGATCATGTAGTGCTTTCCTGTATGTCCCTTTTGAAGCCACACTCACTTTGGAGTTGAAATTATGTATGATACGATACTACTAAGGCAGTCCAACGTTTGTCAAACTTGGTGCTATTATCCAAATTTGGCACCAACTATTTCAATCCATGAGGCTCCAATGGGGTGCCAAACTTGGTTCAAAAATGGCATATCTTTGTTTCCAGATATTGAACCACAAATAGCTATAGCCATCCATGCCATATCACCAAAATTCAAATATTTTCCATCAATAAACCGCCGAAATTTGGTCAAAAGATTTCCAAACCTCGCCAAAATGGGAATCCCAATAAATTCTAGGGGATTAAGTTGCAGAGATCATCTTTTAAGGAAAAGTTTGTTTTCCAATGATATCTTGTGCAATTGTGTGACGTAACGACGGGACTCCATCACATTCCACGAGAGCCCTTTTACAGTTTTCTCGAGTAAGCAATGCTACGAATATAGATCATGATACCTATAAGCAACTTGGACAACTTTAGACACATCTATACGTATATCTAATAATTTATTTTCAAGCATTTTATTGCAATCGTGTTCCAACTTCCCTAAAAGCACCACATGCTATTTTAATTTTAAAAGCATGAATGCTTGAATTTTTGAAGCCTTACACTTCAGTACTTCACAGTTTGCACGTTAAAAGCTTTGGACTTCGGAATTCTAGTTTTTAAATAGCAAAAATGAGTTGGTCTCTTTTTTTTTTTGCCAATTTTATAATACAAAACAGAAGGGTGTAGGGCCCCTAAAAGATAAATTATCGCAATGGTTATGATTGAATTGATCCAACGGCTGATGTGTGTTCTTTTATTCTTAAGAATGTACCGTAACAAATTCACATGGGGTGGGGGTGGGGGTGGGGGGCGGGCGGGGAGAATGCCGAATTGGAACCTCCAAGCTAGGACCACACCTTAGAGCAACTTTATCAATTGAGGTAAAATAGCTAAAAAGCTATTTTGCCTGAGCAAAACTTCCAAATGAGCCTTACACCAGATTATGTAAAGGCTGAGACAACATCCATCTCTGAACAGTGCTTAGGTAAATATACCTAAGCACTATTCACCATTTGTACATTATTTTATTAATTGTTGTCTCTCTCAACCTCTCTCTCTCCCCAAAAAAGAAAAAGAAAATAAAAGTAATAATATTTTAATAGAGAATAGGTTAAATAGATAGTATTGGTGTAGTGTTGAGAGAGATGTGAGTATGTAAAATGAAAAAAGTGCACTATTTACTAGCAATTTTACCAAACTACTGGTAAACTTGCTCTTATATACTTCACGGTGACAACCCATAAGCCACAAGTATCAGCTAAGTCAAAAGTAGAAGATCTTCATCCCCAGCCCTTAGAGCTCCTTCCGATTGTGAGAAAAGAGAAGAAGAAAATAAAGGAGTAAGCTTTCTCACTAAATCTCCCCACTTTTGGTGAGAAATGGTGAGAAACAAATGAGCCAATAAAAACTCATCATTCCTCCTCCTTAACATTTCTCACAAGTTTATCCATTTCTTTTTCGGGAAATGACAGGCCGGTCCCTTTTTTTATTGGGGTTCCATCCCAACCCTTTTTTGTCATGCTATCCTCTTAAGACCCTTTTTTAAGATTCTTTTAGTATTTTGTCCTTGTCACTTTTTACACCCCCAAAATTTACACTCCTTTGAAGAATTTACACCCTCAAAAATTCACACCTCCCAGAACTTACACCAGTTGTAGAATTCACACCCGTTGCAAAATTCACACCCCTTTGCAAGAATTCACACCCTCAATTATTTACACCCATTTGCAGAATTCACATAATTTTTCAAAACACATCTTTTCAGAATTTACATCTTTTTTCAGAATCCACATACCTTTGCAAGCAAAATTCACACCCATTTGCAGAATTCACACAATTCACACCCATCCAAATTACACAATTCACAACCCAACTACAATATTCACATTTCTGTACAAAATTCACACTTAGAGAATTTACACCCCAACTACACTATTCACAATCAGAAAATTCACACCTCAAGAATCTTGAATGGTTGATACTAATCCATTTGGGTGGGTATATTCTATGTGGTACCCACTCGGCACATCTTTCCAAAATTGCTCCAATGGTTGATACTAATCCATTTGTTATTCCATTTCAAATCCCATGTTGTGGGTTTTGCAGCTTTCTGTTGGCTAACTCTTGTTAACCTTTTCTCTTGGTTTTTGCAACTTCACAACTTAGTTTTTGAGATTATAGAGTTATTGGTTTATAGCTTGTTGAAATGCACGAATAAGTGTCTGGAGGTGTATGCAGATTCATACACATATTTGTATTTGCTCATAACCATGTAGTTAGATGCTCATAGCGAAGGTTGTACGTAGTACGAATTGGTAGGAGAGGACAGAAGGAGGTTTAACGATGTACGCTAAATTTTATATTTTGGATTTGCAGGAGATTATGCATTCTGAAAGGTATCTCTCCCAGAGAGCCAAAGAAGAAGGTGAAGGGAAATCACCACCCTTGCTATCACACCAAAGATATTTTGTTCCTTAAGCACGGGCCACTTTTGGAGAAGTTTAGAGATATACGAGCATACAACAACACCACCTCAACCTATTGAAGTTTCCCAATCCCTTCCATTAGAATTCGGGGGTGATGTAGTGCACCTCTGTGTAGTGCACGTGTAGGGCGGCTTACAACCATCTTCCGTCGATGGTTTGAAATTGAAGAAGGAACATCAAGTGATAAAAACAAAGGAGTGTTGAAAGTGATTGAATTTTGGCCATAAATATGTGAATTCTTCTTCTACAGAGTCAAGCATTAGGTTTTCTAAAATAGATCATAGGCCGGCCTAGATCGGTTTTTCCCTTATTTGGATAGTTCTCTATTGAATAGAGAGTCGTCTACTTTAGGTAAAAGGTGAGATCTATCAAATAAGATTCATAAAAAAAAAAAAACCCATTGTAAACACGATCCTCTGGTCCCATTGGGCAACTTGAGATGATCCAATGCTTTGGTATTGATATCAACTATCAATAAGCGGAAAAGAAAGCACAAGTTTTAAAAAAAAATTGCAAAAAAATTATTTTAAAAATATTTATTTATTTTCTGCCTTCACTAGGTAAAGGGTATTTTGCTCAGTTGAGTGAAAATCATATTCATATCCACGTATAGCATTTGTATGCTTGTTGCATATTCATGGTTTACATGGTTACAAAGTTGCCCTAGTCTAATGCTTTTGTATGAAAATGAGCCTAAGAGAGGTTGCCCAAACCCAAAAGTCACTATTTGTTGGATGGTGGATTCAACCATTCAAAATGATGTGATGGCTAAAGTTCCAAATGTCATTGACCTTTCAAGATGTCCAAAATTACTATTCACATCTCTTAATGCTTTTTTTATTTTTTAATGTATTATGTTTTTCATGTGTAATATGGTGTAGATTTCACTTAATTTTATTAAACAAAATTTCTAAAATCATTATAAATTACAATATATATATATATATAATATTCTTTTAAGAGGTGTAAATAGTAATTTTGGAAGACCAAGGGGATGGCCTAATGGTTGTGGCACTCTCTTACCAGGTAAAATGCAAGAGTTCAATTCTTATCGCTACGAATTGCAGCATCCCTTCCCCCATCCCCTCCTATCGATTGTGTAAGGACCCGTAATTTCAGAAATTAATAAAAGGTTCATTCGATATTGCAATTGAGAAAAAATTTGAAATTTTGTTGAGTTTATTTGAGTTGGGGTTAATGTGATGAAATTGTTTGTATGAGGGTGCAAGTGCAATATGTGTTTATGTTGATATATATATATATATATATATATATATATATATATATATATATATATATATATAGGTGTGGGTGTGTGTGTGTGTAGGGGAGTATTTTTACTCCTCACACTCTCTCTCATCTCCCGATCTCTCTCGCCTCTCACACCCCTCTCCCGGCCCTCTCTTTCTCTCCTCCTCCAACACCCAAACTTCACTCCTCACTCAAAGCCCATGGCAACTAGCTTCCAATCGTCCATCTATTGGTGTTATTGAGACTTAATTTCGTGGGTCAAGCTCGGGGAAGAAGGAATCAACTAATTTTGAAGTTTGGAGAGCTAGGACTTGCTCAAATCGCGTGGGTTTCGATCCTTGACTCGAGGTAGGGAAATCTAACTATCTTTATGTGTTTATGAGTTGGTTGAGTGCCAAAATCATGCTCCATTTGGTTGAATTCAAAGTTATGTTCGTTGTTGATTTTTCTGCAAATCGTCCGCTGTAACTCTGTGGTACCGATACCACATTTTTGAGGTACCGGTACCTTTGGTACCGATACCCAGTTTTTGAAGTACCGATACCTTGTTTCAAATTGCTCTCTGGATTGTCGTGGTACCGATACCACATTTTTGAGGTACCGATACCTTGTTTTCGAGGTACCAATACCCTGAGTCGGATTGCTCACTGGAGTGTCATGGTACCGATACCTACTTTTTGAGGTATTGGTACCAATGACTTAGAAAATTGTTTTGAACTTCGTTGATCATTCGTCGATTGTGTTGATCCCTCGTCGCTTCTACTGCCTTCTCAACACCTCCAAACCACCGTTTAACATTGAAATATGTATTCCTTTGGTCATTAGATGCTCATTCGTGCATAGTTTCGTGTTGGGCGAAACTTGGCTATTGTAGAACTTTCGGAAATCCGAATGAGATTTGAACTTAATATACTCTGGATACTTGCTCGGAGATACGTTGTTTATTGAGTTTATATCCTATTGTTTCATCCCGTCCTTGTTACCATTCGTATAGACTCTCACATTGTGGTTCTTTCTTTGGAGTTGTAACACACGCGTTCATGAGTTTGTAGATAATCCTTTATGTTGGACACCTAGTGTTGAAATATTTGAACATCGACAATCGTGGAGTATTAGAATGAGAATCATGATATGTTATGAATGATCCGTGAATGATTGGGACGTTTAAGCACAGATTATGATATGATGACGATAATGGGCAATGTGAGATGATATAATTAACCAATAAACTAGCGTTAAAATGGTAATGTGATGAGATACGATGGGTGTACCCATTGATATGGAGGTGTCTCTCTTATAACGATCATTGTAGGGTTGACTCTATTGTGAAATTGTATCGATAGGTTGGCATCGTGACTACATACTGAATATGGGAATAGACCCGGGTAACGCCGTGGTGACCCAAGTGCCTTGCGAATGCGGGAACAGACCCGGGTAAAGCCGTGGTGACCCTATTACTCTATGAAAGGGGGAATAGACCCGGGTAAGGCCGTGGTTGTCACGCCCTGCTTTTTAAACATATTTTCAAAATAATAATATTACCAAAAGCGTCCTTTGAGTTTAGCATAAAGCGGAGAAAGTTCAAGTATCAAAGTTAACGGGCGGAAATAACAAAGTTAGTTACATTCTTCCAATGTCAAAAGTAAACGTCAAAATACGGTTACAGAGCCATCTACCCAATTCCCAAAAGACTATAAAAGTAGATGTATAAATAACCGTCCACTAAGCTCACAAAAGATGCCCTTTCTTTGTTGGCACACACTCCATGCAACAAGAACTATTTTCCTTGATTTGTACCTGAAAGATGTTAAGGAAAGGTGAGCTTACTAGCTCGTAGAGAAATCTTGAAATGAAATACATGAAAACATGTTATATTCAATTACCGAACTAAAGGCTCGAAGAGGAAGGATAGTTATCCAAGAAACAATTTAAAGTCGAATGACAAGCCAAACATTAGATTAACAACTTTATCTCTGTTTTCATTTCCCAAGCAATACAAGTCATAAGTCTAGCTCAACCAATCAACAATGCATGATATGTGATGCAAAGTAATGCACCGGGCAATGTTGGGCCCCGTAACCCTCGCCAAGGTCCCACCAATAAGGTGAACCGGGCTCCGTCCATATTGATGTGAATTCCGGGCAGTGTTGGGTCCCGTAACCTTCGTCGATATCCTAAATTGGATACGACTCCATCCATTGTCCATATGCTGTGACATGCCACACCACAATATATACAAAGTTCATTATCACACGTAACCATGACACTCGAATCATAGGTCCATAAACATCCTTCATTATGCACAATCCATCAATAATCAATCTCCCACCCATTATCGAGTTAAAACGATTATACAACATCATAAAAATTGCATACTCAATATTTTTCAATGATTCCAATGCTAAAATATCACTAACTTACCAATCTTTAAAACCTATAAGGACCCATAACCAATAGCGTCGTTTAACCATGACAAGCAATGAAAAACACGGCTCACGTAAGCTGCCCAGATTTTCAAACTTGCAGGACAATCTTCTAAAAATCACTATAAATTGAGTTCTTAATATCTTTGAGTGATTCTAGTCCCAATAGTTGCGCAATTGAACGAAGTACAAAAGATACGAAGGAACCCTAGTCAGATTCGCACTTGAAATCTGGCTAAACAAGCATTTACTGAAGCAATATGAATCTGTCGAACAAAAAACGTGGCAGATTCGCAACCTGATTTGTAAAATCCACCATTAATTCAATTCTCCACGGTTTCAGGTGATTCTAGCGGCATTAGAACGGGCTTTTAGTCTACTCTATTTCATATGAAGGAACTAAAATTCAATTCTGAGCTTAAGAAGGTGCAAAACCCCAAAAACGAAGACCCTATTCTGCAGATTTTCGGGAATGAACGGGGTAGCTTCAAACAACGATTTTAAGCACAAGCCAATCGAGCCCTAGATCTTGAAATACTCCTAAACCGAGCCGAACCAACTCCCACCGAGCTAGACCCACGAAATTGTAGCTTGGAGGGGCAAGGATTGAAGGTCTTTGATGTGAGTTTGGTGGAGGAATTGTGGGAGATGAAGTTTGAAGAGGAGGGGTATAGAGAGAGAGAGAGGGAGACGTGAGGGAGACGTGAGAGAGAGATGTTTTTTTTTTTTTTTGATTTCCACCCCACCCCTATACATATATACATATTTTTCCCTCTCTTACACATTGGCCCCAACCCCAAACTAATTACACGTTACCCCCAATGCCACACGTGATATTGACGTATTTTCCATTAAATAATTTTCCGGGTCGCTACAGTGGTGACCCTATTGCCCTGCCGATTTGAGAATAGACCTGGGTAAAGCCAAGGTGACTCTCTTCCGGTTCGACTCAGGGAAAAGACCGGGGAAAAGCCGTGGTGACCCGAAGGGCGAAGTTGGTTGTATTGAACTAAGAAATTGAATAACATTAGAGTATGTGGCGACTAGAGGAAACGGATTTTGCATGGGGTATTGACTACGCTACTATCACTATTAGTTATCGTTCGACTACTCATTTGGTGTAGTATTTGGCAAGGAGACATAATTAACTTACTATACAGTGTGGCATATTGCGGAAGACCTAAATGGGCATTCGTGCATTAGACTATAAACGAGAACCAAACCGAAGGAGTAGGATGGATGACGTGATGTGTCAAAAAGTAAAAGGGTTGATACGAGGGGAGTCCTCTGGGTTCTTAAACGTCTTGATTTAGTGGTATGCTCATGGTTGGCTCAAATTGTCATTTTCTAACGATATGATCTTTTCTCCTTGTGCTCGTCTTCTTATATATACATAAGGTTAGCATAGATCTTCCTACTGAGCTAGTGTAGCTCAACCTATCATTTTCAGGTACATTGCAGGTCATTGTTATGGAGTGCTTGGAGTGCATGCTGTGTCATCGATTAAAGCTATTTTGGAGAATACTTGATGACCTTTTGTATAGTAAACTGCAATATTTTGCTTTTATCTATTTTGGAACTTGTAATTTATTGGGCTAGTTTGTGGATTTGGGGACTGAATTGTTCTTTTGGACTATTAATTGTACCTCCGGTGAGGACTTTAATTATCGAATGTTATTATTATTTATGTTGAAAATCGAGGGCGTGACAGATTGACAAAAAAAAAAAGTCATTTTAGCTAGACAACTTTTTGGGGGGCGGAGGGAGTAATTAATTAGACTCATTGGTGGACGGTGGAATTGGTCCCTCAGGAATTAATCGAGATGCCCGAAGCTTATCCAGACAACTTGAGGATGGAGTTAGAGAAAAAAAAAATGGTCATATTTGTATCTATTCCACGATAATTCATTCCTAATCTGTGATAATTCATCCAATATAGTGTTCAGGTTCCATTTGAATATTGGGCTGCGGACTTTTTATAGTAAAACTAGTTTTTGGCCCAATGAGCACTATGGGAATAAGGCTCTTTATCGGCGTGGGCCGGGAAAGCCCATAAAACCAGTAGCTAATGTTAGTAACGGGCTTTGATGAGCCAGGTAGGTCAACTTTATTCACAAAGTCAGGTCAACTTCATTTTAGAAAGTGGGGAATATGATGGTTCAGGACGTATTTTGATAATTAATATCCACCAAAGACATGCAGAGAACATTTTTTAATGCTAAAAATGTCCTTAGCGGGTATTAATTATCTAAACACGTCTGTGGCTGTCTTTTTCCCTAGAAAGTGTAAGCGCAAGTCAAGCCCACGAGTTAGGGCTTCTTTGATAACATAAATTCAGTACTTAAAACTGAATCAACTAAGTAATAAGCGATTCAGTAAGTTTGATAACGACATTATACATTGCTTAACAAATTAAGTGTTACTTAAAATTTAGGCTAAAAAGTTGAAAAAAATTAAGTAGTTTTGAGCTACTTAATTCTTGTTGAATTTTTATGTACTTATATTTAATCATCATACCACCACCACAACTACTCCCACCACACCACTGGTCCTACAACCACTCTACCACCACCGCCACTTCGCCACCATCACCACCACCACCATTATCACACTGCCACCGCCACTACCACACCGTCACCACTGCCACCATTACACAATTATCACTCCACCGACACCACTCACTATCACCATTACACCATCACTCCACCGCCACTACCACCATTCACTGCCACCGTTACATCACCATCACTCCACCACCACTACCATTACACCACTATTGTCAGCACTCCAACACCGCTGCCGCCGCCACCACTCCATCACCAGCACCACCATCACTACAATCACCATTCCACCATTATTATAAGTACATTGTGACCATTAGTGTCACGCCCCGTCCCGGAACGACACCCAGAGTGGGCCCGAACCGACACGGCCACGTGGCATTCCACACAATAAATCAACAACTAAAAGAATAGAGTAAAACCCCAGCGGAAGACTTAACATTAATATAAACAATGTACCAAAGATATCAACAAACTTGCATTGTATATTTACAACTTGACGTCACAAAATGAGTTAACAAAAATCAGAGTTTGACCCATTACAACCAACTCGACCACAATATCAAAACTCGGTACAAGTCCAAGTATCCCCAAAACGTCGATTGGTAGCGAACGAACTCTACGACCACCAGAGGCCTGGCAATCCAAGAAGGAAAACCAGAGTGTGTGAGATATAGCATACATTCAATAATATACTACAAAACCCGAAGGAACATCTCAATCGA
>BPLS01000205.1:256215-282909 GCA_019656275.1 Rhododendron kiyosumense | reverse complement strand
ACATATGAACAGATGTATAAAATTACTTAGTACACTTGGGGTTCTGGCTGTTACATTGAGGAGTGTGACTTAGTGGGGAAACTCTTTTTTTGTGTCCTGACATGCTCTTACAAAGGTAGGATATTTTCAACACCTGTAATCTCCTTTTTTGAAATGTGCACAACCTTTGGATGAGAACAATCTCAATTCTAACCTAACGACTTTTTGAAGGATCTACACAGTTGTGATGTGTAATGTAAATTTGGCTTAGATTCCTTACTCCTACATTTTAAATGGTGTGGAATGTATAACACCATTTTGGTTGCATGGCTACTTGGACTGCATAATCTGATTGAGTGCTTTTGTCAGGAGGAACTTCTGCCAATGGTGCAATCCAAAAATTTAACACTTGCCTTTTCATCCGAAAGCTCCGTTGATGTGATTATGCACTTTGTTAGCCATGCAATTGTCAATTCAATCTAACACTGCAGTTTTATTTTTGATCTTTTTACACCTTGTGTTGTTTCAGATAAGCTATCTTGTGATGTTTGCTTACATATCCTTGACTTTGGGTGACACACCTCACTTTCTTCATTTTATATTTCATCTAAGGTATGTTCAATTCTTGTT
Source organism: Rhododendron kiyosumense (assembly GCA_019656275.1). NCBI lineage: Eukaryota > Viridiplantae > Streptophyta > Magnoliopsida > Ericales > Ericaceae > Rhododendron > Rhododendron kiyosumense. The sequence continues at coordinate 282,300 of BPLS01000205.1, read as the reverse complement.
TTCACCTCCTTAAACTTTTAATTGTAAATAGTTAATTGTTTGATGTTTTGATTCATACCTTTTTTTTACATTGGGGTTCATGTGACAGTCTCTTTGGTTTTTTTGAAAAAACAAGAAAGACTTCAATAGAAATGGCATCAAAGGGAATGTTATATGATATATATGCATATCAACAAGTGTATCTATAAGAAACAATTGGTCCTCCATACTCTCTGCTGAGTCCAACAACATCCTAAATAATGCAACTACAATGAAATAGCTTATAATTGGAGTGGAACTAACAAATCTTTCATTATTGGACCCTTATTTGAGGATAAAACTTGATTCAAGGTTTAGGATTACTATATATTTCGTGATGTCTTCATTTAGGGTCTGAAACTTTGGAATTAGGTTATTTTCCTCGTGCCCCTCAACTAAGCAATAAGATGAAGCTTTGGATGATGGACCTATAGCAACAGAACTTGTTAGGTTTCTCCAACAGTACAACATCTAATAGTTCTCAAATGTTTTGTCGTAGATTTTATTAGATTAGCCTAAACTGTTCAATTTTTGTTGTGTAGTCATTTAGTTCGTTTGTTCAAATATGATTCTAATTAGCATCATCCACTCCGAAGGATCTCCTTGATTTTCTGGTGGGTTTTATTCATAAGCTTTCCTTTGTCTATTGAAATTATCATTTTTTGCTTTAAACTCCAACCATATATTCTTTGTTACCTCTGAAGAATTCAATGGTTGGCTTTCAGGTATTGCTTGGCCTTTCAGGAGTTATGTCGGTCATGCTCTCAGTTATCATTGGATTCTTCAGTTCTGTTGGAATAAAATCTACCCTTACCGTTATGGAAGTCATCCCTTTCTTTTTTTTTTGCTGTAAGTGCCAATTGCTTAAGAATCCTTTTTGGCAAGTTGCATTTTATTTTTCCTAGGTACTACGGAGGAAGAGAGAGAAGGTGGGTTTTTGTTTGAAGAGAAGGTTGAAGGAGGAGAAGGGGGAGAGGGTTTAGTTGGGGGGGGGAGAGAAAATCATGGTGGGTTACAGTGGTGGTTTGAGTGCTAGTAAAGTTACTGCGGAGGAAAAGGGCAACACAGCCCCTTTCCCAGAGAAGGTACTATGATATTCTCTCTATCATTTATATGTAGAAAAATAATTCATGGTTTCTTGTGGTTATTGGTGAATTGATTGCATGGGTTTTTTTCGCAGGACTCCATCTTAGGATATTGGATAATTTTGATAGTTGCATATGTTGTATTGACACCGACTAATTATGTGTAGGCATAAATTCATGGTTTAATGTGATTGTTGGTGAATGATTGCGCATGTATTGTGTTGGGTGTGTCTGTGTATGATGGGTTTTATGCAGGGTACATACTTTGGAAGGCAAGTTTGTGTAGGATATTCAATTGTTGCATATGTTGTATTCACGCCACCTGATTTATGTGTAGATATAGATTCATGGGTTTATCATTTATGTGATTGTTGGCAGATAAGTGCATATATAATGTATTGGGTGTGGGTGTTGGGTTTTATGCCAGAGTTGCATAGTTTGGGAATGCATGTTTGTATAGGATAATTTTATTAGTTGCATTAGTTGTATTGAGTGTTATGCCAACCTTTTACAGGAGTACATTGTTAGGAATCTTGGTTTGTCTAGGAGTAGGATTTTTGTTCTTTGGTTTGTTCTCTTTATGGCTTTGTCCAGAAGGTTGACTATATATGTTCCGGTGAACCTCCACTTTGTCTTGCCATCACTTTTCCTTTGTTATTGGAATTCGGAAATTGTTCTTGAGTGATGATCATTTTTGTCTTCAAATGAATCCATTTCTTATCTTCGTTTATATGGTATCTTTTGCACAAATTTTTAAGCTTATTTTGGATTGCATATTTATTGTTAATCTTTTAAACAATTTATATTTTCCTCGGCGGATGAATTATCTCTTTTTATGTTGCAATAATATACTTTTGAGAACATTTTGTGTCCGCCAACTTGAGATGAATTTATGAGAATTTTACGCTTTTAATTTGTGGTAATTTTAGGTTCAAGTAGGAGGATCCCCAATGTATAAGATTGTCAGGAGGTTTTAAGGTGGCTTTAGCCAGGTCTTTGTGGGTTGCCGTGTTTCAGGTGGAAATGACCATTGACCGTTGTACTGGTCCTAGGGCTATGGAGGTAATACTATGTTATGTTATCAATGCAAGCGATTAAGTTTTGGGAAATATGAGACTACAAGGTTTTTAATTCTAGTTGACTTTGTGTCTGTGCTAGGTGGCTTTGAAATTGAGCACAGAAATAGCAAGGGCTGTAATTACGGCCCTCCATATGAGTGGCAAGTGTACAAGTAAGGATTATTAATTCTTTGGTTTGGTACAAATTTTGTGAGATTGCTATTTTATATCTTTCTGTGGTTAACTTGTCATTTTTTGGGCGAACAACACTTTTGGTGGCAGTCATGGAGTTGCCTAGGGTACACTACAAAGGAAAGCAAGGAGACTATTAGGTTATGGTATGTTAAACAACTTCGTGCGGGCTTAATGTTGAGTATCTTTCAACTGTTAAGTTATAACATCATCCATGTTTTTGCAGGTTATGGACATGCTAGGGCTGAGTTTGTGGGATGTGTGGAACACTACAGGACAATCGTGAGTATATCTTGTCAATACGAGAGCTTTTGTTTTATACGATGTGTCCACATGTCTTTCAATCGTTTACATTCCCAAAAGCACACGCACCATATCTCAGAATGTGCTGATAGCCAATGCATAGCTCCATTTTTTGTTTCTAACCTATATCTTCACAGGATGTCTTAAGAAATGGTGACATGTATTGCAGTCGAGTCTTTGTCAATCCTAGAGAAGATGCACTCGAGAGGGCATCAAGCCACAAACTTTCATATTCTTGTTCTCCAATTCATTTACCAATATTATCCTGAGTTTCTTCCCTAAACTGATGGTTCTGATGAATCATATTCTCATGTATGTTTTCCATTGTCTTCTTTTCTTGGATACTTTCTGGGTAGTAGTAATTGGTCCTTTTTGTCAATCATTTGTAGATTATATATCAAGCAGGGCAAAAACGAAGTAGATTGAATGTTAAGGATGATGATGATGGCCTACCTAACAAGAAGGTCCGTTTAGGAGTCCCTGCCACACAATGGGTTTCAATTTACATGCCAGGATGCCTACGAAATAGAGGTAGGTTATGGTGTTTTTTGGGTACTTGATTCACTTCCCATGAAGCAGCTCACACCTTTTCGGTACATCTGCTGATCTGCGGCGTTTTATTAATGCCCTCGATGAAGTTTTTATGTTTCATCAAGGAATATTGTTTGCTTTGCATTGTTTGGCTTAAGACTTGTGGGAAAAGAACTAGAGTGCATTGTGGTGGGATTGGAGTTTAGTTTCCTGCAAAACCATGTGAAGCCCTAGCAGCTCTGCTGCTGTTAAATTTTTTTGCATGGGAATATATGTTAACTTTCTTAAAAGGGTGCAAGTCTTTCCCCTTAGTTTGTTTCAAATTCAGGATGGGAAGCACTTTGATTTAAATGCTACTGTACGCGGGCAGGTGTTTTGTTGCTTTGATGAATGCAACTATATGATGACGATACCTTATATCATATTTTGCATTTCTTTCGTCATTCCGTTGCCTGACTTGGTTCTGTTGTTAGGTACAATTATAACGTGGCAGATGCAAGACTGGCTCAACATGTAGAGAAAGGAAATGCAGATGGTCTGCTCATCAGTTGTGTCGCATCTTGTTCCAACTTATGGGCACTTATTATGGATGCTGGAACTGGCTTCACTAGCCAAGTGTATCAGCTATCACCTTTCTTCTTACACAAGGTGAATTTCTTTGTGCCATATTTGTTTTTCTGTGGATTTTCTTTGATGTATATCAGAGTTTAACCCGACAAGTTGTGTAATTGATGCTCAACAAGTTTGGTAGCATATTTGAATTTCTTCTTACACAAGGTGAATTTCTGTATAGCATATTTGTTTTTCTGTGGATATAACAGTTTAACACGGGAAGGTAAATGATGCCCCAACAGGAATGGATCATGGAACAGTGGGAAAAGAACTATAATACATCAGTTGTATTGCTGGTGCTAACAATGGAAGCTCTCTTGTGGTTATGTCCAAAGGTATGTTGGCTTTGTCTTGAAGTTTTGGTTTATATGGATTGCTCAATTCCATTCATAGTTATAATTGTCGATTGCAATGTATTTTGCCATGGATTGTTTCAAACCTGCATTTATTGTGAAGAGATAGAATAACGTGTAGAATAAATGTTACTCATTTGTTTACATAGTGGGAGGCCAGTTTTCAGGATAGCCTGGATTCTATTCATGTTCTTGCAGCCTGGACTCTTCTATATGGTTGATGATTGCATGCTTTAAACATGGACATCTTGTTTTTTCCCTGTTTAATTTGTTGCCTCGAAAACTGTCGCGTTACTGGATGTTGAGAACCCATTATTTTCGAGAATAATGTAAGAATGAGGTTGGATGTGTCATCCTTTAATGTACAAATCAGCCTAGCTTAGCTGAGTATATGGAGGCCCTAGGTTTTTGGATGAGAAAGTTGAGATTTGGCTTGATTTCTAAGTGTGTAATAGTGACACTTCACAAGAGTAGGGATGGAAGTTGTCTTTGCATTAAGGATTCAAATCAAAGATTAAAGGGAAGAGTTTTTTGTACTTTAATGCATCTGCATGTGCATTTATGGATTTATAGACATGTTTGAATATATACTACTCCTAGAGTCTCAAATCTCAATGTGAATAGGACTTGTTATCTAGAAAACTTTGACTATTCGGCGGGCCGGATTGTATACTTTCCACCTGCAGCAGGTTTGGTGGGGGACAAGTGACGGCTCTCCCTTCCCAAATCAACTTGAATATGTTAAGTACGTTAATGTTCTTATGCGTATCACTCAAGCTATGAATAAGCAAACCAAGCTTGAGGTACTTGATTCATGTAACGGCTATGGTGGTGTCTCGGTTTAAGCACAATCATTTTATCCATGGAAGGGTTTGACGTGGATAATACTGTAGCCCATTAGCACTGTGTCGGAAACTTGATCTAACAACTTCCTGCAAGGTGGAATATCATTACCAAATAAGGTTTTGGAGCTTTATCAGTTTTGATATTGCCGATTTTATTTGTTGATGGGACCTTATAATTGATTATTGACTGCTGCATTAAGACCTTCATGTGCTAATTGTTCTCGTGTGTTTATATGTTTTGATTTTTGCGTCTACACTTGACGCTTGCATGTCTCTTTGTTCAGATGGTTCTAGTTCTTCTTCACACTCTAACCCCTTTAATAGTCTAAGTTTCTTGTATGGGGCATTAATTTAAAGTGGCTATTTGATTATCGACTGCCGGGTGTTGCCCTCTTTCTTTGTATGGCTAATTGCTTTACTTTTGTGCTTTTGTTATTCTATGTTCTTATTTCTATCTACTGCAGAACTTCATTTTACGGTTGATGTGCTGAACATGTTTTGATATAAATCTCTACTTGGTTCAAGCCAATGGTTATGGAATTTCAATTATTACATGTTAGTAAGAATCTTCAACTGCTAAGCTTCCATAGTTTCATTAACGGTGCTGCCATGATTAACTTTTACAGGCACCCAATACAGTCAACAGTCCTCTAAAGTTAATGACTCCTTTCCCTTCAAGTGGATAAATAAGAAGTTGAGAGAAGGGCTTCATGACACCTCCATGGCAACTGCTGGTACCCGATGGGCTGTTGTCATGTCTCGAAATGCTGGCTATAGTTATCAAGTTGAGCTTTTCTTCTTCAACTTTGTCTTTGTTTTCTCGTTGCAAAGATTAGGGCTATCTGGTCAGCATTTTGGGGAAAATTTTCGATTGAAAGATAAAAATGAGTAGGATGGATAGTTTTTTTTTAATCTTTTTTGTTTTTGTTTTTTTATCAATAAGCTGAACCCATTTTCAGTCCAAGTAGGATGGATAGCTCTCCCTTCATATTTTATAAATAGGCATTAGTCAAAAGGGCTCAACTCAGAAGTCACGCTCAAGAATGACATGTACGAGAAGAAAGGAGGATTCCCAAAAACATCATTTACAACAATGGCATAAGTTTTCAAAGGGGATGTTTTCATCTTTTGACTAGGCAGAACCGGACCCACCAAAATTTCTATTCCTTTCTCTCCACAAGCACCATAGGACAATCTGCTATCTCCTCTAGCATTCTTCTCCCTCTTCCATCTACAACCAGAATTCACGCTCTCCAGTGATTTCTGAACTGAAACTGGCATCACCTACTTAATTCCAGACATATTCAGATGTAAATTCCCACATTCTCTTGCCACCTCGCAGTTGAGAAGCAAGAACGGAGTCCATAAATGTTTATCCCTTTATGCCATAAGAATGGAATCTGTAACTGTGGTAAGGATGGAATTCAAAACTGCAGTCATTACTGAAAGGCTACCTTAGAGGGGCACCTGATTTCCTAATACTCTTGCTACGGAAAGCATCCACCTGACCTCTAACAGTAATGGCCTCGTTGATAGCTTCATAAGATGGGGGGAATTCTGGATTCTACTTTCAAGGTTGAGTCTGGATTCTCCTCTACGAGAGGTTAGCTGCCTTTTTCAAATACGGCATGATTCTGTGTGCTAAAAATTGGATGTTTCATCTATTTTTTGCATGTCATTCAGTTTATAGTTTGATCTTTATTGTGGGCTAAATATTGGATGGAATTATTGTGTATGTGTATGTGGTGTTCACTATGTAATTGGTTTAGTGTGGTGCCGCCTTTAATTTGTCTTGGGGTGAGCTATTTACAACCACAAATTCTCTAAACGTAGCCTGTTCCAAAATTAATTACTTTCGGACAAAAATGCCCTTAAAAAAATTGACAAAAATACCCTTAAATTTACTAAACACAACCCATCCATCTTCCTCCCTCCCACGTTTCCTCCATAACCACCTCCGGTTCCTCCCTCCCACCTCCCCCATAACCAAAACCTCCACCTCCCACAACCGGCCTAAACCCAATTCACCGCTTCTGACCACACAGCTAAAATTTCTCCCACGATTAGCTGCCATAATACCCAAATTTTAAGGGCAGATGGGGTAGCTTAGGGCTTCTTCCTACTAGACATGATGTTGAACTGCGTCTTCCTCGTATCCTTGTCCAACCCAGTGGGCCCAACAGCCTCCGACACCCAGCCAAGACACGATTGCGATTGGTGCATTTCTGAACAAGGTGTTCAACCCCCGACGACGACGACGACGAACTAGAAGACAACAACGACGAGTTCCTTTGTAAAAATAGTCCATCGCGCATTACCAAAAAGCGTGATGTCAATCGCACATTCACAAAATGTGTTTTACGGAGCATGACGCATTTTGAAAATGCGTTTTCACCATTCAGATATCAAAATCCGAATATTTCTAAGATTTTCATGTATTAGGATCTGAATTTTGCAAACATTTTCGAGTTTTAAATTCCAAAATTTTCTAAATTTTTCGAGAATATGTATCGACCATGTTGGCAAAAACAAATTGAAGGAAGTGGTGTTGCCTGCCTGGTACAAAGGAGGCAGTGATGGCGGGTTTGGTGGTGATGGAGTGACCGGTGGTTGTGGTGACGTGGTGTGCTGGTGGTAGAGAATTGGTGTTGATGCTACTGTACGTAGAAGGGGAAAACGGGGGTAGAGAGAGAGAGAGAGAGAAGTAGAGAGATACAATTGGGCATCTAGGTTTGATCTTTTAGTCAGATTCTCTCAATTTGAGCATCTAGGTTTCACCCAAAGTTGAGTTTTTGAGCTCTGAATCTGGCTACCACTTTGGCAGGTGGTGGAGGTGGAAATTGTGGCCGACGACGGTGGTGATGGAGGCTGCAAATCGTGGTGGTGGTGGTGTGGTGTTGTATCTGGTGATGGTGGTGCATAAGGGTATTTTGAGGAGTTCATGGATATTTGTTAGGTTGCATTTAGGAAATTGTTATAAGATTTGTGGGTTAGGTTTAGAACAGGCTACCTTTAGGGTATTTGTGGTTGCAAATAGCTTGCCCCATTTGTCTTTCTTTTTTGGCGTCTTTGATATGGTGATCTAGGCCGAGAAAAGGCTCTTCAGGATCCTAAGGTAATTTTTATTATTTCAATTTATGTCATGCAGTTCGTTTGGAACACGTTAGATGGCCTAAGACATGTCATTTTGCATCCTAAATGCTTCTTCTTCTTTTTTCATATATGCAATCAATTTTTAGCACACATGAGCCTGACATAGTTTATTTATTTGTTTTCTCGAATAACTAAAACACCTGTGTACTTTTTCTAAAGTATAAAAATACTGAGAAAATTTGACATGACTATGTGCATGTATTTCAATCTCTCTAATAAGGGAGCTCAATGTTTTCAAAAAAATGTTTATGTGTCAGTTTGTTATTGGCTGAGAGGCCTTTATAAATGCTGGTCGTTGGATCAAATAGAGCCTGAGGAATGAAACACCCCCTCACGGTGTCGCCATTTTTCAATCTCAATCCTCCAATTCTAAACATCCAATGGTCTAACAAATACCCCTCTCACAAACTAACTTTTGAATGGCAGTTTAGTAATAGGATGAGGGGACTGGATGAACTGCAGAAACCAAAAATATAAAAATAACTCATCAACTAATTTTGATATTCACCAACTGATGGGGGAGTAGTTCACCAATCGATGTTCAGCTAAAAACTGACCCGAACCTATACATATATGTGGTTCAAGATGCAACAAAAACCAAATCCAATGTCATAAAATCAATAAAAGGTCAAGCGACTGGGAGTTCCATGTCAAAACTGACCTGAATCATCAAAATCATCTACTATGTGTCATTAATTTCTTGAATTCATTTGAACATCTACTCTAAAAATCACTCTAACTGACTGAGTCAAGCGTCACAATAGAACATACCCTTCTGGATAAAATCTATCAATAGCTCACTACGGTTCAGATGCTTGCAAGAACTGTGGTGCTGTGAAGACCAATTTTTGGCTGAAATCAAAGTCCAATTCAAGATACCCAAATTAATCTGTCGGAGTAGCTAATTTTTTCCTCTTCAAACAGAGGATTTATGGATTCACGGTTTCGGAGTTTGAGGATTGGGGTTTCACACAGAGAGAAAGAGAGTCAATGAGAGATATACCTGATGGAGGTGACGCAACTGCCACTGATGGAGAGGACTGGTGCTGCTGATGGACAGGTGGTGCGGTGGTGCCGTAGAGTTGAGGCTTGCCAATCGATCCATTTCCCGGTTCAAATTTTCGACGTCTTCGTTGGGGCTAGAGAACTGTGCAGGGAGAGAGAGAGAGATAGATATTTGAATTTTGAATCCAAAATTTGGGGCTTTTGAATTCAGGAGTGAGAAAGAGATTCATGAGAGATAGAGAGAGGAGGGGTGCAGCAAGGGCTTGTTTGTACCGATCAAGAAAAAGAAAACACACTATCAATATTTGCCATTAAAAATCCCCTTTATTGCTTTTACAGGGTTGAAGTGATCAAGTGGGAGAGTTCATCACCCCAGCAGGGTAAAATGGAAATTATGATCCAGGTAGTCATTCAGCCTTGTTATCTGTAAGGATGTGATGATCACTTGATCGTGTTCGAGGCAACTATGTCTGGTTAATTTAAGATAATCAATTTCTATCTTGATTGTGACCCAAGTTCATGTTTGTCTTTAGATGCATGGTTCCTTGGCTTGATTGTTTGATTCTCAAAAAGTGGTATGGGAAAATCAAGTTTTCTACGTGTCTGTTATGACTGCACAAGGAGACAGTCTTTTCAAAGACACTGATTGGCTCTACCACCAGAGGAGTTTACTGCTTTCTCGTTTTTCTTTTGTTGATGGAACTAATATCTCGGGCTACTGAACGACTTCGTGACAAGAAGGTACCTTTTAGGAAGCAGATTCTTTACAGTCCCTCAATGGAACTAGACCATCCAGTTTGGGACCTTTTGGGGCCCATCTCAGGCCCATTTTGGTGGGGGTGATCTTCTCTGCACGGCCTACAAGACACCAAAGCTGACTCTGGGTGGGCCCGAAAAGGACGAATGTAGACAGTCCAGTACCACTTAAAGACTGGACAGAAGCTTTTCTTAAATTTTTTTAGTTTCTGTGTGATTGCTTTAACTGTGTAATGTATAACTGTTACTTGATTCTTGCCTTATAGGTTTCTGTTAGAAAGAAAGAATTGCAAAAGTTGCTGGAAGTTTACCGGGACTATTGTACAAAGTGTGCTGCTGGTATCGTAACACCTATTGACCAATTTGAGCAGATTCCGTGTAAAATATTGATGCTTTGCTATGATAAAGACTGCAAGGAGTTTAGGTACGCTTGGCTATAAATACTTTCTGATTAAATAAAGCAGCATAAATATTGCATAAAAATTTGATGCAATCTTCTCTTATTATGATTCTTCAGTCCTCCAAGCATGGAGCTTGTGCTTGCTGAGGAACTGTTCCCTGCTTCTCTTGCAATTGAGGAGAGAACACGGCATTGGATCTTTCTGTCCTCGCTTTTTGATTCTCCTCACTTGAAAGCTTTGAATGCTATTTTATCTCACAAACGAAGGTAATGAGAGTCATATTTTTTTTTTAAAACCAGTTAATAATTTTTCTTTACAAGTTCAGTAAAATTCAGGTTGCAAGCTGAGATGCAAGTTTACCTGGCTCTCCTGAAAGAAGAGGTATAATGGAAATCTCAGTGCGGTTAAATTTCTTGAATGCTTTGTAGTAATTGAATTATTCTGTTTATTTGTGTGTGAGTGACATTTGGAAAAAGATGTTCTTGATGATAAGCAACTAAGCCTTTTCTTGCATTTGCTTCTATTGAACCTTAGTTTGATGTTATTCTGTTTATTTGTGTCAAAATGACATAATATCTCTGTGTCAGAAAGAGATGTTCTTGATGATAAGTTATTAAGCAGTTTCTTGCATTTCCTTCTGTTGAACTTCAGTTTGACGATTGAGGGACATTTATGTACCCATTAATGCTAAAATAAAAGGAAGTACGTTCTAGATTTTTTACATACCTTTCTAGAATATTCTTTGCCCATCTATGAAATGGATAGAATAGATAGGGTATATCTTTATCTCTAAACACCTAGTTGGATAAAAATATGGATTATATCTATATCTAAACTGTTGTTTAATTGTTATGTTGATGCATACCAATTAATTTGTTTAATCGCTGCTCATTCAAATTAATCACATGTCAGGAACCAGATTTGAACTAGTGATTCTAGGATTTTCAGTCCTCTGCTCTACCAGCTGAACTATCCTGAGCATTTGCGATGCATCATTTCATTTGATTAGAAGATTGGGGCCTATGTCAATTTAAAAAATGAAAGGGTATTACAAAGTGTTACCCAAGCCCTGGAATAGGGTAGGGTTTATTTATGTGTTTAGGTTTCAGAAATATGCAAAGCTTATTGGTACTTTGGACCTGGTGAATTATTCTGAAGTTTCCATTAGTATTTTTCTTTCTGGATGACATGAAGTTTGCACATAACAAAATTCTGGGGACATGGATGTTTGGAGCAGCTAGAGCACACAAAGGAAAAAGATCTACATGGAACTCCCAGTGATCTAACTGTTTTCCTTTTGTTGAAGTTTGACTTATTATTCCACATGTGGATATAAATGAAGTTTTGTAAGTTAAGTATAGACAATAACAAAAGTTTAATCGATTTGAAGTTCTTTTGTGGTAAATATGTGGTCGTGCCTGTATATAAAATCCTGTTTCTCAAATCAAAGCTGGTAATTCTTTCCTGTTTCCATTTCTTGGCATGTATATTGTGGAACATGGTTTCATTTTATGGTACTTAAGTTTTATTTAAGATTGCATGCAGGGTTTTTGAATGCTGTGGCCCAGATTTGTTTTTGTTTGTTTTCAATCATTCTGGTTCTGTACTGAACGAACCCCTTCATTTTCATTATATTTTCAGTTTTTCTCTTATTGGAACATAGCGTGTGGTACCAGTATAATTCTGTTGGCCATTTTTTTACAAAATATGGGTCTTAGCCTTTCACCTTTTCAGAGAAAAATTTCCAGCCAAATGACCTGGTATGAAGTCAAATCAATATGGCTCTGTTTGGAACTTAGGGAAGGAAAGAGAAAAGAAGAGAAGAGTAAAACCAAAGATAAAGTTGAGAAGAAATGGGAGGGAAAGTTAAACTTGTTTTTTAAACTTTTTCTTCGCTTTCTCTGGAAACCAAACAATGGAAGGAAATTTTTTAAAACTTTCTCTTCCTTTTCATTCTTTCCCTAAGTTCCAAACACACCCTCAGCCTCTCAGAATTTTATCCTTTTATTCAATGGATACTTTAATAATTGCAGAAGTGGTGTACTCTAGTGCAAAGGAGATTTATTGCATGGAGTGCTATGCTGCTTGGAGTTATTCTTTTTTCATTTGTGATTCTGTGAATAATGATACCTTGTGCTTATTGCAGAATAATGGCTCCGAAGAAGTGCAAAAGGGAATTCAAACCTCTTTATCCAAACTATCATCATCCTTCCCAGAGTCCTCCAAAGCAGAAGAATGCTTTCATAAATTGAACTTAGAAAAAGATGATAGGATTTTTACCACAATGGCACAGTTGTTGGATGAAGTGAATTTGAAAAGTGCAGAGTCCACGAGAGTAAGTTGTTGGATACAAACCTTGTCTAGCCTTATCCAAAGTATCTCGTTTCTCCATTCTGCCTGTGATTGTATCAGTTGAGGTTTTGGTGGCCAATTACATATTTTAGATGGTTTATTTTATGTACGATACCTTCAAATCCGTTTTCTTCTTGTGTTACAGAAGGTTGTCTTATGTTGGTACTCGTCTGGGGAATTGAGGAGCAATATTACTGATTGTTCGGTATAATGTGAGCCCTTCTGTGAGGATTTTCTGTTTGAAAAGTGATTTAGTAGGATAAGCTGTGTAGGAATGATTAATTTGGTATATTGGGAATAGATCTTCTGTGAAGAGAATGATATCATTTGGCTATGAGTAGTGATGCTTAAATTTGGAATTTTCCCCCCTACTCTTTTGAAACTCTTAGTGCCATAAATCATTTACGTTAGGGAGAGTTCATCACCCCGGCAGGGTAAAATGGAAATTATGATCCTGGTAGTCATTCAGCCGTGTTAGCTATAAGGATGTGATCACGTCATCGTGTTCGAGGCACTACGTCTGGTAATATAAGATATCAGTTATGCCAAATAATAATGCTTTAGAAAGTTTTGTTTAATTTGATCTACTAATGACATGCCATTATCTGTTATGTTTAAAGTCTCCTTGTTGCATTTGTGTAAGTTTTGAACTTGTTTTGATTGTTGGCTCAAAGTTCATGCTATGATCTTTTGGATATAATGTAAATCAGGACTGCCTATGTTGCATACACCACTGTGATTTCACAGTTGACCTGACTATGGAGGAGGGTTAGAAATACAAGGGGTGGATTTGACGACCATGTTGCTATTATGGGAGATTGCCTCAACCACCTTCCTCATTATTACAACCACCGTCATTACAACCACAACCATTCTTATATATCAACCACCTTTCAGTTGCCTCTCCATCTCTTTGGCCTCTCCATCCCCCAGTAAGTCCATCCTTCTGGATTACCCATCTCAGAGGCCTCCAAATAAAGATGGTTGATACACTATGAAAAAAAAAGACACACTACATCCCACATGATACCTACAGAGTCCTAACTCTCTGGTTGACCAATCTCTCCACTGCCAACCTCATTCCCTATACAACCGCCCTGAGCTGTCTCCTCCTTCACCTCCCGTGGTCCCAGCGATAGCCATATACCCGGAAGGCAACCTCAGGTACTCTTCTCGCCACTCACCTCCACAACTATTATCCTAAATGAATACAATTTTTGGCATTGCACTTCAGACTTGCTAATCTAAACGTGTTTAAAAACCAAAAGTTTGGTCTGTACGTTGTAAGTTTTTGAAAGTACGTAAAACTAGGAAATTGTATAATGTACTAGTCAACTTTGTTCCATTTGAATCGTACTTTTATATTTTACCGCTCGGTATACCAATTCTAATTGGATTTTATATTTGAATACTGGCTTTTATATCTTACCGCTTCGTACAAGCAATTCTAATTGGTCTCTTCGCTATGTCTTTTTCGTTTTCCATTTAGACCAAACTAGCCTTCAATAGTTCAATTGAAGACTTGTACAAGCCAGTTTTAGGTAAATTTTTGTGCAATAGTTTAAATTTGTAGGGTTTTGTTTGGAATGAAAAATCAGACCAGTCATACTTTGATATTCTCTTGTATCTCTATCTGTTTCTCTAAATGTTTTTAGTTATAAGCTAGAGCTTAAATGATGGTTTGCTAATTCAAGACCCCTTTCCTCATTGTGTGAAAAAGGTAGTCCAGTGTCTCATGTGTGAGGGCACTTGAAGGGAATGGTTTATAAAAGCAATATTTGTTCCTGTAGGGGTTTCAAAATACAGTTTGAAGATTGTTCTAAATGAAGCCCAAATACTTGTAATACAAAAAAACCTTGCAGAGCATAGCACGTCTACCTCGGTTCCACAATCTTATGGTAAATTATTTTTTTTGCCTACTTTTGTTGTCGGTGGCTGCTCTATGGTCTTGATAAAAATGGCCATGGTTTGAGGGTTGACTAAATAAGAAAACAAGGGTTTGCAAAAGTGTAGTACTATGTGGTGGATATGATATGGTTATTTTGTGATGAGCCTTTCCACTACATATACTGTAGTATTCTACTGTGGCAAGAAATTTACTTTTTTTGCTCTAAATTGGTAGTGTAAATAGGAAATGGATTATAAAACCAGTAGAGTGGGTATGACTTGATAGAAGAAATAGTCTGACACTGGGGCTTCAAATCTATCAATAGTCTGACACTGGGGCTTCAAAAATTCATGGTTGGCTTGGCATCTAGATTTTCATCCTCTTTGCAGCCATCCTCCCTCAAAAGAAAGTGAGGCTAAAAACCTTAATAAATCGTTTCCACTGTTGAGTTTAGTTGATCGTCCAGGATTAGTCATTGCTCCTCTTTTCCTTTCAAATTTGACTTACTGATTCTACTTAAAGCTTACATTTATTTTTTATTTTTTTGAGTTGTCTACAGGGTTATATCGTACAAAGCTGATCTGTGTCTCATTTTCTCTATGTTCAGGTTGTTTCAATTCTAATCATGGAGGTTGCTAGGTGGCATCGGTGGAAGTCTCCTATTGTCCCGACGTGGTAAGGTTTTCTTATAACTCTGATCATTTTTTTCTTCATCATTTGTGTGGTTGTTTGAGAACTCTACTTGGGTATGAAATCTTCTGCTTTATACAGTATACCTCTTTTCATGAACAACAAGTGATTGATTTATAATCAGGTGGTTACTTTTTTCTTTTTATTTGTTTTGTTTTGTTCCAAGTAGTGAAACGTGATGGTGGTTCCCATTCATAATGCAGCCTTTTACAAAAATTCTAGCAAAAGGGCTGCATGTGGTAAGCATTCCAATTTTTATAAAGGGCTGCAGGCAGCTTTTTCCAAAAAATTGTTTTCATGACTGACGTGAGATTGAGAGGGATCACCCCTAACAGAGTCCATTCTCCGAACAGAGTACCTGTTTTACAACCGTGATCAACTATTGGAAAGTACCTGTTTTACAGAGTGACAAGGACTATGTCTGGTCTCCTCTTTCTTTTTCACAGCTGCCCATGAGTTCAACAAAAGCAAAAGCGATCGAATAGGACTATTAAATCAGGATACCCAGAATTTCCGTTTGATAGAAAAAAAATCAGGATACCCACTTTGATTCTCAGAAAAATTGCTTCTCAAACTGGACTCTATCCAGGTAATTATCATCTTTTTATAATCCATTCCTTGCAGTTTATATATATCAATGTATGATTGCAATTTTCTTATCAGTGTTGTTGAACAATTTTAAGTGTGGTCCATAATAGCCCCTTTGGATTGAGGAATTTTAAGAAAAGAAAAGAAAGGAAAGGATTAGAGTTCTTGTCAAAATCACTCACTTTAATTGAGTAAATTAGTTGAGAAGTGGAGAGAATGGCACCAAAATGATAATTTTTTATTAGCTCCTTCCCACACCATTTCTCCCGATCCAAAGGGGCTAAGTTGTGTTACCTTATGGGAGATCTGGGATGGGTTTGATTGCAGGGTGGTGATCTGATGATTAGGGACGAGAAAAGATTGATTATCAGACGGAATTAATTGACAAGGTTACGATTAAAAGAAGTGGAATTTCGCTTTATGTCATTGAAGAATGACGAGGTTACGTTTGCAAGTGTTTTATTCACTACCTCATGTTGATTTATACTAAAGTGCTTCTCCTTTTCATATGATTTGGTTCCGTGTCTAATTAGTCGTGCTTTTTTTTTGGGTACCAGCACTTTCAATATGGTGATCTAGGCTGTTAGAAGGCTCTTCGGGATCTCAAGGTAATTGTTTGTTCATATTTAGTTTTAAACTTCTAATTTTTTTTTTAGTTTGCTTTTGTTTGAATTGATTGGGGCTTTTAAAAAACCCTAACCATCTATTCCATCTTTCCAATTGAAACCCTAGCGTCGAATTGGTATGCAAGTTTGATCAATCCCATTAACTGTCAATTCGATCAAACTTAGTTGGTATGTATTTAACTAAAATTGACACGGACACACAACTGGCCAATCGTATTGGCCAGGCAAATTTTCAGAATTGGGAGGACACGACACTTTGGCTCAAGTTAAGTAGTAGCTGGCTCCCATAACTTAATTTGGTTTTCAAATGAGTAACAAATCTTGCTTAGTTTTATCACTCACCCCTTTTATAATATCAATTTAATATTACAGCTTGTATAGTTCTATCTCCTTTCTCTTTATTTTAGAAAACACCTGATGTTGAATGTGATCCAGGTAGTTATAATTTATTTATCCATTCGTTGTTTTCTTCCTATTTTTTATGTTAGGGAGAGGGTAAATAGTGCAGCAATACCACCGGTAAGAGGCTCTATTTTCTTCATAAGGGACGAAAAGGATTTGTACCCCAATCCCAATTTGAACCGGCCAATCAGGTAGTTAAAGTGGGAAGATGCTGGTGTGGATTATGAGCATTGCGTGTGTGTGCGCGCACGCTGAGCTTTAAAGTGGGAATATCCTGGTGTAGTTAATTTTGGTCAAGAGGCCAGTCCATTTATTTGTCTGTTTGTCTTTGGGTTGTCTTGTCATTTTTTAGGTTTCGTTTTCTTGTTTGTTTGAGTGTTTAGCCTGAGGTGTCTTTGGGGAGAGGGTGTACAGCTTTGGGGTCTTATATTTATTTTTATTTTGAGTCAGGCGTGTCATCTTTGTGTTGGTAGCAAGTTTTAGGGTGGTCGTTGAGTCTGATCATGTACTTCAAGGGTCTTTGGTCTAAGGCTCTTTGTGTCAAGTCGGTCTATTTTTTGTACTTGTCCTTGGGCCTCAAACTTCTTGAAGGAATTTTGGTGCTGCTCTGGCTGCTAGATTTCTTTAAGATGGGAAGTGTTGTTTTGTGTCATTGCTGCTGTTTCTAAATCAAATTAGCGTTGCTACTAATGCTAATTAGTCATGGGATGATGCTGCAGGCTTTGTATTTATCTTTTCCTCTTCTAGTTTGGAGGTATTGTTGCTGCTTGGAGGTGTTACTGCTGCTGATGCTGCATCTTTAGGTTCACAATGGAAGGATTAATTTTATTCCTTCACCATTGATGCTCTGCTATCTTTTGATTCAAAATGGAAACATGGATTTCTGCTCAGAGGATATCCTAGATTGAACTGCTGTTTATGTCTGTAATATTCCATTCTCTAGCACACTTCAACTTCTATAGACTGCTTGCAAGATTTCCAGGTTCCCGCATAATGCAGACATAATGGACAAACGGTCCAAAAAATATTAGCAATCTAATCTATGTATTCCAAACAACGGCATGACAGCACATAGCAATGTCACTAATTAGCATAAAACGTTACAAGAAAGAAAAAATTAGAATCATATCACTTATTGGATGATTGAAAGGTGTGAGAAATGAAGAGCATTGTTGATTTTTCTTGGTCTATATTTGTTTTTCCTCAAATCTCACCAAATAGTTAGACTTTGTGAGACCTTTCTTTTGGCAAGGGGCTTTAGAGAAATGACAAATCCTTTAATTTTGGGTTGTTGTTTGCCAGTCCTCTTCTTTCAGTTTCCGTATTAACTATATGAATTAGTTTTTTCTATAATAAACTAATGCTTTACAGCACTAGGAAGACATAAAGTGACAAAGACGGTAAAAATCTTAGGACACCATAGATCATAACTTACTAAAGTTGGGGATGAAAGAGGGTGATCTGTGAGTAGATTCCGTGCTTTTGTTTGGATTGTCGTTAAACTCTCCCAATCAACTTTATATTGTGGTTAAACTGAATGTCATTCTTGAACTATGCTAGGGATATATGACTGTCAAATTTTTGCCACCACTTCAATCTGGATAGGCTTAGTTTTCAAGCTGGGCATTCGCTAGAGAATATGCTATTATGCAGAAGATGTGTTTTCTTTTATCTGTTAGAGACATATACTTGTTGAGACAACATGATGTCACGAAATCCTCTATTCAACTAATTGCGCAGTTTAACCAACATAGATAGTGTGTTGAATGGTAATGAATCTTGGAAGCCATTGGAGCTTCATAATGTAATTGCTATCAAGTCATTCCCTTCGAGTAACATGATTGTTCATCCTTACCATTTTATTTGCTGCAACCATTTGGCTCATACCTATTCAATATCACTCTCATTTGTTATCAATTTGTGATATTTATTCGCATATGTTTGTTTCACGAGTATGCAGTTTATTTTTTGAATCTGAATACCACAAGTCCTGCTTACATAGATGGCTGACAGGTGGCAGTTTCCGAATTGCTCCATTGGAAGGCCTTGGTAGATTTACTTAGGGTTCAAATAACCTATAGAGCTAACTACCTTCTCTTTCCATGCAGGTCAACTCATCTTGCTACTGTAGAGGTTTCCACATGGTCCTACATTTTCTCTCTGCATAATAATTACACACAAACTTTATGCCTTGGCATTCTTGATCCGGTA
This sequence comes from Rhododendron kiyosumense, assembly GCA_019656275.1. Classification (NCBI taxonomy): domain Eukaryota; kingdom Viridiplantae; phylum Streptophyta; class Magnoliopsida; order Ericales; family Ericaceae; genus Rhododendron; species Rhododendron kiyosumense. The sequence goes on along the minus strand of BPLS01000205.1, from coordinate 263,231 downwards.
TGAGTTTGATCTACTTAATCTTTGCTGTATAGATATTTACAAATTTTTTCATATTATAGTGTGCTAGTACTATAAGTTTACTTTGTTAATGTGCTTTGATGCTAGATTTTGCATGCAATAGAAAATTGTCGTGACTAAAAAAAAACGTAGTATAGATTTTAGTGTTGGAGTGTGTTTTCCTTTGCTATAGATATTGGTCTCGTAATTCTAAAACAACTTTGTATTTTAAAACAAGTTTTATCAATTTTTAAATGGCTGGGAAAAATATTCTCCTCCTCCAGCTTCTACGTTCCTTGCTTCTTTTCTTTGAATTTGACATGGCGTGTTGGTTCTTTTCAGACTTGTTTCAGTTGTTTTTTAGTATTTTGTTGAGTGTGGAATATTTCCTATCAGGATGATTTGAGTTGAGAAATGAGTTGAGTTGTGGTTATAGGCAAATGGGGGCAGGGGTTGTTCAAGTGTAAAACTCGACAAAAGTGGCTGGTGGGGGAGCTTTTGCAAAATCTATTCCCAAGGTTATTTTTGTTATCTACTCAACAAGATGCAATAATCACTGACATGGTGGATAATGAAAATCAAGGTCAATGGAAGTTTCTGTTTTGAAGAAGACTATATGACTGGGAGGTGGACCAACTCAACATCTTGGGCTAGTTTCTGAGTATAGTGCAGTTGCATAAGTCCCAGGAGGATTGCCTTCAATGGAAATGGAGCAAGGACTTATCTTTTTCAGTTAAGTCTGCATATTCTAAATTGGAAGACCAAAAATTCACTCAGGATAAGGAGCTGTTTGCTGTTTGGAAAAATATTTATCCTCCAAAGGTAGAGCTTTTTGTGTGGATGGCCATTCAAGGGTGCATGGCTTCCAAGTCAGTTCTGGTGAATAGAGGTATCCTAAATTGCAACCTTGGTCAATGCCTTTTCTGCAATTCAGCTGAAGAAACACCAAACTACTTGCTTCAATTATGTGATGTGGCTAGAAGGGTATGGGCAAGCGTAATTTCTTGGTGGAATATGGTTTGGGTATGACCCCCTAATTTGAAATCTCTCCTTGCTTTTTAGGATAGCTTCATGTTTAGCAATTTGGAGAAGCTTTGCTGGCTGTCTTCCTTTTACTTTGGGGCATTGACAATTTGGACATGTAGAAATGAACTAGTTTTCAGGAACAAAGTGTGGGAAGTGGAGGTATCTGACTTGGTTAAAACGAAAATGGCAATTTGAATCAAAGGCAAGTATAATATCAGAGAATACTCTATTGAAGACTAAAAGTGAAATCTAGCTGGGATAAGGTCAGTGAAGATTTAACGGTGTCTGTTCCTTTGGGTCTTTGTCTATGGGTATTTTTGGGTAGGTTCTTAGGTGGTCTTGGTCTCTTCTTGGCTTTGTGTCCTTTTGGTTTTGGGGTTGTTTGGGCTCTCTGTCTTGTTGGGTTTTTTTTGTTTGTTGTGTTTGGTTTGTGGGTCTTTTTTGTCTCTGTCTAAGACTGTTGGTCTGCTGCTTAGTGTCTTGTGTCTGGTCTAGGTGTTTGTGAGTTTTTTGGTTTTCTTGGTCCCGTGTCTATTGTGTCAGTCCTTGTCTTATTTGGAGTCTGTCTTTGTTTTCTCGTATTGTGTCAGTTTTATAGTAGCTGTCGCTCTTTCAACTCCTATCCTTTGGAGGGCTAAGAGCAGTTTATGAATCTTTTGCTGCTGCTGTTGAGTTTAAGATCTTCATGGTCTCTTTCCAACCCAATGTTTGGGGAGCTACGAGGCTGAAATTGGATGGTTTTTCTTCCTCTTTCCAACTCCAACTCTTGGGGGGCTAAGAGAATTAAGGTTATTTAATGTCCTCATTTGGAAACTGCTGTACTTTGTTCTCAAATTTGCTTCTACTCATGTAATAGAAGTTGTTTGGAGGGTGCTGTCAGTTTCTTGAAGTTTCCTGCTCATGAATTATATGCTGAATGGTTAAGTTGTCATGATCTCTTACCAACCCCATTGATTGGTGGGCTAAGAGACAGCCATTGGATGTTTTCTCCTCTTTTTAACTCCAAGTCTTGGGGGGCTAAGAGGTTAAGGCTATCTGCTATCTTAGAGTTATTCTACCTTTTTTGCCCTCTTTTGTGGGCTCTAGTTGCTGCTACTGAAGATTATGTGTGAAGCCTGTCTCAGTGGGCTTTGCTACTGTGCTGATTCTGCTGTTTTCTTATGATGCTGTTCTGTTACTTTTATGCTACTATGGGGGATGCTTCTTATTTTGCTGGTCATAATGCTAATCCTTTATTCATAATGTTGTGGTCCTGATGCTGAGTTTCAATCTGTTTCACTGCTGTACCTGGTCTTTATGCTTTGGTCATGGCTCCACCATGCCATGCCACACACCTTTGAACTTGGTTATGCTGTTGCTGGTTCTGTGTTACTCTGCTGATGTTATTGCTGATGTGATGCTGGAGTGTTTCTTTGCTTCTGATTCAATTACTCTCAAATTGGATCCCTTTTGTTGGTTGGGGCTGATTATTTTGAAGATTTCGGGTGCAATTCTGATATCTCTATGGACCTGCATTTGAACACAGCTTTATGGGTATATTCTTTTCAGTGGAAGTTGCTTAATTGCTTAGCTTTTGGATGATTCCACTTCCCCTCTTGTGGCTTCATTCAATACTTTGTTGGATTTATTTTTCTTTCCTTTTTCCTTTTCTTTTGGCCTTCTCTATGTTTCAATTGCTTCCTTGCAACTAGAGTTTCGGCTGCCTTGATGTACCCTTTGTCGAGTTCTAATAAAATCTTGTTGCCTATAAATAAAAAAAACTCAAGATCACCTTTCTTCATTTCATTAGTCTACAACTATGTAGCAAGGTCTCAGACACGAGAGTGAGGGATATAGTGTCATGGAAGCTCCTTTCATACCTAGTCAATAATGCTGTTAAAGTTCCAGTTTCTCAAATGTTCTAGCAATACCCAGCTCAGGCATATTTTCAACAAGGGAGATCCCTCAACCCTTTGCAACTTGAACATAGGGCAGCAATGTAGAGAAAATGTGAAGTTGAAGTGTTATGTCCTCATAAGTTGTAATATGCTAGCTTACTCCTTTATAATATTCCTGTTTGCAAATAGAAGAATTCAAAAATTTTGCCTCAGATAGCAATGTATATCAGAATATATGCTCCAAGATTGCTCCATCAATTTTTGGCCACAATGATGTGAAAAAGGCTGTGGCTTGTCTTCTGTTTGGAGGATCGAGGAAGGTATATCATGAACTTTAGCCTTCAAAATGATGCAATATATCTAATAGCTCCATGAATTTTCCTGCCTGTACAGTTTTTGCCAGACGGCATGAAGCTAAGAGGTGATATAAATGTTTTACTTTTGGGAGATCCATCAACTGCTAAATCAAAGGTCTGATAAATACGAGTATCTCTTAGGCTTCTTGTCCGTCAGGTCTTTTCTATCACTATTTTCATGCAAAGATTGTTGTTTTGGTTGGAAGAACCATATTACTCTCTGTTTTTTTTGCTGGCACCATGTTATTTCCTTTGTTGAAAGAAAAAACTAGTGTGCTCAACATGGTTCATGCTCTTGTTTTCAATCCATCACAAATAAGTTACTAAGTTCTTGTCATTTTGCTGTGAAGTTCCTCAAGTTCGTTGAAAAGACAGCTCCAATAGCTGTATACACTAAAGGAAAAGGCTCATCAGCTGCTGGTTTTACTGCTTCTGCAATTCGAGACAACAACTCTGTAAGTTCACAAACAAGTTTGGTATTTAAGCAAATATTGTACTCATTATTGGTGACCTATAATGTGGAGATAGTTTGTTGTTTCGTTGGAAACATTTTCCGTTTCCTTAGATGCAAATAAATCTGACTTGCAAATACATTCTCCCCTTACTTTTTTTTTTATGAGCAAAAGAATTTTATTAGTCTCCAAATTCAAAAATTACAAAGATTAAAAGGACAAGGGCAAATGAAAATTAAAATTACTTAATCTTCAAAGCTACCCGAAACACAATTGTTGGTCAAGGACCAACCAAATTCTAAAACAACTCCTTACCCGAACTCTTGCCCTGAACTCTGTGAAACATGTTACCGCCATAACACCCAGAACCTCCATCGATAAGGATCCGAAATGCCGCCACCGTCGCGCAAACCGCCGTGAACCCGCTGTATGTTGCCAATTCCAAAAACGCTCTGAGCCAGCCACGAACGCCTCGCATCCCAATCACCACCCATTGCCGCAGCACACATTAAACTGTGAACAACCTCGACCGCCATCACTGTGCCACCTGCAACCACCAATTGCCAACAAAAATCCTGCCTCCAAAACCACCGCATATACAAACCCACATCCTCTCCAGCAAACATCAAAAAGCAAAACTGAGGAAGAGAGACTTTATGACCTCTCTCTCTCTGCTATGTCAATTAACACTCTTATATGCTTCTGCTTTTTGGAATTGAGTCATCTTCTAGCAGTTATACAAAAAAACACTAATTTTTATCCAAACATAAGCCTTAACTTTTTAAACTAATCCCAAGGATCTAGATGCTAAGAGACCTTCAATGGACAAATATTGACACGTAGAGTTGATAGGGATGTGAAAGTTTTCATTTTCACCGATAAGGTAAGCAAATGTCAGTTGGTGGGATATCTAAGTTCTCAGTTACAAAAAAAAAAGGATATGAAAGTTCCTACCAAAAATTTCGATTCAATATCAACAATCATGTCATGAAAACAAATCCAAATAGATCATCAAAAACTGACTTTTACAAACAATAGTATCTTCGGTGATAGTAATATACCCTAACTGTAACATCCCACATCCCTCTGATGCTGCACTGGTTCTTAGAAATTACAAATTAATATACACATGGTTGTTTTGTCGACAAGAATCTTTGGAAATCAGGCTGGACTCAATTGATTTCATGGTAGATTACTTCATTTGGATCACCGTTCTTGATCCATGCTTCACAAGGAACTTGTTACATCTATACTTGTGGCAAGTACTGCCCAAGTTTCACCCATAAACCTTCCAACTCTTATCATCAAACTGAGGACACGCTTAGCATTACGCTCGTGAAGTCTCTCCCAAAGAGCAGAAGTAAATACCATCCCGACAAAGAATGCTTTTGTTTCTTTCAAACTGAGCATACGCCTTATTCAATAGTGCCATTGTCATATTTTGATACCTTTTTTTACATTGTTTCGAAGTAGCTGTTCGTTTTTGAAACCTTGTTAAGCTTACGACATTATTAGTTGAAAAATAAAATAAATCTGAGGTTGTTCTTCATATAGAGATGTGGCCTGCAGTATGATGAGCATTCGTATAAGGTTAATGAATTATATAAAAGTAAGTAATATCATTAGTCTTATGTTTCTATCTTGCAGCTGCTATTGAGGAATCTAGTGACAGCAATGAGAAGAAAGGTCAATATACAAAGTTCTGGTACGAGTTTGGCAAATCAATAAAACTTGGCATTATAATTTTCAAATAAGGAAATCCTTATTTTAGTTAAAATAAGGACCTCCCCATTTCTCCCATTTCCCGTTCGAATTTCGATGATCCGAGCCGCTCAATGTGTTCAGAACGTAATTTTAAGAGTACCCACGAGGAATCAGCCAAAAAAATGATTGGGAAGGGCTTCATCCGAGCAGTTTTTATTTAAACCGTTCGATAAAAAACAAACAAAAACTGCTCGGATGAAACCTTTCCGGTCATTTTTTTTTTTCCTGATTTCTCGCAAGTACCCTTAAAATCACGTTCTGAACACATTGAGCGGCTTGGATCACTGAAATTCTATCAGGAAAGGGAGGTCCTTATTTTATTAAGTTAAGTTCGTCCTTAGGAGAAGGAGACTCATCAAGGATGCAGCTAACATAAACTGCTTGGAAAAAATTCTCAGATTTGAAACGTGCTTAACTTTTTTTGTTACATAGGGTTGGCAGTAGATGTTGTCTTTAATAGCTTTCTATATCTGTCCATTGGGAATAACTTTAAGTGTTTTGTTTATCTGTTTTTTGTTTTGCATTGCAAAGACTAATGGCAAATCAACTTCGCTAGATCATTACATTTCAAGAATGGAACCAGGACAAAAGGACATCTTCTACATCACGGGAACCAATAAGCAGCAGTTAGAGAAATCTCCATTCCTTGAGAGGCTTACCAAGAAACGTTATGAGGTGCGTCTTGTGTTTTATGATGGTTGTATAAGAACTTTTTCAGGCTTCTATTATTTGTTTTTCTTTATTTGTTTGCTTCTATTTATGTTTTATTAATACTAGCCATTCCTTTGGAGGGGTGGGGTTAGTTTATTTCAGGTGATTTTCCTCACGGATCCAGTGGCTGAGTACCTGATGGATTATTATGAAGACAAAAAGTTCCAGAATGTGTTCAAAGGAGGGCCTAAAACTTGGTGGATTAAAAAGACTGATGTAAGGTAAAATTTAAGTCCTTATTCTTCTCTTCCGATTCTGATTTTATCACCCCTCCTTGAATTCGACAGCTGCAGCCCACCGCCATGTACTCGCCACCAATCGACATCGTTCAAGATACTAACAAACTTGAGAATCGTTTAAGAACCACCATACAATCATCCTTCAATGGCATGATACCTCGCTAGAGACGCTAATGAAAAACACTACAAGTAAATAATAAACCAAATAAAAGCCCACACACACACAAACTTAGTGAGCACATGACGATGTGCTTTGCACGTCGTCAGTAACTCTAGTACACAGAAAAAGATAGGCTCATTAAGGGAGGCTTGGCTCGATTAAAGAGACTCGTTTAGTAAATGACTAAGCTCGGCTCGTTAAGGCTCGAGCCCAAGTTGTTGGCTCGTTTCCTAAATGAGCTGAGCTCGAGCTCAACAAAGCTCTGCTCGGCTCGTTTGCGCCATATCCAATGTCCTTTTGCCAATGTCTGCACCATATTCAATTAGTGTCTAGCCAAAGAAAGCTAGATGCTTAGCCAATAACCTTGCCTTCAAATAAGGTTGAATACCCCCAGCATAGTATGATATCCGGTATGACTGGGATCGTACCCGTAG
>BPLS01000205.1:176746-256205 GCA_019656275.1 Rhododendron kiyosumense | reverse complement strand
ACGACTCCGATCATTTATGTAGAATCTCGAAGTGGTCCCACACAAGATGGCATACAAGAATTGTACATAAAAATGTAAAGTTATTTGCTATGAAATTACGTATAATTTTTAAATTTAAAAATAATATATTTATATCCGGTTCCATCAAGAAAAATAAGTACTTACAATATTTTTTAAATAAATATTTATTTAAAATTAAAAGTAATGTATTATGATAGAAAATTATCTGTCTCGTAAAGCAAAAAATAAGTACATAAAAAATAAAAACCTTAACAAAACAGAGCCTTACTAAAATACTTTTTCTTTTTTTGCATCATTCAATTGATCTCATAAACAAGATTCATATTGCACAAAATATTATTCCGATAAGTATATCATTTTCGGGTCAAAGCACTAAAATAAAAGAAAAGGACCAGGAAATGCGGCGGCATAGGAACCATGGGGGGATCGAAGCAACAGGGAACGCCTAGACACCGTTGCTATTTATGGGCTGCAATAAGTAAATCGAGAGGTCATTCCGCCCCTTGTCCCCGAATATGGATAATAAATTCTCATACAATATTGCTCCAATCTGACCTAGCTGGTGAGCAATCCCAGTTTGCGACACAGAATAAGACAGCAAGCGAGGGTACCTTTGTTCACTTTTCGATAGCATTACCATTTATATAGACCACCAAAAGACAGTATAGAAGGGAGATCCTCCTTACAAAGAAAAAGAAGATGAGACATTTTTTCCAGCTAGGAATGAACTATCAATCCAAAGCTAGCTCAGGTTGTAATATCCAGTTCAGCCAGTTCGGTACGAGATATTCAAGTGTGAGCGCTGCGCTAAGGTAGCCTGCTTGCGATCAACCAAATCGAGAGAGAAGCAGGTAGTTGACCAGGATTCCAAACCTTAGATTCGACCATTGGGTGAGGGAAAGATGAAAGAAATTGAGATGCATACTCTCGTTTAGCTACGAAATTGGAGTGGACATGTGCTCATAAAATTTAGTGATTTTGGTACCATGAGCGTATACAAATTATCCATGTCTGCCGCAATTTATTACTTATGGAGGATTGGGCCGGAGCTTTCCCTATATTTTTTTTAATTACACCTAATTTTTTAGGAGACCAATTTTATCGGACAGAGGGAGGGAAGGAGGGGACTAATACATTTTTACATGTTCTTCCACAAGTGCAGACCTACTAGTGTAAACAAGTCCAAAATTCAAGCTCGAGCCTTAATGAGGCGAACCCTTATTGAGCTGAGCTGAGCTGAGTCATTTACTAAACAAGTTTTTTAATTGAGTTGAGTCACCCTTAACGAACCGAGCTTTTGTCAAACGAGCCGAAAACTCGAGTTTGACTCCTTAACTAAATGAGCCGAGCCGAACTGAACCGAGTTTTAACGAGTCGAGCCGAGCTCATGAGGTGCTCGGTTCGTTTACAGCACTGGCTACCACACTATGGCAATTTTGCTTATGCCTTGCCCAAAGTATCTCATGAATATTACAATCCTTGCCCCAACCTATCGTCAATATTAAAAACTGACCCAAAGTCTCTTCCTCCTCGCTAGTTTTTTTTATCCGCCTCTCTTCTCTCTCCCCCTAAAAAAAAAACTTGAGAATTATTGGAGTCTCTTGTCTTCTTCTGAGAATTATTGGAGTCTCTTGTCCACTTCCAAGTTCAAAGTTCCTAAGTACAAATTGTCTTCTTCTGAGAATTATTGGAGTCTCTTGTCCACTTCCAAGTTCAAAGTTCCTAAGTACAAACCCATCGGGTGCAATTTTGTTTATTCCCTTTAATAGAGAATGAACATTATTTTTCATCTTATTGATTAAAATAGTGTGGATTCCATCATAAAATGATATCGTACTTATTATGCAATACACTTTTTGGTAAGTATGACATCATTTTGTGGTGGGATCCACCCTATTTAGACAATAGGAAGGAACGTAATATTCACCGTCTTAAATGAAGGGTGAACAAAACTCACACACCCCTCACACACAACCCCCCCCCCCCCCCCCTCTCTCTCTCTCTCTCTCTCTCTCTCTCTCTCTGATTTTGAAGAAATATGATTTTTACACTCCTCAAATTATTAACCGCAATCTCAATTGATTGATTTTGGCATTCTCCATATTATTAAATAACAGAGAGTGCGAAAATTAATGTGAGTTGATTTTGGCATTCCTCTTGAAGAATGCACTTAACAATTTGAGAAATGCAAAAATTACTCCCCATTCATGGGCCCCATTTGGAAGCTCTTTATTTTTTTCCTTCTTAACTTTATTTAGTCGGGGCAAATTTGATCATTGCCTATACTAACTTCTGGGGGTCAGCTTTTGAAATTATACCTGGTAAAACTTGATTTGATAATGAATTAACAAGTCAAATTAGAAGCCGTTCCAGATTTTTGAAAAAGGAAGTTTTAGAAAAGGAAGGTAATTTCAAGCTCTAAAATTATGTGTTTACGCAAATAATTTTCTTATCAATATGGATCTTGTTTGATAGATCTCATTGAGATTTTTTAAACGATGCAAAAAAAATTAAAAAATTAATTTTCATTTTCGTTATATTTGAGTTTGAAATTACCTTTTTTTTGAAAAAGAATATTTTGGAGAAAGTGGAACGGGGTAAATTTTGCATTACTGGTGAGTTTTCCTCCAAGTTCCTAGGTCCGTTCAGTTGTCGGGATGGTGCACGGGAATTTAGAAATTTAGTTCTCAGAAATAGTGAAATTAGATGAAGTAAAAAAAAATGAAATTAATTTTTATGTGTGTGTTTTGTTGATAAGAAATCTTGCAAGAAAACAAAAATTTCACCCTATTGGCAATACCTATTTTGTCAGGAAGTTTTTCGTAATGAAAAAATTGAAATTATGAGTCCTACAACTTTTTTGGTAACTCAACATGAAAAATGTTATTGGAAAGGTACTTATTGAGAAAATTTTCTTATATCCTTTCGACTTTTACCAAAAATTCATTTTGGTCATTCACCTTTTAATTTCGGTATAAAAATACTTCGACTTTTCAATTTTTTTCAATGTCATCCTTTAGGGATATATACATATATATACGAAAAATAGGGTGTTTGGATCAATCATCCTACACATCGGATGCCGTTGATTCCTGCATTAGCCCCCTCGTTTTTTTTTTTTTATAGAATTTTTGGATGGCTCGGATCGGCCGTCCGGTAGCTGGAGACGGCTTGGCGCAGCCATCGGTCCCTACAACAGGGCTAAAAAAAAAAAGAATTTCTTCTAAAGGATGACAATGAAAAAAATTGGAAAATTGAAGTATTTTTATACCGAAATTAAAAGGTGAATGACCAAAATAAATTTTTGATTAAAGTCAAAGGGATATAAAATAAATTTTTCCTTAATTTTTTCATCATTTCCATGCAACTGAACAGGGCCTAAGGAGGCTCTAAGTTTTCGAGGGCACGAAGCGAACTTTTTCAAACAAGACCCTTCAAATAGTTCCTAAATAAAAATGTATAAAGATAAAATCAACATTGAAATTTATATTACAAGTAATTTAAAATATAATTAAAAGAAATTAATTATCATTCTCTAATTCAAAAGTATTACTTAAATATCACTCTTTTGCATTATTTAAATGCAATAATTAAGCTCTCTTACTAATTTTATATATAAGCATATAGTATATTGAAATGCCATAAATAAGCTCTCTCAGGTTGTTGTGTTTCGCTAATGTTTCTTAAAAAATAAGTACTTATTTATAATTTACAAGTTAAAAAATAATAGAGTCATTGAAATATTTTTCTGTGCAATATAAATATTGTTTAATAAATTTCGATGAAATCTTTTAAACTTTGTGAAAAGCATTAAAATTTTGTTTTTATAAATACATTATTTTTCAAATTTAAAAATTATAAATAAGTACTTATTGTATTTTTTTTAAGGATCCTCAATTGAATGCAGACATTTTTTTTAGTATTATTTTCACCCCAATAAAAGTCTATTCAATTATGTACCACCCTTCCAAGTGTTCCAATCCCATTTGCAAAAACCCTCCTCACATTTTTCTGTCATCTCCAGCCAAAACCAACAAACAAAGCTCTGACTCATCAATTTTGAATTCCTCCCTTCCACGTTTCACATCTCTCTCTCTCTCTCTCTCTCTCTCTCTCTCTAGGGTTTCAAAACCTGAGCTTCCGATTGAAGCAGCAGCAATGAGGGCTCTCGAGGTAGTTCCAGTCTCTTCTCCGGTCTCCAATTCCACCCTACAACAAGACGAAAGCAGCGGAGGACCGAGGGTGCTGTACGGGTGGCTGTTCGAGTGCCACGGCTTCTGGCACAACGTACCCCTGATCGTCTTCTCGTCCATGTTCGTCTTGTACCTGGCGTCCCACGCCAAGAAGAGCTTCGGGAAGCTCTCCCAAGGCCGATCTTACATAATGATTTCGTATTACGGGGTTCTCTGGCTCGTTAGCGTCCTCAATCTTGCTTGGTGCTCGCTTCAGGTTCGTGGTTTGTAGTTCTTGCGTGCTGTTTTCGCAGTCCAGGAAAGTGTTTTAGGGTTTGAAAGGGTGAAATTGTAAATTCAGTGGTATGATTGGTTGCGTTAAATCATTTAACTCGAAATCAATTGGCAATGGCAATGAGCAGGGAGGTCGCCCAGGCTCATGTAATAGTTTTGGAGTTAACCAATGTGAGACGAGGTCTAACACTCCCTCACACATGTAGAGGTAAACAGTGTGAGCTTGAAGGTACAAACAGGGGTGCAATCAATAGAGAGAGTCTTGTCCAAAAGACTCCCATAGCCTAGCTCTAATATCATGTTAAAGCATCCAACACAAATCAATTGGCAATAAGTGGGGAGGTCGCTCAGGTTCATATACTAGTTTCGGAGATTATAATTATCTATGTGGGACGAGCCCTAACATGTTGCTTTAAATTATATTCTGCAATCTTCAGAATTTACTCAAAATTTGGGATTACATATTTAAGCATACATTTAGTAAAAGCTTTCATTAATAGCATAGTTGTAAATTTGAGAGGGAGAAAATAGACCTTGCAACATTTGAGTCTCCCTTGATTTGAGTAAAAACTTGAGTAAAACTCTAAATTTTGTATAGATATGAAGAAAGTAGTGTTGATTTTTGAGGCTTGTTACTCAAATTTTGAGGTCAAGTGAAAAAGCCCCCGGTAAGGCTGGAGATGTTCTTATCGCATGTGAAAAACATGTGCTGGCTAATAGATTAGCAATTCGCCAAAATACAGTGTTGAATCTAATTGGAAGTTCGCTTTCCAGATTAGGAATGGTATATGGAGAATGTAAGCTGGAAAATAAGCTAAATGCTATGCTTTCTTACAGTGGACTAGCTGAAATCAATAAGATTTTCTGTTAGGCATTTTGTTAACTGTAGAAATGTGGGTGATGGTTACAATTCTGTGTCATGGAATGTGATGCATTTATTAAATTGGCAGTTGAGTTGATGACGTAGTTTGAATTTATTTTTTGTGGATGGGTAGTTATGGTTCATTGCCTACGGAAACTTTTTTGGAAGCCTAAAATAGATAGCATAATAAGTTTAAGGAGCTGACAAAATGCTTGGGAGTCGGAACTAGACCGATACTTTTGCTGAAGTGAAATTCAGGAGCATGGCTGTTTGGGGGCCAGCCCCATGTAAGACAGGAATGTGCAAAGTGTGGCTAATTAAGGGTCACCACAAACAAAATTTTGGTGGCCAAATGAAAATGTTTAGCGGGCACAGATGAGAGTTTGAAGTGTGAATACAGACTTTTATGTGAAGTGGTACTTATTAACTCAAGTTTAATATATCGGCTGATATACGAGTGAAGAGTTGGAGGGAAGGAGACAAAAGCATCATAACAAAAAGACCTAAACTGAAAGGTATTGGTGTATTAGATGGTCTTGCATATTAATTGGAAAGATGGGTACCAAACAAAATTAAACTCTTTGGAAATTGCAAGGTTTCCAAGTAAGCCGTATAAGTGCTAAATATACTCACATTGGAAGGATTAGGATACAAGTTACTCTAATGAAATAGGAACTTTGTAAATTGTGGTTAAAGAAAAATAATTCCAAATATGGTTCTATTTATGGAAACTTTGATCCATCACGCTTCATACAGTAAAGTCCACTGCCTTTTTATCCTAGTACAAAGAAATTATAAGAAGAAAACTTGGAGTTCCCTCTTCTGAGGTGCAATATAAGCTTTTAAGTCCTCATGCATTACAATTCCAAATTGACGCCTTTGTTATATATGATTATTGCCAAGCTCTTTGGCTACTGCGGAATCATTTTGCAGTTTCCAAAGTGATATAGTGTGCTGATTGACTATTTTTTTAATATTTTGATATTTCATATGTGAGTAAATTGTATTAACAAAGCACTAAAGGGGTGCTTCCTAATAGAACGAAGGAATCAAAAATGAATCTTCTATATGCCAAATCTACATAAAAAAAAAAATGGGCCCTTCAAGATCCTAAAATTGGTTCAAATTGAAGGATGAAATCCACCTGAGAACAAACTGTACAAATCGACCAAAATTCTACCCAAATGATAATGGTACTCCATCATCCTTTCCTAATTGTTAGTCCACTTTCCATTTTGGGATGTTTGAAAATGTTTGTCCCGCTTGGAAAGTCAATAATCTAAAATTGTCATGTTTCCAAAGCCATCCTCACAAATATCTATGATTGTATTACAAATGAGTTAGAATAACGGGCAAAAATGGGAATAACGCTTAGGGATTTGACTTAAAGTGTTCTTTTAAAAGGTTGGAATCCCCATAGGACACAATTAGGAACGGAGAGAGTAGCTTCCAAGCCATCAAAATTCATCTAAGTCCGTAACTTTTTTGCCGCTACTTTGCTAACCTTATTCAGTCGTCTCCAAGTCTTCCACAATCCACATCAAAGGGAGAATTCCAAAGCACCTAACCTTCTTACTTGTCCGACCTACTCTGCCTCCAAAAATTGATCAACTTTTTGATACATTTGCAGTGATTTGCTGAAACAGAGACACCATCCAAACCAAACAAGAAACAAGTCCTTTTCTCTATCCAATAAATTAGATGGCCTCGGCGAGAGGAGTCTAAAAAGTAAAAAATATGACAAAAAGCCAAAAAAAAAAAAAAAACTAAATACGAAAAATTACCAAACTGCTGGTATTTTTGTCGTTTTGTGTTTTAAACTTCACTCCACGTTTGCGTACTTTTTGATTCCTCTCATCGTGACGAATGATAAATCCCAAAGATTATGACAAAAAAACTAAACAAAAAATTACGAAAATTAAAAGAGACCGAAAAAATACTGGACCAAAAATTAAGGGAGGATGGGGATGAAGCTGAATTTCACTGAGCAATGGGATTTGGGACCTCCGGTAATGTTACTTACCTTTGTATCGTCCAATACGGCCTGATATTGACCAACAAATGGCTATAAAATACAAAAGTAGATGCCGCTATTTAGAACCCTGCCTAATACCATAAAATTACAGGTACTGAGGACCAACATTTTGTAATATCTTGTCTATGTATTCAAATAAGGTTATAAGTAATTCTTCTCTCTTCGTATTATTACATGTTCCACAACGGGGCATCTGTAAAATAGTTTTGTTATTTCATCTAGTTGGCAGAAAACAGGACTAAAAGTTGATTATTCTAAAAGTCTCCGCTGCATGGAAATTTACTTTGATGGATCAGTCTTTTCAAACCCCTCTGACTGACTGCTTTTAGTTAGTAGATTATCTGATAAGCTTTTGTTTGTTGAGACAGGCATGGGAGTGCACTCCTGGCAAAGAAATGCCATGGAATATCTTGTCTTTGTTTACTACCTCTGGAATGCTGTTTCTTGAAGTAAGCTTGATGGCCTTCTTACTCCAAGGAAATCATGCAAGTGGGCTGGAGGCTTTAACACGTACATTTGTTGTCTCTGGAGTCATTGTTGGTTTAGATGTACTTCTCAAGGTATTCTTCGATATATCTACTTAAAAGTATTTCCTTCCTTTTGAAGCTGTTATTTGTAATTGAATCGTGTTATGTTATTTGAATCTTGGGGCTAGAGGCAACTAATGGTTCCACTTTGGTGCAATCATGGAGGGATGCTTTTCCGACCCTTTTTGTGGTCACACATTCATACATAAATAGTTTGTAGGGTTAGATCAACTATCCCACACTTCTTTACAAACTGAATTGTGTTGGGCTGTTGGCTGAGCTGAGTCAAATTGAAGTGGCGAAGATTGAAGTGAGAATCATTTCTTTTCTGTTGAAACAATTCAGTTTTACTATACGGGTTAGACCAACTATCCTCGTTTACTGTTTCTTTTCTGTTGAAATTATGTTATCAGAAATCATGTCGTAATTTGTTATGTGACAAATTAATGTGAAGTCTGACCCGTTTCTTACCCGGTGAGGGAGATGGAGATGAAATGTTAGGGATTGCCAGTCTAAAGTAATGGTTCTCACTTCAATCTTTGCCACTTCTACACCTGACATTTTGGATTGCCTTTATATACTATATTATGTGTTGTAAGGTTGTTCTTTTATAAGTGTCCCCTTTGCAGGCTATTTATCTCTTTGGACTTGCAATTCCTTTGTTCATTGATAACAATGAAGATACACACCGGGTTAAATGGGGCTTGTGGGTTGTCCATAAGCTACTGCTTACTGCTGTTTACGGCTTCATTTTATTCATCTACCACTCAAGATGGAGAGAGAGGTTACCTGGTCAGTTTGCTTTATACAGCTACCTAAACATTGTACAATTATCTTTTTGTAGCATTAGTGCAATCTTTAATTTACTTTTGTTTCTCTCTTCTTTTCAACAGCAAGACCTGCATTTTACAACTATATCATCGTGATGTTTTCGGTGAATGCTATTGCTCTATTTGCTTGTGCACTTACTGGACAAGGTGCTGGATTTGGGTTCTGGTAAGCCTCGAACTGATTCCGTTCACATAGGGAAGTGTTTCATTAAGTCTTAATTCAAGGTTTACAATTCAAAGTGATTTTATTTTGTGATTCTTTCTTTTTAATTTTGTTTTTTTGCAGGTTGTATGATGCCACTGTTATTTGCTACCATGCCTTTTATCTTCCCCTACTATACGTAACATTCCTAGCAGACTTTTTCCAGGTTATTATCTGTTGCATATTCCTCTTCTATTATTTTTTCCGTACTTGTTTGTCACAAATGTGGACCTCTATGATTAACGATATGTGATGGCAACAGGAGGAGGATTTACATTTAGAGAATGTGTACTACTCAGAGATGAAAGATGCTGGTTTCTTTGACGCTGATTGGGAATGATGTGGTAAAACTTCCAAGGGTTGACTGTAAATAAGAGAAAATAGTTACGCTGGATTTGTGGGTAGGTTGATTGTGCAGCTTGAAGGAAGAACCATGTTTTGTATATCTTCAAAGATAATTTCTTGATATTAGTGCTGCTGAACTTTCTGGAAAATAGTATAAAATTTACTGTTAATCGTCAAGATGTCTCATGTCTGATTGTTATGATCTGTACTGGGAATTTGTTAAACGAGAGGGAATGTCTCTCTCTCTGCTTTACATGGACATCTGCAAAATGGGTTTCTGATCCTTTTTGTTGATAATGTGAATCTGCGTAAATAGTAAATAAGCGGGCTCGTTGAATCATTAGATTCTCCCAGTACACTCCTTTTTTATTTTATTTTATTTTACGTGGGGGGGGGGGGGGGGGGGGGGGGTGGCGCGGAGTGTTTGGTTTTTCATGTTGAAAGATCTAAAATCTAGCTTCCTACATTAGCTCCAGCGGAGGTTGCGTGTAGTTAAGTCTCATAAAAATTTCAAATATTTAGTGCATAATTTTTCGCACTCAGGTTAAATAACTACTTGAGGTCTTTAAATTAGTGCGAAAAACTTTAAAATCATACAGAAAAGAACTTTACCTTTTAGTAATTTGAAAATTTAGTATTGCACCCATTTAAGCCGAAAGTAGGGTTGTAAAACAGCAAAAGGAACGAAACTCTACCATATATCGGAGATAAGACTCTAGTATGTAAGTGTAGGGAGGGAGATAGAAAGAAAGAGATTAATAAAAAGGAGAGAATTTATTGGAAACCGAGACGCCCTCACCAGCAGCTGATCATGGAGAATGGGCAATAAAGCAGTATTCTAGCAACCATCAACAGCACAAGTTAATTACAAATGCAACTAAGAGACCATATTTTAGGGATAAAATAAAATCCACTCATTTCCTCAACCTAACCCAAATAAAACAAAGAGCTTCTTAAAAATTGAAAAAGGCAGTTCCCTTTAGAGATACTTCTGTCAAAGACAATTACAGATCTGAAGCCTACAGCAGAACTTGCTCAAACTAATTACAATCGGACAAAGTAAAAAAACAACCATCCAACACAACTGACCAAAGCACCAAGGTTGAGATCTTAAAAAAGTCTAATGCTGAACAGAAATAAAACAACAAAGTGTCGAGCTCTCAAACTTTTTATTAAAAAAACAGTTCAGAGTTCTAACTTCCAACACAAAGAGGAGGAAAAACAGTAGACATAACAAGGGAAGCCTCTCCCAACCCGACGAATAGAGGATGAGAAGAAAGATCTTTATGTGTGAATTGGAAAAAAATGAGAATGAAAAAATTTACCCTCCAACTCAAACATGAGGAAACTGCTGTTCTCGGCCGATTGAATCCGTTTGGGTCCAGTAGGTTTGCTGTTCTCCCGGAATTAAGTCGAAAAATAGGCCAGCGCCCCTGTATGTAACTCTTCAATATACGCAACAAAAATTCAAGCCATGCTTCCTTTCCCTTTAGCCCGTGGATTGCTACTCTTTTCTCTTCTTCCCGTATATGATTTTGTCGTTTCAGGAGTATCAACTCCTGCATGCTTATTTCTCCTTGGAGCACCAACAGCCATAGTGTCATCAAAAGGACCTGACCAATTTGGAACCTGTTCTTTTGAGTATGTGAATAAGTTAGTGCTGAAGGGGATATCAGAAGGAACAAAGGCAGGGTCAATGTGATGTGAAGCGCCCAAGGGGACACCAAGAGCCCCATCCTGGTGAGGTGGAGGAAACTTCTCACTCTTGCTTTTTGCATTTGCATGGCTGATTAGGCGCCGCCGCTGCTTTGGAGACAAATCAACAAAGAGAATCATGCTAAGGCTGGTTAATGGGAAAAGGGAAAAATAGAATCAGGCTTATTCAGATGTCAGGCAAATCAGTCACAGTGAAAGAGCAAATAGACAAGTTTAGGCTCATTAAAAAATGAACAAGCTTGATCCCAGAATCGCCTTGAATGTCAAAAACATTTAAGCGTTTTAGTATCAAGTGTAGTGCATGGTCCAGTTTCTACAGACAGGCAATCTGGAAAACCCACAATCAGGAATTCGCAACCTCATTCATTAGTGAATAAAGTAGTCATATTAGTTGCTGGACTCCAATCAATGAGGGAACTTTGGTATTCTATGATGGCCCTGGAAATATGTCCCCAGTTGGTAAAGAATCTATAAGAACTGATGTATTCAGGGGCAAGTGGCCCCACTGACTTTTGAAAATAACACTTTTAGCCACAGGATATTTGGAGGTTTTCCAAAATTGTCCCTTCAGATATCATATATACGGATTTCCCTAGGGACAAACACTTCATAAAATTTTCCTTCCTATTGATATTATTTTCTCCATTACCTCTTGTACTAATTGGGTATGCTCAGCTTCCATAGCTTAAATGCATATTCGTTCTTGACACTGGAAAAAAACAGTTATTCTATTTCTTCCAAGATGTTCTCAACCGTTGATTATTTTTCAATACTCTAAACAAATTACCAAAAAGTCAAAACAACAATCATCCTTTTCCAATGACTAGCTAGGTGATTTCAAAACCATCATATATTTCTTTTCTTTTTTGATAAGTAAAACCATCATATATTTCTTTTGTCAATGTAAAATCAATCTGGCTACCACAGGAATAATTTCAGCAAGTTTGCAATATTATGGTCATGTTTAACTAGCAACAATAATGGTCGAAGCAGTATATTGACGTACATCGAGATTAGATTGAAGCTCAGCATTGGCTTCTGGGGCAGGCATTGCTCGAACGGCCCGATCACGAGTGCGTGTTTTCTTAGCACCATCAGCCTGGGGTTTATTAGCAGCTCTAAGCCTGTATGAGTAGAATATTCAATTCTTGTCAGAAGTAATGAAAGCATAAACTACCAGACTACTTGCACTCAGAGGGGGAATATCGACAATGAACAAAATGATAATATATAGGAGGCTACAATAAATGTGAAAAATATACACACACACGTATATTTGTACAAGTGGAATGCATTAACATAATCAGGGACTTGGTAATATGCTAATGCCAATCAGAATAAAAATAAAGTTGCATATTCTACATGCACGCGATCAATATATCTCTAGCCAAACCCAGGCTTAAACCCTAATAATCCCCAAAACAATCCACTAGAAACAATTATACATAATCAAACGCCAAATTATGAAGGAATAAAGGATCAAAGAGGGAACACGGTTATCTCAAAACAAAACATACGGACATAGAATAGTCATTAAGACACTCATTTTCGATTCCACGGATCTCACTCTTTCATGATTATATAACACCTTTACGAGATGCAAAACATCAGTGATAACTATCAAAAATATCCATCATTTTGATTCCATGTTGAGGAAATAAATAACAAATGTATCGCTATCTAACAACTTAAGCTCTTCTGGTACAACTGTATTAGAACTCTTGTTCCACGAGAGTTCTCGTTTCAAGTCTTGTCATCCCTTTACTCTGAATTTGTCCATTTAGTGAGAACCTGTATCCTTCTACCATGTTTCACTTAGTTTGGTTGACTCTCCATGTGCAAGACAGATTGCACATGAAGCGGGTTAATGTATACATGGTGTTAGCCTATGTCCTAAGAGTTAAGCTTTTAGATGAATCGACTGTCAACAGACTCAACACTTTATTATACCATAGACAAAAGGAAAGGGAAAAAAGATTATACTAGAAGTTGGACTGACATGAAACTCTACAAATTCAGTTATTAATTGATTCAACTGACATCTACTAGAAACATAATTGGAAGATAGGTGGGATGTGAATCGCTACTTTGTATTTAACTTAATTAATCACCTCACACACTAAAAGTGATCTATTAAACCACAACACCACCCTTTATTTTTAACTAACTCAAGCAATTTGTAAATGGTTAACAAGAGAAAGGTTCCTCGTACAACAACGGTTAACCGGAGTAGATATAAACAGATGCCCACGCATGCAAGTAAAACTCTTGGGGCTCTTGACCATGATAAGTAAGAAACACTTGCACCTATATGAAACAGTAGTAAATAAACTCTTGGGACAGCCATACTTCAAAACTTCATACATAAACTGAAAAGAATTTCTACCTGCGAGCCTCGTCATCACGTCGTTTGGCATCCATCTCCTTGGTGGGCGGGTATTTCGGTAGACTAGAAGGAGTGCAAGCATGGGGCTCTGTTGTGAAAAACTACAGACAAACGTATGAATGAGAGTAAAGCCATAAAGGGAACATACAAAGACAGTCATCAAAACAAAAGGATACACATTACAATACAAACTCTAAACTACTTTTCAGTAACATAAAACTTCATGGATAAAGAATGGCTGATTACGTAAAGGACCTTTCAGCATATCAAGAGAGAGTTATTGACATAATTAGAGTTACTTATCCTGACAACTAAAAAGACAATGGTTTTGTTCTTTGCGGGGAAGCAGAGGGAAGTAATAAAAAGCATCAATGCGCACGCAGCCCAAGTACAAGTTGACATTTAACTGCAAACCAAGTGTTCAATTGCAGTCCATCTAGCGGTCAAAGACAACATTTTCCTCGCCAATAGCTTATTCTTGCAGTTAACAACAGAACATCAAAGCAAGTACAACACCAAATGCCCTTGGATCCACATTCACTCATGTAAGGTATGATTTACCCATGAAAAACACTGTTGAAATTCATGCTAGCAAAGTTGAAACACAAATCCTTGTGAAAGATAATACAAGTTAGAGGACAATACCGGCCAAAAAAAAGTGATCGAAGTCCAATTGCTAACAGAAAATCTATAGGTTTGTGTTAAAAGGCACCTAGATCTTGTAATACCAGATATTTCAGCATCAAAGTTTCAGTTCTCAGGAAGAAAAGAGAGAACAGTGTCACAGGAGCACCAGAGACACAAAAGTCTTGGTAAACATGTCTGATGGATGACTTCCTTCACATTATGAGGGAATAAAAGGAGATCCGGTACACCCTCACAAATCAGAACAGAGGCATTTTTTTCTCCAAAATCATTTGGTCTAGAGGATTTAATTGAGAAAACCTACGGTATAATACTTTCATTCTGTTTTTCTCTATCCTAGTTTGCAAGTTTCATTTAGATGCTCAATCACTTATCAGGTGAGACTCCCGATTATTCAGTACCTATTGTAAAGCAATTGATTTATGTGTATTTCCTGTGTTATGGATTAACACTGCCACTCCTGATAGTGCTGCATATTTTTCCACGAATTGTTTAAAATTATACCCATGGCCACATAAATGAGTAGATAAATATATAATATGCAGTAATAGAGAAATTCAGTTTCCGGAGTGCACAGATATTTGTCCAATCACTGCAAATGCAGCATAAATTAAGTTACTTTCTTCATTTTTCACATTTACTAGTCTCAGCGATCTGGTACAAATCTTCCAAATGCTACTTTCCGCACATTGAATCTCAATTCTTTGGTTGCAGTATTATGTGCTTCCAAAATTGATGCATATTTTTATCAATTTCATAACATTTCAGCTACTTGTCATAAACTTGAAGAAAATAAAAATAAGCGACCAAACAAAGAACAGTAATATCAAGAAAGCCATTAATGGAAGCCAAAAAGTGCCATGTCAAACAAGAAACATATACATAGTTGGGTAGGGAGAGAGGAGACTGACTTCGCTCTGTAATGCATCTGTCGCAGTTTTACGTTCAGCTGGATCGATCGCAATAAGAGTTTCAATTAAAGGCAGTGCTGATGGAGGGAAATGTTTGAATGTCTCTGAAACACAGCGCTTATAAGGCTCCCGGGGCTTGAATAAAGTTGCATTTGGCAACTTTGATTTTTTCCAATATTCATCAGAAGGAGAGCCACAAAGCTTGTAAATCTTATGCAATTGCTCTACCTTGGTGATGGAAAAAACCAATTGTTAATATAAGAACATCAAGAAACAATTTCATGTTTACAGCAATTTGAATGCTATTAGTAGTACTCCAAATACAAAGTATGAGGCAAATAAATGGTCTCAATCAACATCATATGACTTCAAGCATTTGTGTTGCAAGATCAAAATACTCGAAGAAAGCAAACAGGGACTCAGATAATGGCCAAGGCCAACCTCCACGAAAGCATGACTCAGCTACCGGAAAAAACCAATTCATTTCTCAGAATTTAGGCGTATGCAAAATAACTACCTATGTTACAGACTCCTTTGCATCTAATAAAGTACAAATGTTCGAACACTCCACACATGGGTACCTCCACTGCTACTACTACTACGACTACCACCACCGCTACCACTACCACTACCACCACCACCACCACCACCACTACTACCACTACTACTAACACTACTACTACTACTACTATATGCCAAGTCTTGATTTTCTTGATTAAGACTTGGCATATAGTTGTGGGCTTATTTCCTAGCTGCAGCAAGGCCTTTTTCTCAGATCAAGTACTCCAATAACTACAAGGCCTATCTCCTGCTGAGATGTCATTTGTAAGACCATTTCTAAAGTACTCCAATAACTACAAGGCTCAAGCAGGTTATTCGTCTTATGGTTAGTTCTGGTCAAGCTGCATTTATATCTGAGGATCTATCTCAGATCAAGTCCTTCTCAGGCAATAGTCAGGTATTATCACAGAAATTCTGTTTCTCCTAGATTATGAAAATAGACATTATGAATGCCTCTGTCAACTGGCAGCTTATCCTATATATTTTGGAAGCTTTACAGCTTCCCCAGAGTTTAGATATTGGGTTTTTGTCTACCTTACTACCCCTAAAATACTCAATTCACTTAATGTGGGACTTACAAGCATACTGCCATGATGCCAACGGTCTTAGGCAATGGGGATAACCTATCCCACTACCTCTTTATTCTTGTCAGTTGTCATAGAATTCTTCCGCAGGTCTTTTTAGCAGCATATAAACTCTGGTAATTTCTCTTATCATCCTAAAGGGAAGGATTTGGGCATTAACATCATATTTTGCCGATGACTAGTTTATTTTTTGCTATCCAGATGATCAGTCTTTCCCAATTGTTTTTTCTGCTCCCCTTGATTTCACAACTTCTCTTGGCTCCAACCAAGCATGGATAATAGCAGGATTTATACACCCGGCATTGATACTCAACCCAAAGAGAGTCTGTGCACTATTCTGGGGTTTCGGCTCGGCTCTCTCTATGTTATGTACCTACGTGTGCAGCGTGCCTCTCATCCACAAAGGCCAAAGCTTTCTATGAATTAATAAGACTGCAACAAAAATCAATGGATGGGCCAATAATTCTCATCATATGCAGGCAGGCTCCAGCTTCTAAAGGCTGGACCTTTTAGTATCCAGGTTAAATGGACACTTCACTTCATTCTACCTCAGTCAGTCAGCCTTCACATTGTGAACCTAAGAAGGAAGGGTGTCTTGGTATTAGAAGAATTAAGGATGGTAAGGGAGCATCTTTCTTGAGACATACTTGATCTTCCTGTACTAAGCATCAATCGCCGGGTTAAATGGTGCTACAAATATCTAGTTAGGAATAAACTCTTCTGGACTCTTAAGACCCCTATATACTGTTCTGGGACCTGGAGGAAGCTTCTACAGCTCAGAATTGTTTCTAGACCAATAGTGAAGCATGATATTGGCAATGGTGCAAGCAATTATGTATGGTTTGATTACTGGCTGCCACAAGGTTCCCTATTTGATTTTTTTTGATTAGTACAAGGTTCCCTATTTGATCTATTTGGCCAAAGGGTTGTGGATTTTTCACAAGTTCCTATTGCTGCAAGGGTCTCTGCTTTTATATTGAATCAGAATTTGGCCCTTTCCCCATCCTTAGCCCCCTATCTTCTATCCTGGCTGTTCCAAGCAAGATAGTGTTCAGTGGATCTGCTCCCCTACCAATAAAAACAGTGCTGCAACAACCAGGGAATACATTAGAACTCATCTACCATTGTTCACTGGATCACCATCTATGGTTTCCTAATTGCATTCCAAGGCACTCTTTCATGTTTTGGATGGCAATCAAAGGAGGGTTAAGAACTAAAGATAAGCTCATGAACTGGGGTGTTCTATCCTCCCCTATCTCCTCTGTATGCCATCAAGAAAATGACACTCTCTCTCACCTATTTTTCAGCTGCCCTTACTCTAGAGAAGGGTGGAAGCAGGTGTGTGATTTGTGTGGGATTTCTAAAGCTAATCAGTCTTGGGATGCTAAAATCAACTGGCTCATCAGAAAATTCAGTTGGAAATCTGTTCACTCCATAGTTAGGAAAATTGCTTGGGAAGCCATCATCTATTCCATTTGGCTTGGGAGGAATTGAAGGGTTTTCCAAGGAATCCAAAGGCATCCTACAGCAGCTCTTCCTAGGGTCAGGTCTCTTGTTAGGATTAAAGGGTCCCAAGAAAAAAATGTAAATCCCCACCCCCTGGTCATGCTCTATGTCAGTCTTGGCAAATCCCTGTCAAATGTTCTTCTAATTCTTAGACAGCTGAGGAGGATAGAATTGTGTAATTGGATGTATGCCTTGTTTTTGGTTTGTTGTTCTTTCTATGAAATTCTCTGCTAAAAGAAGAAGATTTTCAAATCCAAGCAGTATGATCTATATGCTGTGATAAGGAACTCTAGGTTGGGCAACAAGTTCATGTTTGCTTATGTTAGTTTAACTAGCAAGGTCAAACTTCTGAAGCCATCACTTCCTAAGAAAGTTTTGAACTTGTAATTGGTATCAGCATTTTATTTTTGCCTTCAACAAAATAAGCTCTTGTAAGGTAGCTCTGTCAGACAGCCTCCATGTATTTGGTCTATCATTGGTCGCAAGTTTCTTCTACTTTCTCCATGAACCTCATCTATAACCAAAAAGTGCTTCATCAAATGACAGGAAATCAAAGCTAACAACTATCTCAAGGGACAATTGGTCAAATTAAATAGAACGCAAAGCCATAGTAGGACCCAATTTATTGTGAGTGGGAAAGTTAGCGGTATAGTTTGAACTGTTACCATTGTAAAGGAATATCATATTGATCAGAGGTGCATGTTTACCTATTTCAAGTTCAAGTTGTTTCAAATTCTAACATCTGCATGAAACACGCTAAATTTAAACATCCACGTCAACTGTACTACGGCCCCTTATAAACCAGTTATTCGGTCAAGCGGTACTAATGCTACTCCCAGAGAGGAAAGAAGCAGAATTGCGAGGTGGGAGCCCCAATTGGAATGTGGCATAAGGTGGGAGAAAGCTTACATAATCTTAATAAATACATAAAATGTGTGATAAACGTGTTTTATCAGTTCTTTCTCAAATCAGAAATCAGAAATAACAGAATTGCGGAAGTGCAAAATATTAATAACTTGTCTTCAAAACTAGCAGCCAGGTGATAAGATTTGATTCCCAGCACTATTGCAGGTTCAACTCCTCCAGAGCCCAAAACACATGGCAAGTGTCTTTTAATCCCCAGAAGTCGTCAATCCTAACATGAAAGCATACATACAGCTAATACACCCTTTTGTTTTCATTTATATTCCAAGAGAAAGGAGTTGGAAACATGTTTTCCTCTTTTAAGTCTTGAATAAGTTTAAATAGGCCAGAGACAATACTTCTACAACTATGAGAAAGATACTGAAAATAAAGCGAAAAATAGAGGGATAAAGTTCCAAATGATGAAAAGTATAAGTTCCATAATCAAATACAGAAGTGGGTTAATACCTCTGTACGACCAGGCATGATAGGCTTCCCAAACAATAGTTCAGCTAAAATACAACCTGCACTCCAAAGGTCTATGCCTGCACCGTAGTCATTAGACCCAAGAAGAAGCTCCGGAGCTCGATACCAGAGTGTAACCACCCTGCTAGTTAGAGCGTGCTTGTGGCTAGGATCGACAATGGTGGCCAACCCAAAATCAGCTATCTTTAGTACTCCTCCATTGTCGATAAGAAGATTTGACCCTTTAATGTCACGATGGAGTACACCACGGTTGTGACAGTGCTCAAGCCCAGATAATAGCTGATGCATGTAACACTTAACCTGCAGTCATAAAGATGGTGAATAAAAACTAGCATACTTTCTTACTGTGGTATGTGCTTCCCACAAAATAACACAGACTATCATATCAGCTCAGAAAATGGAGAAAAAAGTCTAACCTGTGCTACGGTAAACTTGATTTCTGGGCTTGCTGCAAGTCCAGCCAAATCATGCTCCATGTACTCAAATACGAGATACAAACTACACGACATTCTCGAAGTGACCAAACCCTCCAATTTTATAACATTGGGATGATCAAGTCGCCGCAAAATAATAATCTCCCTGGACATAAATCTCACACTTTCTGGCTCCAAATTATCGAAGCGTACCTTCTTTAAGGCAACAATTTTCCCAGTCACAGTATCTCTTGCTTTGTAGACATTGCTATATGTTCCTGACCCAATCTAATACAAATACACAGGAAACAAATAAATAAAACCATACTATGGGACTGTATGAAAGATGAATGGTAAAGGCAATTTACCCACCTTGTCAATCTTCTCAAAAGTGTCTGCACGTCGAGGAAGCCAACCGTCGATTGCTTCGCCAACATGCGCAGAAAGCCAAGACGGCCATCCTGCCGCAACTTGCTCCCCGTGTTTATGCTTCGGGGGATTACTCAGCCTAGGGTTCGGCTTTGATCTCCTCCTCTCACCGTGCGACCGCCGATCCCCATCGACCTTCTCTTCCTTCCGTGTCACGCCATTACTTACCCCCTCCCCATTCTCCTTACCAATCCCCCCGCTATCCCCAACCCGTACAGTCCCGCTAGATTCAACCTTCAAATTCTTGGAGCTCTTTCTACTCTCACCCTCCCTCTTCTCCTCCTCCTTAACCTCGTTCACTCTGCCCGACGATACCTCCCGACCAAAAACACACCCCATTTGTCAAATCCTCACTTCATCTCTCAACATATCCATAATACTCTACACTCATCAATTAGTCAATACAAGTCAACCCACTCGCAAATATAAGAAGCCTGAAAAAGAAGAACACATAAATACAAACTCCATCAACATACTCATCACTACTCTATAGTGATGTACATCAACCAGTGTTCTAAAAGATGCTAGGCGTTAGTCCGGCGGACGAGGCGCCCCTAGCACCTCGCAGACAACTAGTGGGCCACCTAGGCCGATTTCAATCTAGGCGAGGCGCCGATTAGTAGGCTGCCTCAGCCACAGACATCAACCCTCTTACAACTACAAGAAGTTGCAAGAGAACACTAGATTGCTAAAAGCTACCGCACCGCCAGTTGACCCTTTCTTTTTAAGTGATCAATTTATCATCAAGCTGATGCAGCCACACTTAACGGTCCAGCTTCATTTCGATACGCGTGTAAAACGAACTATAAACCCTAAATGAGGAATCGAAGATTCAAGCGAACAGAATCGAGAGATTAAGAGTGAGAAGAGAGAGAGAGAGTTACGTACCGAGTACTCGATTGAATCTGGTGGAGGACAACGGTGGAGTCAGAGAGAGAAGCTTGAATCCCTGCGTCTCTCTCTCTCTCTCTCTTTACGTATATATATATATATATACGTATATGTGCTAGTAATATATTCTCTAATCTCTCTCTCTCTCTCTCTCTCTCTCTCTCTCTCTGCTTTGTCTGCGCTGTCTTTAGCGTTGGGACAAGTACAGTGTAGAGGAAGAGATCTCGAGTGTGTGTATATATACAGATGTGCGTACGTATAGGAGCAGATGTGCAGTGGGCGATCGCAGCAAGTCAAACCTCTACTGTAGGAGGGTGGAAGCTCAAGCATTTTTTCCCATTTGGTAATAATTGGAGTATTAATAAATTCAAGAGATGTTTGCTTTTCTTTTTTAAGGAATTGGAGAATGAGATTTGTTGTCCAACTCCTCCAACAAATTTATTATCTTTTCTTTTTCTTTTTTTTCTTTTTTTTGCATTATTAAATTTTCTATTTTTATGAATGTTACTTTTGTGGTCCTAAACTACGAATTTAGAGGGTGTGTTTAAAATTATCCGATACGGTAAATCCTTAATTATTATATTTCGAAGCTCGAGGCCATTAGACTTTTTCTTTTTCCTTTTTCAAAACCACTACCATTTGAATTTTTTAAAATTTTATTCTGTGTGCCAAAAAAACATAGAAAAATAAAATCAAAAGGGAACTTAATTTTTTTTATCTTCATTTTAACTGTACCAAATAGTCCTTGAGATTTTTTAATTGGTCAGAATAAATTACATTTGCTCCGTCAAATTTCTCACGTAATTATCATTCCAAATTCGCCACTGTAATATAAGATTTTTTTTTTTTCCAATGCTCAATTTTAAAGGGTTGCAACAACTTGTATACAATATAAGCACAAAAAATGAGACAAGAAAACATTACCCTATTTCTTCAATTATTACTTTCATTTTTATCTCTATCTCTTTCT
Organism: Rhododendron kiyosumense; assembly: GCA_019656275.1. Taxonomy (NCBI): domain Eukaryota; kingdom Viridiplantae; phylum Streptophyta; class Magnoliopsida; order Ericales; family Ericaceae; genus Rhododendron; species Rhododendron kiyosumense. The sequence goes on along the minus strand of BPLS01000205.1, from coordinate 234,516 downwards.
ACTCATTATCTCTTTTTCCAATCATTACCATATTTCTCTCTTCACCCACTATTAAAACTAAAATTTTCAAAGATGAGAACCAAACAACGGCAAAATATTTCAGGAGACACCAATTTTTTCCCATGTGTTATAGTTACCATTTTTCTATGATTACTTTGCATGTTGTAAATAAATAGGGATGACAAAGTTTTGGTTCGGCCCGACTTTAATAAAAAAAACCAAAACCGAACCGGAAATTTATAAACTGAAACCGTAGGGGACAGGTTCAGTTCGATATTATTTCGAATCCAATGGTTAATTTTTTTAATCACCATACAGATTGTATGAAAGGTGTAAATCCAGGGGAAAGAATCAAAGCTTAACAGTAGGAAATTATTATTGGCAGGAAATCTTCCCTCCGACTAGAGTAAGAATCATGTGCAACCTCTCTCTAGAGTGTTTCTCTCTCTAGAATTGCCCTTTGGATTCTCTCTTGAATTATCCTCCCAAAATGTCCTATTTATAGGTAGCTCGACCTCTCTTTTAGGGGCGAGTGGACCAACAAATTCTAGACATGTGTTGCATAAGTCGAGCACGGATATTTCTTTCGTATTGTTAGGTCGTGGCCCTCACGACACCCGCGAGTTCTACTCCGCAAGCATCTCTTTGCGTCGGTCCCTTGTTCTTTAGCCACCAAGCCACTAGATCTCCAGTAGTCTTGATTGACGGTATAGTCAAGGTCTACCTCAGTCTTGCTGTTGCCACTGTCGCGCAAGGTTAAGACTTGAATCTGCCTCGCCATTACCACGCAAGCAGCATGGTTATGACTTGTTTCTTGGTCGTGCCAATACCGCGTCCAAGCCTCTAATGGCTTCTCCTCGGGTCCCTCCAAGTCGACAAGAGCAAAACTTATCGTCCCGGCCAAATCATGTTTAGGGGGTGACATCTCTCTTTATCGCGCCCGTATCTTCAGGGAATTGCAATCATCCTCTATCGGTGTCTCTTACCCAAACTTGGGTGATGTCAGTCGCGACGTCATCGTGACCATTTTGGTTCTTGGTCTTCTCGATAATTGGTTCTTCCCAAGTACTTCGGGACAGAGCCGGGTGTCACATTCTTGGACCAAAAGATCAAAGTTGGGGCCTGAGAGCCCGAGGAACCGAGAAAGTATTGATTTATGGAATAAAAAGTGGCGGTAATTGATCCTTGAATTTTCCTTATAGCGAATGTACCTTTGCATGATCTCTATGTGAAGGGTAAAGCTGCGTTTCGAACCATTTCTTTAAGAGAAAAACAAGTAGTTTTGTGTTTTACACTAAAAATGGGGGGTCAAGATTTTGATATAATTGGAACCTTGATTTTCTAGCAATGCAATTGGATTCAAATGAGGGTACTTCCTTATTTATATTAAATAAATTAAAGTAAAGAAAATTCAAATGATATAGTCTTTAGCTAGAAGTTGTGGCCTATTGGAACTGGAAGCTGAGGCACGTGGCATGGGTGGGTCGCAGTTTGGACCCACTATGTGAGTCTCGCAGTTGGAGGACCCGAGGCCAGGCCATGCCCCGCGGTTAGAGGACTTGCGGCTAGGCCATGGCTCACGGTTGGAGGCCCACAGCTAGGTCATGCAATTGTCGTGTCTTTGGCTATGTTGGAGGTACGTCCCACGGTTTGGGGCTCAGATCTAGCTCCTGCGGTTGAGGTGCCACGACTCAAGCCATGTTCAGCCCAGCTCTTGCTACGTTGGCCTCGCTATTCTAGCTCGCGGCCTTGCTCACTCTTTTGGGCGTGCTCGGCTAGCCTTGGCTTGGCCACGAGATTGGGCGTGCCACACGGCTCAGTGTGTTCGTCCAGCCGTGGCCTTGGCCACGTGGTTGGCTTGGCTTGGGCTGTGCTCGGGTCCCAAGATTTTTGGTTAGCGGCTTGCTGGCCAAGTGCTGGCCCGACAAAGGCCTTGCTTGGCCAAGTATTCGCGTAGACAAAGCATTGCTTGACCAAGTGACCGCAATGGCTACCCACGCAAACAAGGCTCCATTTGGCCAAGGCCTACTCAGCCAAATCTATACGCGACCAAGGCTTCAATTGGCTAAGGCCTCGTTCGACCAAAGCCTTACTTGGCCACAACAAGACCCATGGTTGGGCCCGCGGTTGGCCCCCAATGACGCCTCTTGGTTGGTTTTGGGCCCACGGTTCGGTGGGTCCGTGGTTGATCGTTTATCCATGTGTCGATTTAGGAAGCGCGCCATGTGCTTGGGTATTTTTTACCCTAACACCGATCCAAACCTATATTGACATTGAAGTTTAACCATTGAATTCAAGAATTCTAAAACCATGAGCCACTACCCCAAATGGCTCACAATCACACACACACACACACTATTAACTAGGTAGCAATTACCAATCGAAGCAAATTGAAGAATTTTAATCTAAGAGGACGCAATTAAGGAATTTAAAGTAAAAAAGTCGTCTGTTGTTTTTGCTAAGTTAAAGGAGTTGCAACCCCCTTAGGATTGTCATAGCATGTTTAACCGATAAGCTAGTACTACTCATTGAAGGAGTCAAGCTTACTGGGGAGTCTTTTTCTCAATAACCCTACACATGGGAGAGTAGTCCATCACCACAGCCTCACTAAGGTGCAAGTTGGACAAATGGCACCCAATACATAGTAGCTGGTTCATGAGAAGTACTACCCGCAAGCAGAATTCGAACTCGTGACCGTGTGCATGCTAAATATACATGCACACAGGTGTTAAATATACATGTAGGTGTTATTGATGAAACCATTTCATTTACTATATAGGGTTGAAGAAGCTAGCAGCACATAAACACAAATGTCATGCATGCTCCTTATAACCTACACACTGCACCTTTTAAGAACAAAATTGTCATGGTCCATATAACCTGCACACCTTTATAATTTTATACAAGTAGGATAACAAGGCCTTGTGTCAAGAGGTGTCGGGGATTTTACACTCAGTTAATCACAAATGGGCCGAGAAGAGGGAAAAGAAAATTAACTTGATGTTTTAGAAATGTGAGGAGATAGATGTCTGTGATTTGTTTTTTCACCAAATGTCAGTGTCAGATTTTTATGCGATCGAACAAAAATAAATCATTTTTTATGTACAAAATTTAAATAGAATTGCTGATGTCTTTAAGAAAGCAATAATATGTTGGTACGTGACCAAGAATTTGCTACTTTGAGCTTCACCCAGGGATGAATTTTCCAGGTCGTGAAGCAGTCGTGAAGAGCACAAAGAATCATGGATTCTTGATGCATGGGGTAGTGGCATCTATAGGAATACTGAACACACTTAATTTATAATCACTAGCCAGAATTCGAATATTAATAATATCTTGGAGTAACAGTACCCATAGATAAAAGTAGCAGTAAGGAGTAGTTTTACCGTAGGAGTAGTTCGCAAGTAACCTAACTAGTCACCTGTGACTTCTGTTCTTATTGCAAAATTAGGTTATAGCATTTATCACAACTCACAAGCTTTGATCGGTCAGTCTTCGCTCATGAATATCGAACAATTTTGGACACGTGTATTGTATTTGAATCTGTGCTCTTTGGTCTGTGTCCTCGACATTTTTATAACCGAGTCAAAGAAACACATGTGGCTTGTTCAATCATGCAAGGATTGACTGATTACACCTCACCATTTTACCCAACAAACTGAAATTAAGTCGCACAACAATACATCATAGATATTATTTCAAGCATGACTGCACGATTATTGCTTTCTGCAAGGACCTACGACCACAGCAGTTTGGCTTTACTGCTGTGGGTGTGGGATGAGGCTAAAATTTTAGCGTTTGGAAAGGTACGACGGATTAGGGTACGGAGGGGAGCTTAACCGTATATGTTTATCAGTTTATGTCTAGGGTCCAAAATCTAAATGAAACATCTATTTCGCATAAAGAAAACATAATTCTAATTGAAGTACCCATCCTACGGCACAACATCTCCAACAAATTGAAAAATACATTAGTAGTATCTTAAATATCCAGGGAAACAAGAAGATAAAAACAGAAGCCGCTAATTTTACAAAACAAAACACTTGCCCGCTGCATAAATGTTCAAAATTCCTATGTTTGCCATTCGTACATAAACACGCAACCTCAACTTATCAATCTTCACTTTTCTTTTTCTTCTTCTTCTTCTCCTTCTTGCTCGGAGTTTCTGTTTCTTCTTCCTCGGCCTCGGCATGTTTCCTCTTCTTTTTCTTCTTCTTTTCTTCCGCAGCGTTTTCGCCATCGTCTTTGGCTGCATGTTTCTTCTTTTTCTCCTTTTTCCCTACCTCCTCGCTTTCTGGCTCAGCAACAACCTCCTCCTCCTCGGAAGCAGCAGCAGTCATCTTCTTCTTTTTCTTCTTTTCTTTCTTCCCTCCATTCACAGAAGCCGCCTTGCCTGCTTCCTCCTTTTCTTCCTCTTTCTCAGCAGCTGATTCTGCCCTCCCAAGTGTAGAATCAGCTGAAGGATTATAGACCTGCAAGAAACAGAATAGTCAACACCATACAGACCGAATGGAAAAAATAGAAAGGGAATTGTAACACAATCCCTTTGTTGTTGCACCCATTTTTCAATATATTTAGCATAATTTACGATATTAACTTTTCAATTGTTAGAATTTAAAATATTGTCCTTCCATGTGTGAACAAGAAGCAAATGAAAGGCAATGTTGTAAATTCATGATTATGGAAGTGCACCAAAAACAGGGGGTGCTGATACAAAAAAAATCTTAAATTCAGTACCCAATCCAAAAAAAGTGAAAAGTGAAATAATTTTCATACCTTGGCGGTGGTTATCATAGCACCTGCCCCCTTCTTGCGGTCCTTGTCATAGAATTCTATCTTAGGTTTGCCTTTAGCTGACCCCGCAGAACGACTCAGATCTCTGCCTTCCAGGTTTCTTAATCGTGCTTCAAGCTAACAAAAAAGAAAAGCAAAATAAGAACAGAATTGTAGGAGGAACAAGCAAGAAAAAACCACCAGCATCAAAATTACGGTCCATAGTACCTTCACTCGATTCTCCAATCCCATAGAGTTATCTTGGCCATCTCCTAGGGCATCATATCGAATAGCCAATGCGGATTTGGCAGCAAGTGATCGTGAAATTTTCCCCTTATGCTTTGGTGCCGCCTGACCAATTAAAGATGCATGGTATATAAGCCCGTATTTAGGAGTTGCATGTTTTGTCTTCAGGGCTCTGAAAAGGGCCTTTTCTGCCCCTAGAATCTGAACTGTACTTCCAGGCTGCTTTGCAAGATTTAACAAGCTGCCCCCATGGGCAATGAGGCGGGCCCCAACAAGTTCTCCAACAAGAGCCGTGAGATTTGGAGCAATGGTGTTCATCCTGTTCTTCAAATAGTCATACAGTTGAGCTCTATACTCTGCAAGAGACAGAACTTGGTCGCACAAGTCTTTGATATTCATCAAATCAAGGTCACTGACTTCGGTTCCCATGGAAATCACGGCTGCCTCTTTCAGTTCTATTTCAACCTCTTCCGTCAATATCTGCAAATAGACGACATAACCATCATCAGCTATTGACGGCTTCGTCCTCAAGACCAGCACTTTGAGCAATGTCTTGTGGCGGAATAAAACAAATTTTCATGTGAACTGGGATTTTGAATCGGTTTCTTGGAACATTGTTAAGAATCAACCTCTTTAAATAAATAAAAATCGCCCGAGTAGTTGGGTGTTTGTTCCATGCAAATCTAGCCTAGGATTCAATATCATCTCCTTTCACCTTGAATAGCATATTACATTGATATCGGATCAGGAAAAAAAAAAGAATATAAAATTGATACTCTTCCATGTAACGTGTATGCAGAAAAAAGGGTACAGCACTTATTGTTCTCGTTGTCTCCTTCAAGGTAAGATTTTTGAGAGTTCACAATCATCTTTCAATTTTTCCTTAAGAAATTAGTTCTTTCTAGGGGAAAAAACTCGAAAACCAAGTATTGAAGACCAGTCAAGAAAACAAGTTTCCAAAAATTGTTCTGCTAAATCATCTCTGAAAAGGCACTTACAGTTTCTTTACCCTATATCCAAAACTCACTTGGATCATGTCAAAGCCATTAAACACAAAGACCAAGATGTCCAAGCCCCCAAAATTGGAAGACATTACCGCACCATTCTCAAGTTCACTAAAGCAAGCCAGCCTAATAATCAACCGGTTAGGCACATATACAGCTACCAGATACCATATTATGGATTTTGGGATGCAAATGTCTGCTGCGAAATGATTTGCAGCATTACCTCGGAGAAATCAAGCTTTGCAGCATTTGAACGGTATCCCATCAACTTTACTGCCTTGGCATAAACTATGTTATCTTGTACGATCTTTGCAAGCTCTGGGAAATGCCAACCATACCATTCTCGAACCCTCATTGCATAGGTGTTAAGTTCTTTATCAAGATCATCTAACAAGCCGATGGCTTGAATGATCATTGTATCCACCTAGATAGGACAATGAAAAGCCAAGTAAAAACACTGTCATACTGAACTCAACAAAAACACAGAAATAGCAAAACATAAAATTTAAAAAAAAAAAGAAAGTAAAGAGAGGGGCAGAATTGTCTGCTCGACATTTGCCCTCGCTTCTGAATTAATAACCAGAAAAAGAAAACAGACCAGTGATAAATAAAAACAGTAACTTCCCAATTTGTAATGGTTAATTGCCTCAAGAAGCAAAGGCTAATGAAGGAAAGAGATTGCATGCCATTCAATTGCATGGGGATATGATTCTCCTCCAAGATGTGCGATTAAGATGGATTGGTCATTCTTATTTGAGGTTATGGCAGCTATGGCTTTTCGCCCTCTGTTCTTAAGCTGGATAAGGACCTTTGTCTCTTCTGCCAGATTCTCAGGCGTGGTGAATGGAGAGCTTAAAGGCTTTTTCAAGGGAGAAAAAGGCCTTAGGCAGGGAGACCCTATACATCCATATCTGTTCCAAATGGTTGTGGAGGGTGTTTTTTCAATTCTCAGACAAAAAAAATTGTAAATGGGGATTCCAATTATCACCCGTAGTGCCAAACATCACAAACCAGTCATCTTACTTTTGATGATCTTTTTATTGTAAAGGAGGCTTTACAGGATTTTCAGTCTGCCTTTGGGCTGCAGCCAAAGCTACAAAAGAGTTCTATGTTCTATTCAGGGTCAGTGACTCAGTGCTGACTTACATAAACAGTTTTGAGTCAGTTTTTTCTACCCGTGCTTCCAGTGAGATATCTAGGTGTGCCTCTCATGTCCTTAAAGTTGTCTTATTAGATTGTGAGCAGTTGAATGATAGAACTACTCCAAGGATAAAGAACGGGAAAACTCAACACTTTTCTTTTGGTCAGCGTATTCAGTCTTTATTATTAGATTGTGTACAGTTTATTGGTGCTCCATCTTCATTTACATCAGAAAATTCTGAAACAGATTGAAATGTTGCTAAGAGCTTTCTTATGGACTGTTGGGGTCCATAAGTATTGGCGGAAAAGATAAATGGAACTTGGTACGTATCGCAAACAATGGAAATAAGTTTAAGTTACAAGTAAAAAATAAAAACCTGTGGCACATGAATAAACCTCAAATTTCCTCATCGACCATATGGAAGGTGTTTGGATAAAGGGAATTGGGGAATCCTCTTATCAAAGTATGCAGTAGGAAATGGTAATAATGGTTACTTTGGCTCAATAACTGGCAATCAGGCTCCACTTGGCCGTCTCTATAAAACTTTTGTGATGCTGTGGTAAGATCCCAGGGCTCCTCCTCATTAGCCAAAGTTTCTTCCATTGTGACTAATGGCAGCCGGAGTGGCCTAGGACTAGGTACAGGACCACAAGGCATGTCATGTCTGCTACTCCCAATACAATTAAGCAAAATGATCAAATGGAGGATGGAGATATTTGGGACCCCTCCCCCAACTGAAAGAATCACACACAAATAATAGGAGCCATCTTCTCACCCAAACCGCCATCTTCTCACCCAAACCAAATGATGCAATTCCCACTTCACTACCAAAAACATGTAAAAACTGCACTACGCTGTTACATTTTGAAAGGCTGTAACAACTGACCATGAATATGATCCAACGAAATTATGCAGGGAAGACACAAAATTAGTAACAATCCAAGTTTCATAACAAAGAGATCAACATTCACCTCTAGCAACTATAAACGACAATATGCCAATTTACCAACCAAAAGAGAAATACCAACGAACTCACCTTATCAGGACTAAATTTTAACTTATAGCGAGATAGGCTGTGAGATAAACCCAAGCTCATTGGAGCCAAATCCTGAGAAGCGAGGCCAGCTATGAGTTCCGTCAGTTGGCTTCTTACCCCTCTCATCAGTTCCATGACAGTATTGTTGTGAACGCATTCAATTTGCTGCAAGACATAAATTGTTCCAACTTAGATGGAGTTGCAGAATGAGAATAACTAGTGGAATTGCATCTAATAATCTTTTAAATGAGTAGTAGGTCACCAGCTTCTCCTTAATGGCATTTCCAAGTTTAGAATCAGCAACAGCTAATGTTTCACCATCACAATGAGCACGTAAAAACTTGCGCAGACCTTTGCTAGGCTTGCTATCAATCAACAAGGTGGCTGCTGACAAGGCTTCAGATGTGTTCTCAAACTTGGAGAAAGCTTTTAGCTTCACAACCTGAAAGTTGATATCCAATCAAAGCAAGAGTCAGACACATTATTTCAAGACAAATTAAGGAACTTGCATCAACAAGAAGGCAAGCCATAGAAGGAACCAGGGGAATCCTGAGATAATTTGTTATATGCACCCAGAGTCCAAAGTTCATGGAACATTGTCCATTTCTACACCCGCAAAGGCGCAAACACACAAAAGAAATGCAATTTCAAAATATGACTATTTTTTGAATTGAAGTGACAAACAAATGCACGCCTGCTAACTTATCACCCAAAAAAGATATACATACTAGTACAATATAAATAGCATACACATCACTAAAAGGACTAACCGTACAAAAACTAAAAGCTGCTTTGACTCATCCGATCCCAGGCGAACCACATTCCCTATTTCAATGAACCTATTATTACTTATCAAAAATATTACTTTTAGCTTTCCCTTCAAAGTAACAACTAACAACTTCAAACCCCGATGCAATACATACTCTTTCGGAATCCTAGACCTGAACCAGAGTCCTTTTCATTCACAAAGTACCAGCTTTTCAATGTTCAATACAAACTTAACCGCTCAAGTTAACTGAACTAACAGACTTTTGTCCTGTCTTCCTTTCCTTTCCAATCAGTGGTCTTTCGTTTTGGTTTCTTTGTTTTTTCGATACATGCATAGCACAATATTAACATCACCCAATACTACATCAGATCCTCTATACTTATTACACAACATATATGACATGGATAAGCATGAATACTTAAGGGGCTAAGAAATGACCTGTCTAGCAGAATCAGCCGAAGAAAACTCCTTTGCCAAGTCCTGCAACACAAGCAATAACAATTAGCTCACGACACATACCCCGTTATTAATGCATAACATTCATACATGATGATGTGCACATATATGAATGTAGTGTGTTTTAACATAAGCAGCAAAGTTTACCTCAACTTTGGAGAGTTTCCCTTCGTCCAAAACCTTGAAAATGGCAAAACCCGCCGGGGTTTCGAACAACAGAAGCATCGTTTTAAAGCCCACCAAAAACACCCCTGAAACAAAACATCGCACGGTTATCTTCTAGGTCACTCGGTTAAGTAGCAAATTCATTGATACCGAAAATCAAAATGGTTGAAGTCTTTTTTTCAAAAGTTACAATCTTTACATAGACTTCGTTAAACTAAACGATCGGAATAAACGCAGACAAGCTTCAAAATTTCTCTGAACACACACACACACAGAGAGAGAGAGAGAGAGAGAGAGTGGATGAGAAGAAGACTAACGGAAAAACCCCTAGAATGCTCACCGCAACTCTGCTACGTTGGAGAGAGAGAGAGAGAGAGAGAGAGAGAGAGTAGGGTTTGGGGATGTTCTAGGGTTTTAGTGTTGGCTGATTATAAGGAGGGGGATGCAGGAGGCTGCAATTTGGGCCCCTTTTGGTGGGCTGTTATATCTCAGGCCCACAAATGTCCAAGCCTCATATTAAAGCCCAATCTTACCCCTGGCTAATCAGGTTTCTTTAATGGGTTTTTAGCTAGTAACAATTGTGCTAGGCCTCTAAAAGCTTTAAAAAATTCTTAATCCTAAATTTCTAGAATTTATTATGGGTAGGTCGAAGGCCATCCAAAAATAATACCCCTTCGCTCCACTTCGCCCGGATAACTCGTCCCTGCATAACTCATCCCCTCGTCCAAAGGCTTCTCAAACCAGGGATAAGAGTGAGTCTACCTTCTCATCCCCGCATTAACTCATTCCCCTCCCTTATACCTCATCTAATCGGGTCCTGAGAGGTATTATTTAGTCCCAACAGTGATTTGGGATAATTTGTCCAGGTGTCAATTTTGTTGCCAAACCAAGTCAAAAGTGTCACATCAACCCCTTATCCCCTCCTTCATCCGCCATCCAACCGGGGCCTTCCCGCAACGGCACCATGCCACGCTCGATATTCTGTTTGACTCTGTTTAATGTCCCTGTCGATTAGATCCAAAAAAAAGGAATCAATTACATTTAAACCCAGATGAACCCAACAGTAGTTGGGTTCAAAATCTATTCTATTAGCACGCTCTCTGGAAAATCGTCCGATTCTCAGCCCAAAAATTTCAATTCCTTTTGCAACTTTTATGTAAACCCTAATTTTGAACTTTTAACTTTTTGCCATTTACGTCAAACTCTCATAGTAGTGACCAGTGAGTAATCCTTCCTTCAACTCTTCAACTTCAGGAGTTGAGTTCTGTTAAAACTTCATTTTTGATTGGAACATTTTGGAGTGAATTTGCATCCACAACAAAGAAAATTGATTTTCATGCTATCCTTTTAGCCACTCATACTCTCTCTTTTTTTGTCTTTATCTACATTAATTTACAAAATTGTCTTTGGTGTGTGAAAAAATGTAGTATTAAATAAAGAGAAAAATAGTAAATTCAAGTGGATAAATACAGAAAAAGAGTGTGAGTGACTAAAAGGGGAGTATGAAAATCATTTTCCCTAAGAAAAACGTATGTGATGGTTGGAGAGTAATCCATGTTTACAAAATTAGTCTAAGGTTCATTATAAATGGTTGAACTTGGGCCTGGTCCGCTAACAATTTCACAAGGAAAAGTCCACACAGACAAAAGATGTACATATCCTATACAAATCTTATTGTGGGGTCTACTACAGGTCCCATATAAATAACCCAAGCCGTTCATTAAATTTAAAATAGTTTTTTGAGTGACCTCCGGTGAAAAATCAGCTCAAAAAGATACTTGTAAGAACTCTATTAAATCATATTACTTTTAAATTTAATTAAAAGTAATATGATTGGATAAAGTAATTACAAGTATCTTTTTGAGCTGATTTTTCACAAAATCACTCGAAAAACATGTTTTAAATTTAATAAACGGCTCGGATTGTTTGTATGGGATTCGTAGTGAGTCCCACAATGAAATCTGTGTAGGATTTGTGTAACTTTTGTCTGCGTGGATAGCACAGTTCATTTCTCATAAAAGATTAATAAATTTCTTCTTTTCTCGTTCAAAAAAATAACATTTTTAGCAAGGGTTAGTGTCCATTATTTTTGTAATTTCTAAAGTGTGAGGTTCACTCCTTTGTCCTTATTTGTAATAGTACCAAAATATCTTCACAAAAACTCATCCCACCACATTATCACCAGAAAATTGGCCGAAAAAGTCAGCCGAAAAAATTGGAAAACAGGTCGAGGACAGGGATAGCCGGATAGGGATCAGATATTAGTTCAGGGATGGAGACATCCTGTTGCCATCCATTCTCTTTGTGTCATTTTAGCATCACTAGTGTAAGTTGGGTCCTTGTGCCTCCCCAACCTCGTCCTGTTGCCATCCATTCTATTTGTGTCATTTTAGCATCACTAGCGTAAGAGCTGTGCTATGTGCACAGCAAGCTTCGTTCGATACTGTTAGAAGCGTTAACAAAACACCAAAAATGAGCTTCCCTAAGCCCAGCGTATGTCTGTAGCCTCATCATTTTGTTAACGCCTCTAACGGTATCGAACGAAACTCATTTTTTACAGAGACTTTAAACTACATATTTTGAACAAAATGAGTGGTTCCGATCATCTTTTTGCGACTCGAGGAGGGAGAAAAAGCCTGCTGTGCACAGCCTGCTGTGCACGAGGCTTTACTGCTAGCGTAAGTTGGGTCCTTGTGGTCTATAAACAGTTGTGGAGTATTTTACTACTCCCTCCGTCTCCTTTTTAAGATCCAATATTTCATTTTTGGGCTGCCCCTTAATAAATGTCCATTTTGTAAAGTTAGTGGGTAAAAATTCGTACATTTTCCATTTTGCCCCTAAAAATATATTCTATTTTGAAAAGTTAGTGAGTAAAAGTGAAATAATGATTTCTCCATAGAGGGTAAAATAGGGAAAGTGGAGGTAAAAGTTGATGTAAAATGTGTAATGATAATTGTTTTCTTAATAAGTTGGAGTTACGAAACGGGACATTTAAAAAAAGACAGAGGGAGTAGTGGTTTTTGGAGGAAGGTGTGTAGGTGCATTATTCTATGGTGGGTATTCAATCGATAGAAGAAATCATTTACATCGTGTACCAAAAGTACAAATTCAGAACTCTACGTCAATTGCAAGAGTCCACGAAATAACCAAACCAAATAATTTAACCAATACCAGAAATAAGTTCATCATGGATAAGAAACAAAAAAGAAGAGAAAGGTAAAGCCCTTTTTAAGGAAAGGATACCCACCGTAAGTGGAGAGATTCAAACTCTTGACCTCTTAATGAAATACAAGAGTCCCCAATTGGTTAAAGAATAGGAATTTAATTTTGTTCACTTTCTTTAAAAGTTTAACCTCCTTTTCATTGGTAGAAATAATGTTGATTTAACCACAAAATGATGTCATGCTTATCAAAAAGTGTATTACAGATATGAGACCTACACAATTTCAATCAATCAATAATAGGGAGGATAACGTTCACCCTCTTTCAAATCGGGTGAAATTTATTGTTGAGAGGAAAATCCGATGACTTTTCAAAAAAAAAAAAAAAAATTTCCGGCAACTCAAGAACTCTGTGTATTCCCTTTTAAGGGAAATTCCCCCCTCTCTCTCTCTCCCTATCTTTTGATTTAGTTGAACTAGCATAAAACCCGTGCTATGCATGACCAGAAAATAATTGATCAAATGTCGGGGTCGGTGGCCCTCCACTTTAAGTCAAGTTCCGATTACTGTCACAATTTTTCCGATTGCAACATAATGTGTAAAGAGTATATAGATATATAGATTGTACACTTATGGATTATTTCATAATTCAATAAACCGAATTCATTTAATAAGATAATGTCGCTTGGTAAAGGAAACATATATATCATGTCCATGCAATACGAAATACCCGGAATGAGAAAAACAGTATCATGAAATTTGGAAGGCGTTTCTCTTCAAGTTGATTTACCCCCCCAAAAAAAAAAAAACAAAGGAAGGAAGGCGTTTCTCAAAAAAAAAAAAAAAAACCTTTAAAGGCTATTCTGATAGTTCATATGGACCATTTAACACTAAAAGTATATCCTTAATTATTCTGAGTTTATCAATGAAATAAATCCTCTGGAACAGATAAGGACTATCAGCTGTTTTGAATCATGAAAAAAAAAAAACAGATTGAGCAAGAAGAAAGGAGGAGCAGTGTTTATCTTTGATTAATTTAAAGAGGAGAAATAAGTTGCAAACAAGGGGAGAGTAGCTAAGCTAACTATAACAAACACAAGGAAATATCGCTAAAAATATTGATCATAAGTCCACTAAGTCAAATGTCATTTGAGCAGATGCCAAGGCCTGATTAAGAAAATGGCATGCTTAAGCTTTGTTGAATCAACAAAATGTGGACACCATCTTTCAACCGCCCATAATGCTTTGACCCATCGCCAGGCTAACGCCTGATGATCTTTGACAGTGTACTTCTAAAGATGTCCACATGACAGTGGAGGAAACAACTCGTCCACCAGATAAACACTAGTATTATACTTTGGGCTGCAAACACTACAGAAACATGAAAAAGCGTATAGCTTACAGAATCATGCATTCAGCCACAGACAAAATCTCAGATCTAACCCTCTTGTATGTACATTATAAACAAATACTCCAATATTTTACGTTTCCACATTTCCAAGAGATACTAAACAACTGTATTTTATTTGATTCTAATTATTTCGAAGCATTGGTAGCTCCTCAGCACCAGTCATAATTCTCATTATGGTCATATAGCAAAAAGGAAAAACACATGGAAAATATAGCCGTGCCACTCACATTTAAAGCTTCCCAACTTCAGAATCTGCTGCTGATTGATTTAAAGCTTCCCAACTTCAGAACCTGCTGCTGATTGATCTTCTAGTTTTCCACTTTTCACCTCATGTTTGGATGATTCTCCAACTTGGCTAGAATTTGTCATATTTCTCACTGGAGGAGCAGAACAGACTGGTGTTACTGACCTGATTTGAACAGAAGGCGCCATGAAGTGAGAAGGCACTCTTCCAAATTCCACCTTAATAGAATTTGGAGCAGCTCCAGTTCTCATATGCAATGGAGCAGGCATCCGATTCCCCGTACGCTGAAATCTGGGTCCCACTGAAGAAGCCTGGCCCACAGTTTTTGACATCACTGGCGCCGCCGACACTGCAGCTGGTCTAGAGATCCTGTGAGAACTTGCTTGTGTTATGTGTTGTAGTCTAAGATTGGATTTGTGAGAGTCAAAACTTTGCTGAGTTTGTTCATGAAACTGAACAGGCCGAAATTGAGAATTCATGTTCCGAGCCTGAGGCACACCACTCTTCTGTTTCTCTAAGTCATGAACTGGTTCGTGGGCTGTCATATCAGTCTTACTGTGGTCATGAAGAGGAAGGGGATTAAGAACTTCGGCTTTGCATAAATTGGAAGATTCTTCAGTTTTGTCCTCCTTTATCTCTTGAATAGTCACCGTGGACTTCTCCCTAACTGGACTAGTGGTCAACTTGTTTGGCATGTAAAACGAAGTGGGTACTGCCAGAATAGGTTCTTGCCCCCTCAATGATGGGCCCACAGGAAGGGGATCTTGCGTCCTTGTTGAGAAATATGGATGGTGATCAGGCTGCATCGGTTGAAGAACCTGACTGGGTGGAGCTGGTGAAACTGACTGTACCAACAGTCGATTTTGCAGCTGTAATAACTGTACTTGCTGCCACATTTGATACATAGCCATTTCTGTGGGGAAACTAGCGTAAGCCCAACTTTGATACTGCATAGGGTATAAGCTTGGTGGGGGTTGATTTGGATCCCTGTAGGCGGCAGTGGATCTCTGGTTTTCATCTTGCCGGGATTTTTGTGATTCTGCTGGCTGTAAAGTAGAAAGAACACGAGCAATGACCACTTGTTCCTGCTCCTCACTGCCCTCAGTCTCTAATGAGAGAGAGGAGGAAGGAGTAGAAGAAGATAACCTCCGTTGAGCCACTACAAGAGCAAACACAAGGAAAATTTAAAATTTACAGAAACAATTTATATCATCCTTTTGAGAAAGAGTCAAGTAACCCAAAATCCAAAAAAAAATATCAGCCACGGAAGAACTCTGAAAAGTTGTGGGGGAATTTATTCACCCCAAAACATGTAGCAAATAATCCCTGATATGAACTGGTAGTGAAAAAATATGTTGGTATATTGCAACTTTTCAAAATGGCTCAGAGGATTAAGATAAGTACGAGAGTGATTATTTGTATGAGGGACCACTCCCTACAATGGACGCAGAAATCGAGATAATCCAAGGGAAGAGAGAGAGGTAGTGATTAATAACAGCTACATCAATCATGAAGATGCATATACACAAACAAAAATCCACCCCGAGAAGTCTATCTACTAGACACGTGTGCAAGTCATGTCCCTTGTGTGTCCAACCAATAACATTATAATGAAAGACAAAGTAAGCAACATGGCGTGCTTGACATGTAGTCCATGTGTTTGAGGCCTGTCTGTAATCTGCTACCTGAAACACAGATCATTCCAATACAAGGAATGGGAATGGGGACAAGAATGTGTATGCTGCATGCCTGAATTGTGGAAAGATGGGTCTCTAGGCCTACCCTTTCTGATGTCATTCGGCTTTGATTTAGAGGCATGGTTCCGCAGCAAAACAGATATAGGGGGGCCAATGTTTCAGTGGTATTTTGAAAGCAGCCACTTTGTGCATATTGCCAAAGGTTAGATCTGTCTCCAATCCTCCTCCGCTCAAACCCCCAATGATTGGGGACTACATGGGTTATGTTGTTGTTGTTGTTAAGTTGTAATTTTGAATTTTGATCATAGATTGCAACATCGCTATATCAGGCACATAAGCTATGTACAATTTTTTTATAATGCTTAACGTATCCCTGAGTCCTAAAAAGTTAATATATTAACTTCTCGAAAATAGCCGTGCCCCTATTTCTTAGGTTTTCGCTAGTTTTGGTAAGTTGTGGATATAATATTCATACACTTGACCAATAAAAAAATTCTTGTCGTATAACCATCATGTATGTCCTGCTGTCTCAAAATCTAGTGATACCGTGTCCATATCTATGCTGCTTAGGTTTAAACATCAAATTAATAATTATGAATAAACAGACAATTGGAGGCTACAATGCTTCTGGTTCACAGATTTCAATTACGAAGTTTGAAAGATATTCTAGAGAGGGATAACGAACTATTTCGCCATGAAGTAGTCCCCTTGTAAGCAACTTTCCGGTAAACAAAACAAAACTAATGAGGGAAGATTTGAAGGAGCCCCAAAAGAAAGGCATGATGCAGGGAAGGTGTGCAAAGTGCATGAAAGTACAGTAATAGCGTGTAGGATACTCTGCCAGTTGTACCACCAAAGCCAGCACACTGATAACTATCCAACGCTACATGTAACATATTTTTCAGTTTGCTGCTCCACCAGGGGATGGCAGCAAAACTCAAAGTGTGATAATAGTTTGCTGTTAACACAGACACCACATCACAAATCAGTTCCCACAATCATTGCCCACTAGTAGTTCAAACACGTGCCATATTGAGTCACTAGCTGGTAACTAAGTTGTCACTAGTCACAACAAATATCACGTCTACCTATAAAGTGAACACTCCATGCAAAAAGTATAATGAAAAAACTAAGGGAAAAAGGATAAGCGCACCTTGTTTCAGAGCAGGCCAAGAAAGGATATTGACTAGTAACTCTACTGATACTATTAACACATTAGAGAAATTTATGCTAAAAGGTGATTGATGCGTACACTGTTTCAAGGCACTCCAAGCAGCTATAGCAGCGTTCTTCTGAGCCTGTTTCTTGGTCTTAGCAGGTTCCCCTGAGAAGGTCATTCCTGCAAGCGCAACGGTGCATGAAAAAACAGGTACATGGCCAGGTCCAGATCTAACCGTTGTATAAACTGGGAGGTTTATCCCAGCTCTGTGAGCTGTCTCTTGAAGCAAATTCTTGTAAACTCCAGTTTCATCCTGTACAAAAAAATTAAAAAGTTTCAAGAGGCACATTATCTGTAAATTTTAATAAAGAAAGAGAATTTATGCTGGCAATGACAGCTTATGAGATGAATCAAGTTATTTCTTTTCGACTTAGCATCTGGAGGCAGCATCAACGCCACAAATCTTGAGAAGAGAGAAACAATATATACATTCATTGGCAAAGTAATGCTGTGAAGACACATCAAATGGTTTCGAGGCAGGACAAAGAAGAGAAAGACTTGATTCCTAATAAATTGTATTCACTTGCATGTTTTTTTCCGCAATCCAAAAGGAAAAGACTCCACATTGTACGCGATCATCATATTATACCAGAAGAGTCGTAAGGAGATCACCAAGGTACAAAAACATCTGGATGATTATGGAAAGACGCAACTCTAAAGCTCCTCACAGTAATTTAGTACCCTGATAAATCAACCAAGGAGAAAGTAAGACTCAAAACGTAATTTGGTTCCTCGAGAGTGTCCGTCTTTGTTGAAGCACTACACTATTTCATACGATTAAGTACACCTAAACTATGCACAGTTGTATACTCGTATGGCAGCTTACATGGTGTTAACTAAAGGACCATCCCAGTAGCATCAAATCTCACTATATCATACTAAATCACGTCCATTAAATAACTTTTTGAGAACCAATCAAACTGATGCATGCTCCACTGCTTGTGCGGGCCCCTGTCAATTATTTTGAGTTTCATTCTTGCAAACGTACTCCCCAAGCGGGATACTTAACGCGTTAGCTACAGTACTGCACGGGTGGATACGCACAGGCATTGGTGAAGACGTTTGCAGGTAAGGTTACAAAGAGTTCTAGGTCTTCCCACAATATACCAGACCTTGAATCTCTATTACCAATGTTTCCCTCACTCTATAATAGTATGTTTACCACCTATATTGCTAGTTCAAGCCGATAACTAATGGAATTTCCCTGAAGTGATGCTAGAAGACAATAAGCAATCTATTTTATGACCAAATGACCAACCAAACTTAGTGGTGAAGGGAAACCACCTTGGTTAATCACTTACCAAAACTTTTGAAGCCAGCACCTTAGAAGGGCCTCTGTTTGCAAGTGTGTTCAGAGCTATCTCTGCGGCAGCATGTTCTGCCAGCCTCAATGTAGAGCAGAATGTAGGGCTCTCAAAAGTATCTCCATTGAAGTTGACAGTAGCTTTAAATCGGGGGGCATGATCCGGACCTTCTCGGACACATGAATAAGATGGCAGGTTGAAGCAGCTTCTCTGAGCCAATTCTTGCAGTTGGTTTTTATACATGCCTGTATCGGATGTGCTACTAAAAATTAATCTGTCAACTTGCTTTCTTCTCTGTCTCCTGATAAGCAAAAAAACAATAAAAACCATGGGTGAAACAAACTCTTTTACTCTAAAAAGAGAGACAAAGCAATAAAGGGGAATCTCCTCCTTCATTACATAACAACAATCATGGCCCCAACTAGACCATCCGAGCAGATTCATTTACACCTTAGCTGGAACTTTAACAAAAGTAGCAAAATTCATGAAGTTCAACAGGAAGTTTTTCAGACAATGATGGTGAACTGTGAACAGAATAACAATGTCATTATCCGTAACAGAAATAACGTATATTATCAAATTTATCATTCAAGTAGATTCTATAAAATAAAAACACAAAATGCTATAGGATATGATATGATAATGATCACCTAAAGAATCTTTCAGAATCTCAGCTGTGTTAACAAGCATACTGCTACGGTTGACTCTCAGTTACATTAACAAGCACAAAAAACTTATTCGTTGAATAGGGAATGCAGTTCTACAATTTGTTTGGGAGGATTCAAGGTGCTGAAGAAATATATACTCAATCTTGGTTGGCTAGCATATCGTCCAACCAACTCATGGTTGGTCTCAAATTTAAACAAAGATTACTACTTCTTTCCAATTTTTTACTGATTCATGAATATGGTCCTAACTACATACTTGAGTCTTGTCCAGCCTTCGCTGATCTATATCAAGATCACTAACTTAGCTGGTATATGAATGCAATGAAAGCCCCCTGCAGCTCCCACAAATACGTTATGCAGAAAAACCATCTTAACTGAACTCACACACAAAACAAAGAAGAAAGACAACACCAAGTACATAGTATAAAGCAAGAATTTTCTGATCAGGTGTCAATAGTGCTAAATGTCGCTCCATTTGGCTTCTGAGCAACAGGAGGAAGACAGATAAAAGAACTTGTTGCTATCAAAAGACCTCATATTCCTCCCGTTGAACAAGCACCACTCAAAGAGGAACCACCCATGAAGCCTTCATAAACCTTCTCTAGGGCAACTGGTAGCCTGGCATGCCAACAGACCAGGAATCACCCAAGCTACTCAAAAAAGAGAACGACCCTCACCAGAATACATGCAGTAAAAATCCCAATAACAATTAACCCATCCTCCTCAAATTGGTCTATGGTTAGTATAGTGTCCTTGGTTGCCGGCCAAGCAAAAAAGGTTGCCTTATAAAGGGCCTTAGGTCGCCAACTTGCCATATCACCATTCAAAGAAAATCAACATCCCCACTACCAAATAATCCTACTCCACATTTTAGCAGTTCACCTCCCTAATTTTCATTCTTCCCGATATCCACACATAATTGACACGAAAGCAAAACTTCATGCGAAAACTAGACTACAAACTTAAATGCCTCACTTATCATCTTACAAGATTATTCACACTATTATGCATGTACCAAATGTACCCTTATTTCAGTCTCTGTAAGTCCATGGGAAACAACTGAATTTCCCCCTTTGCATGTCCCCCGATTCCCTGAGGAGTTCGACGTCCCTCCACTGGGCTGGTAAAATGGAGGAAGAGGAAACATAAAGACACACCTAAGATTGTTCAGCGTGTTGGTTCTCATGAAATTGGAAAACCCAGTTCAACTAAGCAATGTGGGTTTCTCCAGCCAAATTTCCTTCTCCCAAAATTTCACGTGTCTTCAATAGAATCAATCAACCTTACGATATCTACCAAAACCCCAAGGGGTTGGCTTAGCGGTCAAGGCCTGGAACTTAGGATTTGCTCCCTCCTAAGTCTCAGGTTCGAAACCTCTTAGGTGCTATCAACTCCTTTGGGCCAATCCATACATAGCTTTGCTCTGGCTTTAGGACCCTGCAAGGGGCAGTGGCAGTGGGATTCATCTCCAAGATTAGTCGAGGTGAGTGTTAGCTAGCCCGAACACCTGAGTTTTAAAAAAAAAATCTCCCCCAAAAACAAATAGTACTATTCAATACTTCCAATTCCTCAAAAAATCCCCTAATAGGGCACTACGTCCCGTCATTGCCGTTTGTTTGCCGAGAAAACACAAGAAAATAAATGAAACAGTAACTTCCAACCCTACTAAAAGTCTAAAAAAAACTCACCTCGAATACGGAAAATGGTTCTCTTATCTTCTTATCATCTTTCACTGCTATCAACAGCCTCTTGTGTTCTCAAGCCCCAAACTGGAAAAACCCAGGACCTACATTCATCAGAATCCAAACAGGAGATAGTATTTACTATTTAATCAACAATCCATTTTACGTTAAGAACTTCTAAAGAATAACATCCCCTAAAAAACCCACCTCGATCTGAGTTACCAATGATCGATTCACGCTCCGATTGCGCAAAAGGATATTGAAAAGCCCGAGGAAAACACTTCAACTGACCGGAAAAAATGCCCTAAAAACACAAAGTAACAGTTCACTAACAAACACTGACTATAGTACACATGACTGAGGAGGGATTTTACTCTTTTCACGCCATTCTATGATTACTTCTCTCCACTTTCTCTCTCTCTTTACGCATCTCTCTCTCTCTCTCTCTCTCTCTCTCTCTCTCTCTCTCTACTTTTGATAAGCTGGTCGTGAGTGGGTTTGACGACTTCTTACTGTTGTAAACGATAGAAGGAAGCCGTGTGCTAATAAATTGACGTACTCAACTCGCAATGCTGCAACTTCATAACAAGAAAAACAAGCCCAAAGCGCGAGAGATTTTTCAGTAGCATGCGGGTATATCTCACGTCATACCCGCTTAGCGCATTCAAGTCGTCCGATATATTTTTGGACGGTTCGGATTGAAATCATTTCTCTTCTTTCACCCGAACACTTTCTCTCTTCTTTTCTCCCTCTCCAAATCTGAGCCATTCAAAAACGAAGTGGATGGCTCAGATGCGCAGACACCGCATGGTACTCGCTTGACACTGAAAATTTTTCCCCATGGTGCAACCTTGGGTACAGTGCACACAGGGGCCCTATCTTGGAGTCTCATGCAAACAAGTGGAGTCGCTCAATTTATTTGAAATGTCAAATGTATTTTTAAGGATTCCGGTGAAAAATCAATTCAGTAAGATATTGGTAAGGTTGTAACCAGTTCTTTGTTTCAATTTTTTGAGCACAAAATCGATTAAGCATTTACCAATATTCGACTGAGTTGATTTTTACGAGAATTTCAAAAAAACTATTTTAAATACATTGAGCGATTCTGATCATTAGTATGAAACCCTGAAATGGGTCTCACACAACGAAGTGTGCAAAATAGTGTACCCCTAGATGCTCGAAGCTCCCCCTAGACAAAGCTCATGTCCAGTTTTTTTGGTACGTCTAATCTGATTTGAGATTTTTATGGGCCTTTTCTCTACTTAAAATAATGATCAAAATAGTTTATTTTGTAGATTTCGTCAAGTGTGTCAGTCACGTAAAAAATTACTACTGCTTTGATTGAACATCCATAAGTATATGAACCAAAACAACTTTGTAAAAAAAAAAAAGATGAATGAAATGTCGTAAGATCAGGCCACAAACTATGGGAAATTGAAATGTAAATTTCAATTATTGAGTAAAAATCAAGTAAATAAATGAAGGCCTAAAATTTCTAAACAATCAAAATATATATTACGGAGTACGAACCTTAAAAGGAAAGAATAAAAAGTCCTTATTTATGTAGCTCCAAATAAAAAGTCCTTTCACTAAAATGTTACTTTTGCCGATCAAAATTTTTTTTTGCAGCTCCAAATTTAATTGATAATTGGTGAGGGATACGGTGAGGTGACCGGCGATGACCACAAAAACGAGCCTCCAACAACGACGAAGTAGAATGAGCATCGGATGAGTTTTCACAATCGGGTTTTCTATGTGGGTTTTTCGTTCCCCCCTCATTTTTGCTTGAG
Source organism: Rhododendron kiyosumense (assembly GCA_019656275.1). Classification (NCBI taxonomy): domain Eukaryota; kingdom Viridiplantae; phylum Streptophyta; class Magnoliopsida; order Ericales; family Ericaceae; genus Rhododendron; species Rhododendron kiyosumense. Next base: position 211,750 of record BPLS01000205.1, on the reverse strand, counting down.
AAATACTCATTTTTTACTGAAAAACAAATTGTAAATTAAAAAAAAGGGGAACTTTATTAGCCATCATTTTTATCTTACGTATTTAGGTAATCATCCTAATGTGTTTAAATACTTATCTTTCTATCCTCAAATTCAATTAAATCCTAAACTATCCTTTCTTTCTCATAATTTTTCAAATCTTTCTCTTTCTTTTTTTTTTATAATTATCTCAATTCTCTCTCCTCTTTCAAACATTTCTCCCACCTAATCTTTTGAATTTTCTCTCTCTCCTAATCTTATCTCTCATATTTTCATTCCCCTAAAATCTAAAAAGAAAACACGACTCTTACAAAAACGAATGTGTAAGCTTGAAAACATGGTAAAACCGAATCGAGGTAGATGAACAAAACAAGATTAATTAAAAAACATGACAAAATCGAAAAACATGGCAAGTTTCGAGAAGTGTATGTTTCGATCGAGGTAGATGAACAAAACATGATCAAATAAAAAATATGACCAAAATCAAAAAACATGACAAGTTTTGAAAAGTATAGGTTTCAATCGAGGTAGATAAACAAAATATCATCAATTCACAAACATGACAAAAATTGAAAAACATAATACCTAAAACTGATATTCCGGCAACGGAATTCGGTAACGGCAGCGATTAAGAGGACGGAAGCGATGTGACTCAACCTTAGAACCTCGACCATTCATGACTGTTTTGATGTCGTTCACTCTCGTTTGTAAATATCAAATAAAATCATCAATTCACAAACATGACAAAAATTGAAAAACATAATACCTAAAACTCATATTTCGGTAACGGTTGCAGCGACGATTAGAGGACGGAAGTGATAGTGACGGTTAGTCTGTATTTAACAAAAAAATCTCCCAATAGAATCTGTCATGAATGCCCTCATGATAAACAAAAAGGAGGAAAACATACTTGTCGGCCAAAACCCAGAAATAATTAACAAGCTTAAGCATGATTTTGCATGTAAACTCCACTGAGAAGCCTTTATTTAGAAAACCCAAGTGGGTTTTTTTCATAGACGGAAGAAAAAACTTCTGGGTACCCATAAAATAGACATTCTACTCATGGGGTTTTGTTATTAACTAAACAAAGGTGAAAGAAAAGTCGGGTTTAGGCACAAGAATTTGTACTCGTATCAAGGTTTCAATTGAGAGTGTAGACTATCAACTAGTAGACAGAGAAATTGGGGAGAAGAATCTAATCATCGGAGGAGGACAGAGATAAATACATGGGCGTAAATTGTGGAGATGGGGAGGACAGCAAGCGGTGGTTGGGTGGGAGAGGGGATTTGCATAATCCCTGTAATTGTGGGATTGAAAACCTACGTATATCCCCCCCTACCCACACACACACACACACATATAGGGTTAAAATGGGGCAAAATGACATTTGAGAATGAGAACATAAGTAAACACTTAAATGAGTTGGGCAAAGAAAATGGTTAATTAATTTATTCTTACAAAAAAGGGATGGAGTGGGATGGGGGCACGTGTCCCGGGGTGGGACTGTGGCTTAGTCGCGGAGTCAGGAATTAATATCAACGGGGACAATTATTAGGCTCCACTTTTAACCAAAGAAAATTTGTAAAGACTGAGGATAGAAAATAAAAAATTTATGCTACTACTGAACAACAAAAGCAACAGTAGCAAGTTCACCAGGTTTTGCGATCATTTTGATGATTTTTTTTTGGACTTCTGTAAACTTTTTTGCACATCTTGGTAAAAAAAAAATTTATTACGAGTACCTTTTTTATCATCTTGATGGAAGAATCGGAAAGTAAAAAGTTAACTCATTCGACGTAGAGATCGATAAACAAATAGTAGTAATAACATAAGGCTGTAAACGAACTGAGCAACTTGCAAGCTCGGCTCGGTTTGTTTAGTAAACGAACTCAAGCTTGAGTTTTCGGCTCATTTACTAAACAAGCTGAGTAGAGCTCAACTCGTTAAGGGAGGCTCGACTCGATTAAAGAGGCTCGTTTAGTAAATGACTAAGCTCGGCTCGATAAGGGCTCGACTTGTTAAGGCTCGAGCTGGGCTCGAACTCGAGTTTTAGGCTCGTTTAGTAAACGAGCCGAGCTCGAGCTCGCCGAAGTCGGCTCGTTTACAGCACTCAAATTTGCTGCCCGTGTTATCAACATGCTATATTACATTTTCTTTCATTTTCGGCTCTACCTTACAACACTACTAACGTATCCCAAGTGATACACCAACTCACAACCTGTTCTTGATGAATTGTGAAACTACCGGGACGTGCAATAGGTACAACTAATTCATAAATGTATGCTACCAACTTGAAAAACTTATCGCATTCACTAAGGCAAAAAATGTGTAGTAATTTGTCCACACACGTCGTTCTTTCAGGGTTCAAACGTCGGAATGTTATGCATGGCCGCGGAAGTCGCTTGATGCACAGTTCTGTCAACAATGCTCCGGTAAGGGTCCTCTTCTCGCTTCTTGATCAAGAAGGCGATATTCTGCTCAACCTCGGATTTTATGTGCAAGTACAATTCTTTCGCATTGTCTTTGTCTTTGAGCATCAATTCCCTCCCCTTTGTCTGTATTGGTTTCCCAAACAGATAGTAAAAACGACCGGGAACCTTGGGCAAAAGACCCGGAGGGTAGAAATCTTGGTTAGCAATCTCCCCATCCATTTCGGTCCTGTAACCAGAGCATGCTCATATAAGTACAAGTACCTCATGTCGTAACACACTCAGGCTACAACACATTATGTCCATAAATGTGAGTTGTAAAAGCCGAATGGTAATTACCTCAACTTAACTCCGTCTTGATTAGATTTCCTAATATAGTCATTCACCCCAGGGATTCTCATCAAATCATCGTAATCAACAACTAACTGCAGCATGAAAAAATTTACAGCATCAGGAAAAGGTTTAAAACAATCAAGCATAAGTAACATGATACTTGCAGAATCATGGAGAGAGAGAGAGAGAGAGAGAGAGAGAGAGAGAGAGAGAGAGGGAGAGAGAGAGAGAGAGAGTCCCACTGTCTGGCCCCACACAGCCTAATAACTTGCATAATGTACAGAAAAGATGCCTGATGATCTGATAAATTTGCAATGTATGTATAAATAATCCATATTGCAGGGTTCACTGTCTGGAATATCTTTGGTAGAAACAACCCGCGCCGGCTTTAACTTATTGGGGAGGCCGAAGTGAAGTGTAAATTTGGGTCCTTTTATATATTTTGTTTGAACACAATATTAAAAGCTAAATCAACATAGAAAAGGGCACAAATACAAAACTTCAAAATGTACGTATTCCTTATAACAAGTGAAATAGATTTTGATTCCTTTCTCTCTTGGTTGATAACCTGTTTTTTTTTTCCCCCCTCATGAGCCTCAACCCTTAGTAGATTGTATAGTTTTTTACTCTATTCCTTCTTGTATTATTTGTGGAAATTTAGGGCATTTAAGTGAAAATTTTCATAGATAAAACCCTCTATACCACCTTTAATTATATTCTATTTGATGAAAGCAATCCCACATAGCAAAGCATTTAAAGAGGCTTATATTTTGCTTTAAAAAAAATCTTCAACAAAGAACCAGATTTCCGCCTATCCACACAGAATTTACAGGAAAAAATCATTTTATTCCACCTCTGTGTTTTTGTTTCTAACCGAATATGAGCTAACAAAAGTTAGGTCATTTGCTAGGTTCGATCAAATAAAATAATTGCATACTATATGGAATACCAAAACTGGGGGGCCTTTTATGGGCTTGGAATTGGGGGCCCGAAGCGGCCACTCCCTCACCCTCCCCCAAGAGGTGGTTCTCGAAACAACACATCATACATTTTTGTAGCACCACAGTATAAGGTCACGGAAGAGCAAGTTCATGTTGATTTTTATAAAACCTACTTATGACTGTAAAGTTTGTAATAGTTGGTTCTGACTAGTATTTAACATCTTGAATGGTAATTAAATTGTAATATACAGAAAAGATTTAGAGCTATGGTGTCTACATTCAGAGGCTATTCTAAATGATCCAAGGGTGGTCACATGAATACCCTAGACTTGATAGAAATGTTAGCACTGGTAGACTGGGTATGATTTTCTTTTCACTTTTTGCAAATAGGGTACCATAGCAAGTTCAGTCACTAATAATGGCAACTTGTTCCTCAGACAAAGTAAAAACAATGCATAAAACCTGGTTGGTTAAAGTCATGTTGCCGTATCCTAACTAGTCCCCAGTGCAGCCACCTTGGGAAAGGAGGGTGGTTGCATAATTTCTAGCACTACTATCACCATAAAGACAAATCCTCAAGACTTGTTGTACTACAATCAAGCCTTCTGGCGCTATCAAATTATTAATGCTACCTTCACCACATCATACAAATTGGAAGATCACACGATGCTGCAACCCACCTCTCATCTGCTCCCCACCATCTTCAGTACTGTCTCTACACAAGGCTGCATGCATCTACGTTCTTTGTTCTACTTATCATTTTCTCATTCATACATTTCAAATTGTTTTCCAGCTATTTTTTTATCAGCATATCAACTAAATGAATAAAGGCTAATCCTGGTTTTGGTGGATGCATAAACCAAACCAAACAAGTATTAGTGAAAACATTGGTAAAAAAAATTGAAGTAAAAAAAGAAGTCTGGTGAGAAGAGAAGCACATGCTTACTTCTGCTAAGTCATCTTCACCAATAGCACCAAATGGTACAATTGTAGCCCCAAACCTTGCTGCCATCCTCACAAATTCAGGTTGATCAGGCCAAAACAACTTATACGCTTCCCCCTGAGATCCATAAAAACTCCACTATCGTTAAGTACCAGAGTTTATACCAAATTAGCGATGTAAGCCAAGCATCTTTCAATAGAACACATTTCCATTTCCAAAATGAAAAGGTCTCGTTCATAAAGGATTGCAACAACAGTGTAACGTAACTGTGACAGTTTCAGACCATGGACAAATCCGTGTTTGTGTTGGCATGATCATTTGACATAATTAAGATAACCATGTAAACTTGGTCCCATAAGGTAGAAGCCTATGTTCATTTAACCTGCAATTTATAATCTTTCATGTAACATCAACAGTTTCATAGGTGATTATCCAATATCCGCAAGAACTCTAGAAATAATTATCCACAAGTAGAACAACATAATATCATTTGGAAAATTATATTGATCAACCATCGTTGACCTGTCAATAAACGGCAATAAAAAGACAACTTGGTGGTTATCTGATCTAAAATGTTTTGTTTCATTTTAGATTCCCCGAAGCCTACAAGTACTTAGAAAACCTTCTCAATCCTAAGTGTCACTGAGTCACTCATATCCCTACTCCGGCTTGTTATGGGAGAATAGCACAAGAGAGGAATCTTTTTGTATGACTCCAAGAGTGTGATCCACCAATTCACTAAGTGGAACTGCCGCACCATCTTGATCTGGCATTGATCCATGTGAGAGGATCTAGCTTCTAGGTTTGTTTTTGAAACATCGACTACTATTAAGGGGGCACCTTACTGAGTTTCCCATGTTGGAACTCTAGTGTACCTTCTACAAGGCCTTACGTACTCCTAACAACCAAGCTTCCCCAAGCATCAGCCTAAGACCAAATCAGTCAACAACATTAACCCTTGCTACACATAAATGATTACGGGGTGTTTCTGATTGCAACTTCTAAGAGGTTTAGCAACAAACAAGTATATCAGACGAAAAGCAGATGCAAAATCCTACAATGATACAACTTCCCATCTCTCTCTCTCTCTCTCTCTCTCTCTCTCCATATATATACACACACACACATGCACGCACATATATATACCTATATGTATGTGGGTGGGTGTTGGGTTTTTTTTTTTTTTTTTTTGGTGTGATCTTGATGAAACTCTGTGCAACCCATGTTTTGTAAAATGAAAGGGAAAAAAAAACCACTGCTAGCACTGTATTTGCGAAAAGCAAAGGGGTATTAGTGCTTCTCAAGAATAAAAAATGAATTATGCAGACTGTGAAAGGTGAGGAAAGAAATGTTAACTAATATGATTATTCAGTTATTGAAGAAGAGAACAAGTTAAGTGGAATGGAAGGGGTTTAACGCACCTTACGGTGGAGAGCTTCACGGGCACCGCCAGGATAAAGCAGTATATGTGATTTTACAGAGAGTAATTTGAAAAGGTTGCTTGCTCCAACAGGTGTTGCACCATATACTTTTAACATATCAAAGAAGGAAAATTCCTTCGACTGACTTTCAGACTTTGGTGTAAACAAAAGAGGGTGTGCCATTCCACGAACCAAAACATTCTTCTCCCTCAGGAACTCTTCAATAAGTGGAACAAGCTCGAGTCCTAGCAACATGTGATAACCAACTAATAAGACAGGACCTTCACCTGGAACCCCCGCAAGACCTCTCACTATTTTTCCGTCTTCCAAAGTGGAGAACATAACTGGACTGGTAACAAAGCGATACAATCTGCATTTCATCATTTAATAAGATCAGTTTCAGCCAACTAATACCCTCAAATACGCACGTGTTGGCTGTTACATAGCTTGATATGCGTTTTTGGGCCATTTCCCAACAGCTTAAGTTTTTGGGACAATATGTAACTTGACAGTGGAATTCAAGCAGACTCAACCAGGATGTAAACAAACTCTCTGTGAACGCAGGGAACATACCCTTAAGATCTGTGTTTTTTTTTCTAAACTATGTCTGTGTAAAGATAATTATTTAAAGCAGTAATGGATAACTGCAATTATAAGCAAGCGTTATTGGTTGGATAACAGTTTGAAGTTCCAGAAAACAAGACAAAGAAATTTTACATCTTTTACTTTTCACCTTCTGGATATAAAACATGACACATCCATCGTTTGAATTTCTGCAGCATGGTTAACCTTCCAATGCTCTCCCTCTGGGTTCTGTTTGTGTCGTTGGCTATAAAACTTTTACAGACAAAAGTACATCTTAATAATTTCTATTTTGAGAATGATAAAAAAAAATTCTATTATGAGAGAAAATTACTCGAACTTCATTTTCTCATACCGTATGAAGCATTTGAAAAATGCCCAAGGAAAATTTTATACACCATTTATTGTTGGATAATTTGAAGTACTAGCACTTGAATGCATTAAAATAATTGTCGTGATATATGGGTATTTATTAGAGCTAATCTGAAGAGAAATACCACACGATATACAGCTAGCGATGCAAAAAATTTATGAATCATGAAGGAATACTTCTATTAAGTCAAGTGAAAACGTATGCAATTACACTGACTGACATTCAACATTTAAAGAGTGAGAGAAAGAGAACAACCCGAAGTGCAAGTCAAAAAATCACTGTTGATGGACTATGGAAAGATCTTGCGCACAAACCAATATACCAAAATATCAAAAAGCAAGAGAGGTGGTAGTAATTTTGCAAAATGTTCTGTAAGAAAGAGGAAGAAGAGCACCTGAAATGGTGGTGTGTATATTTTTGTTTGATGTTTAAGAATGGTGGATACTGGAGAGTGTTAAGATATAGAGGAGTGAACTATAGAAACAAATGGTAAAAATACAGACCATCATGTTCATATATATACACACACACACACACATTCATATATATATATGTGTGTGTGTGTGTGTGTGTGTGTCATTGGTGAGGTGGCTCCAAGAGTTCTTGGCAAGGAGAATCAAACCTAAGACCTTAGTGGGGAGCAAACCCCCAAGTCCCAGGCCAAGACCACTTGGCCAATCCCTTGGGGTTTTCTTCATATTTATATTGTTCTAATGTTATTTCTTCTGTACTCATCTTTTGCTGAGCATACAACTTCCAACTAACTTTACAAGATCAGCACCAATTTCATTTGTCTATCCAGCTATTATGATGAAAAATCTAATAGGACGGGAAAAAACTCCTCTAGCTTGACAAGTTTAGAGCTAGCAAGCTTGATTTTAGCATATTTCAGGTTACATAAGGACGTCAGAGAAGCCTCATGGAAAGAGCAAACAAAAAAAGGTTTTAAAAGCTCAATCACAGATTTGATATACTTGATCAAGTTGTATCATAGAGCGTGCCTTTCAAAAACAACACAAAATTGTCTATGAGCATGCTGCATTACCTATTATCTGCAAGTGTCTGCTTGAATTCTGACCTACTAGGAGGCAAAAAATCCTTGACGAAATCATGCCTATGTGAATGCCGGTATTTGCAAGTACCTTTAATGACAGTCAATAGATTAACACCATCCTCCTGCACCGAGACACATTGAATCAGTTGAACTGCTTTGCTTCCACGCTGAAGTCATCCATACAAATATGAACAAAACAGCATTTAAACATGCTCTTGCAAGTGTTTTTCCTTTTCCTTTTTGAAACTGATGCAGAAAGTTGTTTGCAGGATAAAGAAAAAGATCGTTTGGGTTTCCTTGCCATGGTCCCATCAAGGTAATTCTTTTCTTCTTCCCTAGTGAATTGTAATAGTTTGAGAGCAGTATGTCATATGATTTCGGTTTTGATGTTCCCTTACTATTTTTGGTGGAAACCTACTCTCCCATTCTACCCCTTCTAACAATTTTTTATGTTGCCAATCAAAAAACAGAATACAAGAAACGAGAAGTTCAAGGAGTCCTTTATATTCAGTTGTATTATTACGAAGAAGCATACAGAAAACATTATAGAAAATGTACAATTGGTAATAGTGAAAATGCAGTATTAATAAAGAATCTGAAATTTTGATTCAATTTGTCTCGAATTTAAATCTCCGAAATCACTTAAATTGTTGGTACCACCCAATCATCTTGGGCTAAAACAATTAAGACGAGCTCAACCTATGTGGTGCAGTTCAGAATGGATCAAGTATACAATCTAAGAAGTGCTATTAGTTTTGATCCAACAGATTTAGTGGATCATTATATACACAAGTTTAATGGACTTCAGTTTTTTTTTGCTCAGTTAATGGATTTCTGTTTAAATGGGAGGACAACCTCTCAATAACAATGATAACAGTACCCTTGAATGACCAATCGATGTGGGTATGGGTGGGGAGGATTAGAGACACACCTAACTTTTGGCAATATATGCACAAGGTTGCCGCTCTCATAAAGTTTTAGCACTGAAATAGCGGCCCCCCAATTCCTCCAAAAATCGAGGAACTCAAGGACATTATGCAATGGAACCATGCCCCAAATCAAAGCAGGAAGGCGGCAGAGAGGGCATGCCTGGAGACCTCATTCAATTTCTATGCTTACGTCCTAGAATTTTTTTTCCTAACCACAAGCAATCAATATTTTTTCTTTTCTCTGATGTGTTGCTTTCCTTGCTCTCAGTATGTAGTTTAATAACAGAATCCTGATGAGATGGTTACAAAGATTTCTTAATTTGAACCACTGTGGAAATTATAAAAGTTTGTTACAAATTAAACACCGGCTATGTTGTTTTGTGTATATACTATGTATATTTCAAAACAGACAAACAAGAGTCAGAGTCACAGCACTGAAAAGAAAAATTTGCCACGTACCAACAGAATAGTATGCCCATTGTCTTTAAAAATATGAATCTTGCAATTTCGCAATGACCTCAACAGTCTTTTTGCTTCATCTCCACTAGGAAGCATGTTATCCTTGCCACTGAAATGTCCATCAATAAAAAGATTATGTTAAACATAGCGGTGTAATTTAAACATGTTTCCCACAACTCTCATACTAGCACAAGCAAACAGAAAAACGTATTTGAAAACCAATATCTATGAGAAAATCTACATTAGACAAAAACCCATTACGATCCTGTAGACTCAGCAGGCCAAAACCCATAAGCTAGACATACATAAGCATGTAAAAGTCACCTAAAGACAAAAATAATGGGAGGAAAGGACAACATACACCAAGGAGTAAAGATCCTTTCAAACTACACCAAGCTAATTCAGTACCAAAGACCTAGTTGTAGTCTCCAGGAAGGTACCAAAGGAAACGAAACTGTACATTTTATGTGAGAACATCCTACAGAAATTGTTGCTACAAGTCCACCAGAATCATGTTATACAAGGGACAACGACAATCATGTATGCCAAGAAGGTAAACAAAGGTTAGCAACTAAATCTACTCCCGTCCACTATAATCCTTAAGTTGGTCGTTTATGGATTGTTAATTAGTCCTTTTCCAACTTTGGATGTCCCACAATTTTCTCCACCATGACAACAATAGCAGAAAATTTGTAATTTTCCAAAAAAATCTCCTAAAATGGCCACAAGTCCTTGTAACTCTCACAAACTTTTCAAGGTAATGATGAAGCAAAAAAAAAGATACCAAATGAGCAAGGGGGAATAACAATGAATAAACGGAAGATAGTGAAAGGTGTAACCTAGCAAGCACAAGTACTTCAGCTGTAACGGCATGAAGACGAGAATTAGCATAAGAAGCAGCTGATTTAAGCAACTTCAGCTTCCAAAGAAGAGAGTCCTTTGGGAGAATATCAGCCATGCTCTGACAAGATGAATGGAAAAAAAATTAGAATGGAGAACAATCCCCAATTATGGTCCTTGGCTTTGAAACATTTCCTCTAAAAAGTTTGAGAACACAAGGAACTGCATATTAACCGTTTGGCTGACGCTTAAAGCAGGCTAATCTTAGAATGTTATCTGAACATTTGGTTTTAGTGGACCTTTTTCACTTCTTGGTCAATTCCATTTTTTTCTATTTTTTTCTGTTTCTCTGAACAAATGTATCAGAAAAGTAAACAAAGATACTGAAGTTACATCAAAAGGTCAACTAAAGAGAAAACTGAGTTTTGTTCCTTTTTTTAATGATGTCTTTGGTGAACTTTCATGGAACATGTTCACGTTTTTACTTGTTCAATTTCCTCAAGTCAAGACGAACCAAAAATGTAGGGGGGGAGGGGGGCGGGGAATTGGCCAAATGATGAATATAAAGCTAAAGGAAAAAAGATTCTAAAAAAAAACCCAGCTTTAAGCCTTCAGCCCAATAGGCCGCGCAGAAAAAAAAAAAGAAAAAATATATATATATATATAAAGTTTAAAATAACCAAACAGAAAAGGGGTGGCAGAATACTCTATCTGCAAGCAGTGGCACATGACACCTCCCAGTTACTCAAATTCCCTGATGCAACAACTTGCCTGTCAGTTTAGAGATGATGAAGTATATGGTAACAAATTTGTCTATAACAAGGTTCAGGCTCTCACACCACCCAATTCATTTGGCTATGGAGATTATCTGTTTATTTTGACTCTTTTCCACATTGATTTGCATCAGTCACATTGAATGATTTCTATTCATGGCTTGACACGACTTGTGCCCCATCTCTTAGAAGAAAGATACATGTGTTAAATTACAAATTTATTTATTATTATCATTATTTTATTATTATTTTTTAAAGTTTGGGAGGGGTACTAATTTTAGAGGATCTAGAGTCGAATGAACATTAATGTTTCCCAAGAAGAATGCGCAATGCATGGCCTTGAGGCGTTGTGGCATAAGCATTTAGATATTCAATAGTAAGGTTAATAAACACAAAGCAATAAGATCTATATAAAATAAGATAGTAATAGCATTGTTAAATAAAACTTATAAAAGCTCTCCTAAGCCTAGAATTCTATATGTTAACATAAACTCGCAATTAAAGATCATTCAGTCTAACAAGCTAAAGCTATGTCTATATGTCACCTCTTAAAAAAAGAAACCATACTTTATCTCAGTGCTCTTTCTAGCCATCCTACATGGATGACTTCGGTCACTTCTCTCTATGTTCCTCTCTTGTGTGAAAAATTTTCATAAGCTGTCAAATAACTGAATAAGTACTGCATCACTTCTAGTAAATATCAACATTTATTTGACAGGCTGGGAGAAGGAGAGAGTGGTAATTTATGTCATTGTGTTTCGAAGTAGCATAAGCCTCACATGAAATATGTAAAATGCAAATTCAAAACTTAATGCGTTTTATAGAAGCTAGCTGTGATGCGAGCCTCAATTTAGCCATTGAAAACATTGAGGAACGTACCCTCATTTTGCCTATGAATCATACTGTGAAATCTGAAACTACCGATTACAAGCCCCGGGAATCAAATCTCTCTCCCTTTGTTGGTATAGCTCTACATCAACGTCATATGGTCATCCAGTAGCTAGCAGCAAGTGGCTCATTAGGCTAAAGTCTAACTGCTAACGCCAATGGTGCTCGCTCAAGGTTAACTAGAACTGTAGCTATCAAGATGTACAGTGAGCTGATCAAGAAAAATCAAGGTGTATAGTGATGGTCCCTAAGTTACGAATTATTGCAACAAACCAACTCTTTGGAACCATGTATAGAGAGAGCACATCGATTGAGAAGCAATGTGACGCCTGCAAACGGATGACCTGAGAGCACTTATGTACTCTGATTGCACTGACAATATTGCTTTTTTCCATTGATCCCGAGCCCAAATTCTCTTTCCCGCAGAACGAGAGGGAAAAAAAGGGAGCAAAGTCCTCTCCTCTTCTTTTGGCACGGCCTAAAGGTATATGTCACACTGAGTTCTAAGCGGGAAGGTATTCTCTCGCCTGCTCAGTGAATAGCCCTATTGGGATATGCTCACTCTGTGTCAGATAGGCGCAGTTGGACTTGAAGGCGATGAAAGACGTCTGGGAGGGAGGGTCAAAAGGATTATGGCGGTTCTTGCTACAAATTGTTGCATTTCAATTGCCTAAACCTGAAGATTTCACAGTTGATGACAGAAGTGATGCTCGACGAGTCAACCGTAAACCTCAGAGTCCCTTTTTTGTAGAGGTATCCAAGGATTTAACCAGAAGACATACTAGCACCAGAATTACAAGTTCTTTGTTGCCATACTCAAGTTGAACATATTCGAGTATTTCAACAATGCAAATTACAGCCAGCACATATCAAACTGATGAGATAAAAGTAAAAAGAAAACGAAACAAGTTATGTTCGATGAAAACCTTCATGCAGTCAGTACCAGTATTCAAGAAAAAATCTAATCCTGTGGAAATAAGTCTTACAGAAAGACGAGGAAGCAAAGCAGTGAGGTTGCCAGACAATTGTTCAAGGGCTACAGCAGGAGGAAGAGTACTTTCAATGTTGACTGTTGCCATCTTCACAGGATCACCTGGTGCAATAAGTTATTCCTCAGTTAGAGCAGTAAGAACAACTAGAAATAGCAAAAGGAAGCACCAAATTTCAATAGAGACACTAAATATTGCAACCAATAAACTACTCGTGAGCATAAGGAAACAGCAATCACAAAAGGTTGCATTTGCAAATAAAGCATATGATTAATCATCAAACAATGAAAAACTAACAGCAGCTGTTTCCAAAATGTTTACACTGTTCATGAAAAAGCATAACATGAGATGCATATACAGAAAATGGAACAGGATCCATTTAGGCAACAATGAATGCGGTTTGACTCGGGGCTTCCTTTTTGTGCTTGATTCCCAAATGGTTCTGCTTCTAAGGAGTGAAATAGAAATCCGAATGGCAAAAAGAGTACCACCAAGTTTGTTAACTAGAAAGTCCACACTGATTATGTCTGTTCTTGCGGAAGCAGTGGAACTATCTCCCTCGGGGTCTCATTTTTTATTTTTTTTGATTGGGCCTTCGGGGTCTCATATTAATTGGCCCTTCGGGGTCTCATATTAATACTATCCCAAAAACCTGTGTTACTAACACAGTATGTTCTGAATGCAATTGGGGGTAAAACATAGTTAGAGGCTACTATATTCATTAATGAAATCAGCTTCTTTAAATCAACTTGGCATTAAGAATATCAGCAGGGAGTTCTAAAGTTGCTAATGCGTGGAGAAGCTAGAATGTCTCTAGGAATCAGTACTCAATCTATTTAAATCTCAATGTCTTCGATAGTTTTATCTCAAAGTCATCAATTTTTGCCTTGGAAGTCGTACATTTATAGTGTCAAAAATAAGTGCCTGCACCGTTCTCTATCAAATACATCTTGCAGAAGCAACTACATTGTCCGCTACAAAATCAGCTTGTAAAATGGTAGCAAGTGTTAAGAATAACCGTTCTCTCTTAGCTTAAGCTTTTGGAGCATTTGGTAGTGAAGAAATGAGTACCCAGCATGCCCAACTCATACCAGCAGGCAGCAGGTAGGTTTTGCCTAGGCCATGGCTTAGGACAACACATCCTAGGTTCAAAACTCCTTGGCGTTACCCAATGCACGTGGATTCGGGATCATTCTATGCATCCACAGGAATAAGTTCAATTAGTATTGGGCCACGTACACTGTAATATGACAAGAAAAAATGAAAAAGGGGGCATTTCCATAAGGTGTACAGTAATCAAATCTCGTCTCAAAAATAGGCAGGGAACATAACTTTTGGAGTAAAATATAGCATGTACTAAAAGAATCATTATTTACCATCTCAAAAATCACATATTAGCCACAACCAATGAGAATAATCTGACTATAATACTCAAATGTTTCAAACAAGAAAGTTCAATCGTTATTAAAATATTTCATCTTGCGCTGTTAAAAAAAAAAAAAAACGGTCTTGCAATCAACCAACTAAACTTCTTGAGAAAACACTTGAGATAAAATCTTAGATGAATTTGGTATACAACATTGCCGCATTCTTCTACATCAACCGATCAATCTTTATCACAAAATGTTAGGCAATCACTAGGTCCGTCCCCGTGAAACAAATAGCTTACAAGGAACCAAAAGCCCATGGTCCCGGAATCTTAGGCCCTAAACTACAACTTGGGTAACGAGCCTGTGGAGAAAAGTGTGGACAAAGAATGTTTGGTTCTTATTCCTTTTTTCCAACATGCAGCCTATTCAATTGCATGTGGTTGTCGTCTGATTCATACAGTGTACTCTTGGGAGTCTCTGTGGTTTGTAGGTCAATTCATAGTTGCACATCGTGCTACAAAGCTTCTGTGCGTCCAAACAATTCATTGTAGACAAAGTTCCCTTTTCTCTTCAAAAAGAGAGAGAGGCATAGTTGCCTTTCAAATAAATTTATTGTCGATAGAAGCACTGTTTAGGACACTACTTACAAATTTCCTTCTTTCTTTCTTTTTGTCATTAGGTGGGCACAATAATAGTGTTTACTTTTTAAAAAACAAAATTGTTAGGAACAACAGTCACAAAATTTCAGTATCTCCTAATGCTACTGATTTATAAATCCCCCGTTGTTCGAGCAGGTGAATAGTCAAGTAAAATAAAGAAATATCAGTGTTATTATGAAGGTAATATGTAATTTACAAAGTAGCAATAGAAAAGTGGGCTAACTAACAAGATAACTGTAATTTTAAATCGAATGGAATCGGGAAGTCAGTTGCAACAAAATAGGTTTGTTAGTGTTTGATGCAACCCATGTTTCTAACAGCATGGGTTTGGTTTGGGCATCATTGAACCATGCTCAACCCTCTAAACCTCACTTTTCATACCAATTTCATCTTCTAAAGGCTGCCAAAGCTGAATTTCTGGAGATGATTCTCATACCAAAAATAGATGATTTGTTTTAATGGTCTGATTGCTTAGGACCAGCAAATCAGTTGTAGGATCTTTGACTTGAATGATTGCTTGTGATTAGGGAATTAGTGGTAAATGGCTTAATCTTTGGGATTGGATAGTTGTAAACATTTATTGTATAGAATAATGAAGAGTATAAGAAGAGGGTCTTCCTAAGGGAATGACAAGACGGTTTTCCAGAAATATACTTACTCATAGATTTGTCAAAGGCCAACTGGTACTTCTTGCATACCCAGGAAAGTTGTGCGGATTTTCATATTAATAAATGAAAAGTGAACAAAACATATAACTGAATTCATTTGCTAAAAGCCGAATCAAGATTAAAATTTAAAATCTAATGAATTAACCATAAAAGAAGCACAACAAGAAAAAACTCAAAGACTATAACCAATTTCTAAAGTTCACATATTTGCACAAAGGCTCGCTATGTAGAAGATTTTTATCATATCCACACAAACTAATCAACTCATGGGCCACGACTTGCAAGCCAGACAAATAAAAAAATTGGTGCATTTTTATAGTAATTAACTACAGCGTTAGTTTTCCAAAGATTTCAAAGCAACAGATCATATACCCATAACAAAGCTAAGGAGGTAAGGAACTGTCACATGAAGTCCATCGGGCAAAGCCTCCAACAGGGGAAACAAAGGTTGCAGCTGTGACCTGCCAAAAGAAGTTGCTGAAAATGATGGTTGACAATATCAGTAACCAGCACAAAAAATGGGCTACCAGCAATTCAACCATAAACTATTGGCAAACGATTAGTTGTCTAAAATCTCTAACCAATAGCTAACCTGGATTGGCTAATACTGCTACCAGATCGATGGTAGGATTATGAGCAGCGACAGCAAGTGCTAGGCATCCCCCAAAGGAATCGCCCACCAGATATATTGGCTTTTTTGGAGAGGAAACATGCTCAAGCCTCACTGTTTCTCCAACAAATTTCACCAAATCTACATACAAAACCAGGATCAAACAACAACATCCAGATATGGCCCAACGTTGATCAACAACGTTGTGTCTATTCCTTTGAAAGATTGAATGAAATGTTCACAAAAGCAAATAAAATGCACTCCACATAAGTACTATTGAATAGGGACAAAGGACGTTCAAAAACCAAGCCTGAAAATATCAAACATGACAATACAAGCCACATTGTTCAATTATCACCACCAACACCAATCTATTAGCCTGGGCGGCCTCTCCACACAATTGGTATTGAATTAGATGCTTAAATATGACAGTTATGCTTTCGCTTGTGGAAATGACTCTTGATTGATTGCCCCATTGTTTGTCAATTAGATGCTTAAATATGACAGTTATGCTTTCGCTTGTGGAAATGACTCTTGATTGATTGCCCCATTGTTTGTCCCTTCAATCAGTTTGTTTTTGTTGAATAGCTTGATATACATTGTTGAGCCAATTTCCTAATAGCTTATGCTTTTGGGACTACTGGTAGCATAAAATGGTATCAGAACTCAAGTTGTTAGAGGTCTTGGGTTCACATCTCTATGTGTGCATTTGTTCCCCATTTGCATTATGCTTCTCCCCTTCGTATTCTGTTTCGCTCTCTCTTTGAAAATTTGCATCTCCGCATGCAAGATAGGGTTGCACATGAGGGAAGATGTTGAATAGCTTGATATACTTTGTTGAGCCCACTTCCTAATCGTTTAAGCTTTAGGACTATTGGTAGCTTAATAGTTGCGTGGTGATCCCTGTATGCCATGGATCCTTTGTTTACCCCTCCACATACGAGTTTGAGGTTGCATGCGTAGGAGATTATTAGAGCTTGTCTCACATTGGTTAATGATCACTTGCAAAACTAGTATCAAACTTCAGATGGCAAAATGGCGAAAGAATAACAAAGCAAGTTTCAAAACCTATGAGGAAAATACCAGAACCATTTTTATTTGACACTAGCAAGCTCGTAGGAGAAGCAAGAATTTTGTTCCAATCATGGATTAATAACCAATCATCTCATATTCTCTCATAGTTTCTCATATTCCATTCCATAGCCCTCAACCTTTTCTATTTCCATGACTCAATATCAGATAATTTTTTGCTTGGAAGTACACAAAAGGCCCATACATTTATCACTCATGCTAATTTCTCTAATTTAATCTTTCTTTCTTAGAATTTTGCGGGAAATCATCAACTAGATCAAGTAAGATTGCAACTCCATAGAACAAACAATACTGAACAGATCTTGGCGCCTACCAGTTCTGGGCCTTCAAGCACAATTTGTTCACGCCAGAGTTCACAATCGATGGAGAAAACTACTTGTTATTTCTCTTGCTAGAATAGGTTCTTGATATTGCATTACCTCTCACACATATTCTATGGGCTTTAAGAACTCAAATTTAGGACGAATAATTTGTGGAAGTTTACCTCGAGGCGTATGGGCTATGATTCCTCTTTGTTTGATGTGGACTATTTGGCGTGAGAGGAATTCGAGATGTTTCGAAGGGGTCAAAAAGCCTTTGTCTAAAATTAAAAGTTTTGTGGTTAGTAGTTTGTATAGCTGGGACAAGGGAGAATGTAATCCCTCCCTTGATCATTTTCTAGAGTGGTTTGAGTTGTTCTTTTCACTAGGTGGTGTATAGGGCCTTTTTGTCTTGGTGGCCTTTTTTGTATACGGGTGGCATTCCCTTAATGCCTTCTTTAATATAATTATTTACTTATAAAAATAAAAATTCTGTTGGTTCTATTCCCCAATACAATCGAAGCCCGTAGGTTAGTTGCTAGTTTCATACTATCAAGTTAATGGGATGAAATTCTATAACTTAACATCTGCACAACTGAAGTAAGTTTCTAAGTGCTTCTATGTGCTTATTCAACAAAAAGTTTATATGGGCTTCTACATGCTAAATCAACAAACCATCTCTTCTATAACCTATCAAGACCAGCTAGAGGGTTCTCAAGCTCTCCCTAGTAGCACAATTGATAAAACTGACATAGATGACATAGCAGGAAGTTTCGACAAAGATTTCTAAGAGAAGAGAAAACCAGATTGAAGGACCAATAGACCTTTGCGATCTACATCTTCTGTTCACCAACAAACACATCCTAGATCCTATCAATTTGTAGAAGCATTGTGTGCTGCCAGTGGTGTGGTGCGGGTTCGAGTCCTGGGAGTCAGAAGGTCCCCTAACAACTACCCCTTCCAAACACTGACACCCTTCTATAATAAGCAGGAGACTTGTGCACTTGTACGAATGCCAACACACTAACACGATAAAGCATGACTGGCCTTACATTGTCCAATAAAACTTGCGCTTCAAATAGACAAGCATAAAACAACCATGTGACGCTCAAAAGAGGACTTCATTTGTTCAACCCAGATGAATTCCCTGCCTATCTTGTTTTGTCTACTTTTACCCACAATCAAAAGCTGGATGCAGAATATTATCACTTCAGCGAAAATCTTGCTCTCGAATGACTACTATCTAGGCCATTTTTCTTGGCGGAATTCATTAATGTTTCTACTAAGCAACTAAAACTGTAGTAGGAGCTTTATGCAGCTAGAGCAAGTATCCTCGCTTTTATTCAGCAAGTACGTTATGTATAACCCACTGTGCCACATTGGCCAAACCCGTTTAGTATTTTACACGTACAAAACCAGATTTTTAACAGATCGGTTCAGTGAAAGAAAACCCCAAAAAACGAGATGAAGTGATGAACGGACTTCATGGAAGGAGGAAATCAATAGAGAGACAAATATATGCTTTTATATGCAGCCATATTTTACAAGCTGAGGGGTGATAATTTCAGAAATCATTTCTACATTTAGAAACGTAACTAATCAAGCCACATATATAGGAAATCAATTTTCTAACAAAATAAATAATTTAACATATGGCAATATGTTGATATACTAGCAACAGAGAAACTTTTATAAAAAGCACAAGTTAATACTGAGCAATAAACTAGAAACTATGGAAGCCTAAGACCTTCAAATGGTGTTCGGTCATAAACAGGAATATGCAGGCATCGAACTTCAAAAGCTCTGCATTCAAAGCAATCACAAGTTAGGAATTCTAACTACAAATAAGTAAATAACAGAATAAATACGTGGCTTATATTGAAACTCTAAGCAGGACAACGAAATCCACAAGACGGGAACTTAGTTTGACCAGCACATGTGCAGATTCTCACACAATGAACCGAATGGATACAAAAGAAAATAACAATAACAGACCTTGCTATATGAGCTTTCATCAAACCTTAGCCAATCCTTCCTTACATTCGAGATGCATGTATGTATATATGCATATATACAAACTTGCATAGCAGCTCCCTAATTTGCACACACATGTATATAAATACACAACACTCACACAGATTTAAGTAGCATGTGTGCAATAAAATGTCACAATATTAAATCAATGAAGAGACCTCATTAATAATTTGAAATTGATCTTGCGGGAGAATGAAATGAAAGAAGCTCCATAGCCTAACATTATGTTAAATCTGAACCAAAAATATCAACTCTTATGAATTAGAAGTACTAACGGAATTAATAACCGGGTCATAGTACTGTGATATTTGGAGCTTTTCATAAGTTCTATTTGAAAAATACAGGATACACAAGCAAAGTAACCTAGTACAATGGAACAAATTGAATTGTAAAAGAAGTATGTAACAAAGACATGGGGAATAGAGAATAGCAACGGGATTCAACGGTCAAATTGAACAATTCACTTTCATGGTACAACTTTAACTGACAATCCATTTAGGCTCCATCTGTTTCATGTGACAGGTTTATATCTAGAGTCATTCTCATTCTAGACAGTGTATCATTTGCCACCATTGTGACATAGTAGCTACAAGAATGGCAGAAGTAACTGATAAACCCTGCATTTCAGCAAACTAGTACCAGCCACCAACATTTGCACATGAAAGGGCCGATGAAAACATAGATACATGTTTCTTTCCCATGAATAACAGAAAATCTTGCAAAGGTGGACAAGCTGGGATACGCACGCAGGATCCACACATAGAGAAGCAAAGGTATACGCCAAAACACAACCACCAATCAAATCAACAAACTCCCCAACAGCCTGACAGGGTTAATCCAGGAAATGATCTACAAAACCATCTAACAAGTTTGGGAGGGATTCAAACGAGCATTTTGGTATCATCATAAAGAAATAACATTCAAGTTCACTGTGTTTAATATACTTATTCAAATTATCATACCAACAGACCAACAGAATAAAAATGTATCTCATAAAAAATTGAAGGACTTCCAGTCCAAATACAGTAGCAAGTTAACAGGTCTTACATACAATGATGCAAAAACACTGACACAAACAAGCACACACAAAACTAAACCACACCCATATAAGAAAGAATTTCTTGCATTGCATTAAGTCGTACTTACTTCCCCAGAGCTTTGTGGTGCAAAGTAAGACCCAATCCAAGACCATCCATTCCTGCATACACCACATAACTCATCACCAGTTCATTATCAAAATCCCACAAAATCAAACATCTCCAATTTGCACTGTTTCTCAACAAACAAACAGAAAAGAAAACCAAGAACAGCATGATAACTGTTCTTAAAACCCAAGAAGCTTATATACAAACATATTATTAGCATATGTTAATGAAAAGGAGCCAATTTTACAGCCAGTGTCCAAAGAGGGATTACCAGGCAAAAACAAAAGGACAGGCGAATCTTTTAAGGGACGCCCGCACTCAACCGGGCAGAACCACCGAGGCGGCCCACCATCTGGCTTAATCATGCCTTTGGCATCATCAAGATAATCCTTCACTGTCTTGCTCCCATACCCATCATCCCACAACACTTCCAGTTTTTCCAAAACAACATCCTCCCCCTTCTCATTCACACCAGCACTTGAACTCAACTTGCCATTCCCCAAATCAACCGAAGACCCAATTCTCTCTTTCCCCCCAACAGAAGAAACTCCATTGACTCTGACAGAATCCGTGGACAACACCACTGAATCCCCACTGCCTAACCTCTCAGCTCGAACTCGAAACCGTGACTTATACTCTGAGTTCAAAACTATGTAAGGTGATACGCAGAAAGCTTTTATAACTGATACCATGGCTTCTATAAACCAATTTCCTGAGACTTAGATCCCCTTGCAAGTCTCAGAAGACTCAGTTGTGAATGAACTCTCTGCTACTAAACTGTCATACATTAAGAACATGGAGAAGTAGCCATAATGCAGAACACTTCACCTCCAACCAATCAAATCTTATGTGTAGGATGAATAAAATATCTGAAAAAGACAATACTTTGGTCTCCAAATGAAAGCGGAAGGGAACTTGTTCAAAATTATTGGGTGTGAAAATTAAAGCAAGAACGCCAATAGGCCTTCGGCCAACGCATCAGGGCTACACTTAGCTGCTAGGAATAAGCAAGAGTCTAACCCCATTTACGGTGCTAATTTAACTATTTTAAAAAATTTAGCTGGAAAAACCCACATGCCAAAATATGATAAGGTTCCAATGGAAGATGACTAAGCTCAGTTTCGTGTACGATTGGAGGTGGGAAAACCATGGGTTATACTAAGGGCCCCTCACCCATAATTGCACCAACCGAATTTCGGTACTTCAGAATTTTTATTAATAATCATGCATTTGTCCATGCAATTAAAAGGTAAAAATTACACTTGAAAGTTGACAAGTTTGCGAAGACAAATTTAATTGAAAAGGATAATTTAGTCTTATGTGTTATCTTTTCTCAACCGTTTTCAAGTTTCATTCATTTTTTTATACTTTCGAGGAGTAATATTTTAGTGGGAAAACTATCGCCAGATAGCCAAAGAAGAATATGCTTAGTATAGCATTTAGGTATCTGCATTTTTTCCAATAACTCAAGATATCTGAGCGAGCTTACCCTTGTGGACGGGGCCAAAAGCATTGATAGTCCTTGCAAAGTTTCAAACATGAGACATTAGGAGCGAGCAAATCCGTAAGTCCAAGCCATGACCTAATTGCTGGTTGTACTTAAAATATTTGGAGGGAACGAATCCGTACGTCCAAGCCATGACAAAATTGCTAGATTATTGAAGTATCTGTACTAAAAGGTAAAGTCTTAAATTACAGAATTTAGTTAGTCCAAAGAATGTAAAATGGGTTCATGGATGTGAACTTTCAGGGGAAAAGGACAAATTGGAAATAAAAGAATGGGAACTGTGGAGAAAGGTACGAGTATTTTGTTTGATAGCCACGATGAGTATTATATTACCTGTGAACACTGGTGGCTATTAGAAGAGGGTTTCGCTTTTAAGTTTGGCATTTGTCCACAGAGAAAGAGACAGACAGACAGACAGACAGAGAGAGGAGTCCATACTCTTCCCCCATCCCATTTGCGTTTCGGTGGTCTCTGCTGAGCCACACATCCCTCCGAATCTTTCCCCTTTCTGGATGGCCAGCAGATTTTGTTTTTGTTTTGGTACTACATAATGTCTCCGGATTAATTTGCGCACATTTTAATCTAATTTTTAAAATCTCTTCCACAACTGTTTTACATTCTTATGTGTAAATGAGCCGACTCAAGAGTTGCTAACTAGCAAAATCGGATATGAGACTTTGAAACAAACTTCCGGAAAGACCACCAAACCAACCCCACGGGATTGTGTGGTGTGTGTGTTGGCCTTTCGACAAAGTCGTCATTTTCTTCGAAGAACTCCTCTCCACCATTCTACCCTTGCGTATAAGAGCATCAGAAAAACAAAAACATCCCAATCGAATTGCTAGTTAAAATCGAACCGGCCTAATGTGTGTACATGACTTGTAACATAATTGCGCGTAAGAGGTAGTAGGGATGGAATGGGGCGGGTTGAGGAGTCAGATTTAGTGTCTCTCCCAACCCCGCCCCATTCTATATTGGATTGGAGTCGGAGCGGAGGAAATCAGGGAGGTGCCGGAGTTGAAAAATAATCGGGCCTTCATTCACCGTAATAATTTGACTAATTTTGTTCTTTTTAGAGTATTTTGACAAGAAACAAGATATTGATGATTGATGAGAGTTCAAAAAAAGGGAATTGATTTTGTCGCTCCTCTTTTTGTTAATGTCACTCATCTTCTCTTACAAAACAAATCATCTAATCAAAACACAAAAGGGAGTAGCATAAACAAAAAGGGGAGTGGCAAAATTACTCTCCGAAAAAAAAATCAAAAACCAAAGACATAAACTAGTGTTTTATTAATTGGTATATTGCCTTATTAATTATATCAAAAAAATGAAATTTATTTAGACATATACTTTCAAAAATATAAATAAATACCTATAATCGAAGTCAAATCGGGTTAAAATGGGGCGGGGGAAGCAAATACCATCCCCGCCCCATTTGCTTATCCGATCGGGCGGGGACGGGGCGCTGGTAATTGCCATCCCTAAAGGGTAGGCAGGAGCGAGAATGTAAAAGTGTCTTTCAACACATCTCAAATTGTTAAAACTCACGAAAATGAGGAGTAAGAACGAAGACATAGATCAAGTATTAAGACCGAAAGCAAAAAGTAAACATCGGAAGTATACGTAATTTAAGCTAAAACTAGTGTTGCACGAGAAAAGGGGTTAAGAACAACCCTAAAACGGTCAAGGCCTGCGACCTCAAATTTGCTTCTTCCTAGGGTCTCAAGTTCATGAAGTAATTCTATTGGATGTGGTTTGATGACTTTCTCACTTTCTTGTTTGATCAAATGGTCCATTGCTAATTGTTTCAGTGTTGGAAATATGAGAGACTTCTAATTTCAGCCCTTATAGAACATGCAGTATCACTTTTCCAGTATTTGAAGCCACTTATAACAGGAACTCAGAAATGAAAAAGAACAACAATAGGGTGTAGCCTTCTTAAACAACTAGCTTAATAAATAAATAAAAAGGACACCGTCACTCAATAATTGTTGTTAATTAATGTTACACAAATATCTGAGTACGAAAACGTCCATGATACACACAAATGTGCAAAATTCTTGCACACACGCTCACAATAAGCAAGATGCCCACTTCCTACCTATTGTGAGTGTGTGCAAGTGTTTGCGCAGCATTGTGTGTCCTTGCCGTTTTTGTTCTTTCAGGGGTGTTGGTTGAGATTGTTTGGGGTTATCTTACAAGTCTACGACTAGGTGTTTAGTGGGCCTAACTGGATTTTTCTTTTTGAACGGCGAAAAAACAGTGGGCCTAACCGGATGACATGTGGACCACCCAAGCTGGGTTGGATCCATCACTCTGGCTTGGAATCGATGGGAGAGGCCCGAGTAACAAAAGCCCAGTCTGCAAAATTGCAGGTGGATAGTCGATGGGCCGGGCCGGATTGTGCATGACCCAATGGGACCCGACCAGATTGTGTATGACCCGATGGATTATTTTTGACAGGTCAACGTCATGCATGACGTGATTTGAAAACAATTACGAGTGACGTTATAGGGGCACGAGCTTGATGGTCGAAATCATGCACATTTTAGAGCTTGTCGATAATCTCATTGACCTCAAACGAGCTTGATGGTCGAAATCATGCACATTTTAGAGCTTGTCGATAACCTCATTGACCTCAAACGTGGATAGTTAGAGTTGATCCTGATTTTGAAATATTTAGCTTAAAATAACAAGATTGCAATACTTGATTGAAACTCCTTTTTCTCGGGATAAAAGTGTTCAAAATCATATCAAACGATATTTTGTTGATTTGATTTTTGACCAAGTTGAAGTTCTCGACGAATCACAAAAAAAACTCACTAGGGCCCGCAACAAGTCGGAATTGGACCGTTCAATCCATCAAGTGGATTGGAGAGGATCCAGCTTCATTTTCAAAATCTCCCAACAAAACTTTCTTGACATCACTTTGATCAAACTAAAGCCCTGTACAATGCTGATACGGCTGGATACAAACCAGGCCACTCGTACTCAACTCGCTAAAAGCTCGTTCAACATCAACTCGGTCCGCAAACAAATAAAAGTACTCATGTTCAACTCGTTAAACCCCATTATAGTTTCATGAACAAATAAAAAATTACACCAAAATTTAAGCCCAGTTCAAAGTGGACAATCCGCACCATTTTTTTTTGGACTCAGCTCGTGGTTAGCAGGGTTAATAGTGTTAGGGGGCTCAAACCTTGCCGGACCCCCCTCATGCATGTGAGTATAGGGGAAGCGTCAACTGTACTCGACTCCACTTGCGATGATCCAAACTTTGAGACCGCCAAAAACGTCCTTGCTGCTTGTCCATTTCAGTGTCAGTTTCAGGAAGCTGCTTTTGAAAACTGATGTTCATATCTTATAAACTGTTCCTACTAACAGAAATAAGTTTCGAAATCTGTAACTATGGGAGTTTTGTTTGTTAAAAGAAAAAGATAACCGATTCTGAAACATCAAACACACACTCGGCTCAATAAAGCTCAATCTGAGATTGTCTTGCTAGATAGTCAACCCAAACTTGGAACACAATCACTATATGCCACTTAATTTTCCGTTCAAGAAGGCTTAAACCGCCTCGGATTCTGTTCAGGGCCTTCTTTCTAGTTTACAAGCCTATTTCGTATCATAAAACTACCACTGTTTCAACACCTACCCAACACAAAACCAAAGGCCATAAACATCGCACACTACAAAAACAACATAGTCAATGTCTTGCATCAATTACGTTTAAACTTGGTTCAAGATCTCAGAAGATAACAGGTATATAAGAAAGCATGGGAAAGCAATGAAATGGTAAATATATTATTTCCAAAGAGAAAGTGAAAACGTCCATAGCACTAGTTTTTGCTAGGTTCTGTATGCCATAATACAATACTTTGTTTTCAATGTTTGGCAAAGCTTTCGACATCATACCTATACTACAGCTCCCATTTGGAAACACCATACTTCCCGTTATTTCTCCTTCACCTTCAGAACGAAAAACCCTTATATATGCAACGGGCAAACCCGAGCCTGTAACAGCTTAGCAACGTGTCTTAAAGCTTGCATGTTGGCTAAACATCTCAAAAATTCCTATACCAATTGTTCAACTAGGAAAATACGACCCGGTCTCAGCAAGTTTGGAAATGCTGCCAACTGATTTGCTCCCCAGGTTTACATGGAAGCGGTGAACAATTCTGATCAACACGAGCACTCTCCCAAGTTCTCTACACAAGCGCCAAAACTCTGTTATCATTGTTTAGGTTTCAACCATAGAAACCTTAATGCAGATCAAAAAAAAAAATACCATAGAAACTTTTAAGGGGAGAAAAAACAAAAAAAGATGGACAGAGAGAATACTATTGAAAATCCTATCACCAGTTTACCGCTTCCAGTAACCGCCAGTGCCAACTGCCAAGATTGGAATTTTTTGTTTCAGGAAACTTTTACGCATACTCAGCAATATAAACTTCACAACATACTTCGAGTATATCCCGTCTATCAAACAGTTAGTGACAAAAAATGAGAGCACCAGAGCTGGTAACATAGAAACTGTAAGCCAAGAGTACGGTAGAGACTCATATCTGCTTCACTAAAAAAGTATGATATCGTTAAGTAGAAATGCTAATGGTTGTCAATAGTCTCAAGGTACGAGTCAAAATCTATTTTAAAAAATGTGTAAAAAATGTAGAAGCGCGTGTATAAGTGTTTGATAGTATGTAGAAGTATTCGAAGACGTGACATACGCATTGGTTCAGCACTATCCACCTTAATAACAGTCCTATGGGCTGTTGTTGGCACGACGCAAATAAAACAAGGCACCAGCTAGACAGAATATATTTTTCTCTTGTGTGATTAGTATTGTCTCACTTCCAGGATGGATGCTTGGGATTGGTCCAGTCCATAAAACAGAGGAAATGAATAACAATTACATCCTGCCACGTAAGTAGTGATCCTATAAAAACAATGAGTAGAAATTCAAGACTTGCTGAAAGCTTGGAAATGTAACATGTGTGGTCTACTGAAACAAACTTCGTGCCACAAAATTGTTTATAAGACAAAAGTAGAGCGGCCAAGAATAATACTATGTACGTGAAGTAAGCCAGTACTCACCACCCGGATCCATGGTGTCACCTGCTGCCCTGCACCACTCGGTAGTTGAGGACGAGGTCCTCTTGTTTCTTCCATATATAAGTGCGGACTGTAGCTAGGCTCATGTCAGGGGATAAGACCTGAAAAAGAACCGAAGTTGCTAAAATCATGGAATTAACGAATTTTAAACTTGTGAAGAAACCAAGAAACGGACACAAATTTCATGAAATCCACCAACTGAAAGAAGTAAAGCAAATAACAGGAAAAAAGGAGGTTCAACCATGGGACTGATGGCTGTTAAACCATGTCAACTAAGAGTAGCGAAAATGTACGAGAACTTTACCAAAGCAGTGTACGAAAACGTATAAATACATTTGATTGTAATTGTTCAACTAAGAGAACAGAAATTTTTCAGGTGGAAAAACGATGATATTACGAACACGGGAACTCAAGTTGATGAAGGAAAAAATGCAGATGTACCAAATTAAAATAGAATAGATAACAAAAGTAAAAGATAAAAACTTTTTCAGTGCAACTTATGTCAATAATTCCACATGTGCAGACTGTGCAGGAGGATTTCGGAATAGTAAAAGAATCCAGCACATATACATTGTGAGCAAATGTACTAGGCCTTGCACCATAATCTGAATCACCAGACTACTCTAATTTGTGACTAAACATCACCCGACATGTGGGACACATGTCACTCGTACTCCTCACCCATATAAGATATAATAACTTGCCTGATTATTGCACAAGATCTCTATTGACGGCTTAAGCTTCTGCCAAGACTTCAACCCAGACCTGAAAGAACCATCGCCTCCAACAGCAGGATGCTGCAACGGTCCTCCAGTAAGTCCAGGAGCAAAAGTTCCATCAGGGTCCATACTATCCAACGGTTTGTCGAGAACCATCTTTTCTACGACATAGTTAACAACCTGAAAATAAAAATCAGAAGAGCTCAATACACATTAATACTCTCTCTACATATCTAGTAAAAAAAAGGGAAAATTCACAGTTAAAATTACAGGACAAATGGAACCCAAAGGAACATGGAGATTTGACGCCATATAGGTAGTGGGTGGGTCTACCAGCACATAAGTCAATTATGCCTAAATTGAGGAAAAATCAAAGTGATCTGCGACTAGGACCTCCTATATAGGGTAATAATGCAACATAGGATGGTGTCGATGTTAACCAAAAAATAACTGAGGTATCTCTTTTTAACTTACTTTATGAATCCTCAATATACGAGGTGCACTCAGTTTCCCTTGCGTGAGAATCTGGACAGATGAACCCTCACATGGGTGCAAGTAAAAGCTGCATCTGCAAAATTAGGATAAACTCAGTTAAACATACTTAAAACCATTTAAAAATAGATACGTCCTAAAACAGGCCAGAGCAAAAAAGTAGACAGTAGCTAAATGACTTTAGCAGTGTGCTGGAACTACTTTATTGAGAAGTTAAGCCTCACTTCATTCAAGGAAAGCTAAATTTGTCAACTGAACCATGAAAAAGACCCACATGAGGAAAAACAGGGAAATAAGGATCAACAGGCCAACAGCTAAAAAGACAAAGAAACAATAAGAATAAGTTTCTTTGAACATCTCTATTATTTACAGACTCAACTTTCAGGTGAAATAGTTCAACTCCAATAGTTCCTTGGAGTTGAACTGTATCTTTCTTTTTCAGTCCCATGGAGTTGAAAGATATGAGACTGCAGTTCCTAAAGGTCTAACCGTTGCTGTTCAAAAAAAAAGCTCTCACCATTACACGGACACAGTAATGAATCAGATATGGGTGTCTATATAAGGGTTGGGCACCTCCAGGCTGAAATAGAGGATTCGTGGATTTGTATTCAAAATCAGACATGGATATGGGGATACGCCACCTAAGTTTCAAAATAATTTCTACTGTATTTATATATGTAAAAAGAAACACTTGATTTACATTTGCCAAATTAAAGAACAGAGTATAACAAACTGTCCAGATTTGAATACTTCAAGGTGTTTTAGTTGTCAGCCAGGTTCTTGTCGACGCTCCTCTCCATTCAAAGCACTACAACAAGAACGGCTTCCAAGTTGATTTGAAACTTCAACTAGAACTAGAAGTAAGTTCCATCAACAGATTTTAGGTTTTTCCCTAAAAATTTTAACTCTTTAAGACAGATCAACCCGGCCTACGAAAAGAAAAAACTCAGCCGTGTTGTGTCATGTCAACACAGGTACTCTGCCCAAAATCACGGATCCCTATATCATAGGGTCTAACAATTCTTGACAAATGAAAGGCTTTCACAAAGACGTATGGGAAGGAGCATTGAGAGAGGCGATTTTCAGGAGAATCTTGACATGAAGCAAAAATCGCAAGTGATACTGCGAGTTACTCAATTGCAATACATTTTTACACTTTTTGCAGGTTTAACGGCAAGTTATGTAAATAAAAAGCAACACCGCCAAATAATTACTTGGTATTTTCCCGGGGAGGCAAGCGATTATTCAACACACAATCCAGGCACCACCAAGGAAAATATTTCTCATCTTCTGTTCCATCTAAGTCAGTAATCTTCTTTCTCCATGGACCACCTTGAGAGCCCTCAGTAATAATTGAAGGAGGAGAAGCTGCTGAAAATTCAAATGGAGGATAAACGACGGTATCATTTTCAACATTACCATCTACCTCTCCTCTTGAAAGGGTAATACTCCTAGCAGAAATATCCTTGCCAGATGGAACTTCTCCATTAGCAGAAGCTTGGGATCCAGATCTCTGCCTTCTTTTGGTTAACCAATAAGCAAACAGCCCCTTGAGAGTTTCACGAGCCAAATTAACCTGCAGAATAACATAAGAGGATGAAAATAGGAAATAAATAAATAAAA
This sequence comes from Rhododendron kiyosumense, assembly GCA_019656275.1. Classification (NCBI taxonomy): domain Eukaryota; kingdom Viridiplantae; phylum Streptophyta; class Magnoliopsida; order Ericales; family Ericaceae; genus Rhododendron; species Rhododendron kiyosumense. The sequence goes on along the minus strand of BPLS01000205.1, from coordinate 181,445 downwards.
CTGACACAGTCGGAAACTGGGTACACTTAAAGCCATTTGCAATAAACAATAAAATGACAGAAACATAGTGCAAGCAATCTTTAGCTAAAGATCACGATAAAAAATATGGTATCCATATTTTTCAAGCTCACTAATTTGTATTAAGTGTTATAATCTATTTCTATCCACTGAGAAATTTCCTACGTCGCAATGGATAAGCAGTTGGCACACATGTTCAAGTGTGTTATTTCAATTTTATTCTTAACATGCTGGGTACATGTGATATCGTTAGATTTGATAAGTGTTAAAACCTATCGTAATCAATCAGTTGGTGCAACCTATATCTTAGCAGAAAGAATTTACACCAATGGCAAATCAAATGGCCATCCATGTCCACTGTAATCTAAACACTTATCTGTTAACCATACGTTATCAGTCCCCCATTTACGTCTTTTATTTCAGTATCCATGTTTGATTTATTGTACAGGTAACAAGCGAACAAAGGCAAGAACAAGTCCATACCTTGTCATCCTCAGGTTTCCCAACGATGTTAAGATCAGCCGAGTACATTTCTGCAGAAAAGCATTGTGGCGTATCCAGATGGACAGACAAGCTTCCAAGCCTCGTATCCACAGTGAACCATGCAGGAATGCTTACCTGAGGAAGTGAAGGCGAAAGTCAAAAGAAAAATCAACCACATTCGTGGGTATTAAGGTGCAATGCAATCCATACCATCTCAAACAGCTCTTCCTTTTTCTCATTAAATGAGACCTAAAAGAAGACAGCAAACTAACTAGTTACTCAATGAGTTACAATGGAGTAAGAGAAAAAGGAAACATAACCAGGTAAAAGTAACACAGGGCGAAGTAAGATATGGAACATGTTAGAAAATTAAAAACACTCAAACCTCGCCAAAGTCTTTGACCACAACGCCCCTCGTAATCTCCCACAGCTTTACTGATCCAGCAGTATCCTATTAAATTCAAGTTTCACGAGGTGGTTTACAGATCTTGTCCACAGAGACAAAAACTTTGGCGTTTCAAAAAGCAATTGGTAATGAAGAGCAAGTGTTGAACAATAAATATGGAAAAGCACCCGAATTACCTTAGTTAGAACATGCCTTCTATTGTTCAAAATTTCATGCTGAACTATAGCTGGAGTGCCAGGAATGGAAAAGGATGGTTCTTTATAAACAGGAACCTACAACATTGGAAAACTATCTGTTAGAATAAGAGTTTAGACTTAGTCCCACATTGGTTGATTACGTTATGTAATTAGCTCTCACATAATATAAATAAAGCTCTCTTGTGTTAGAGTTAGTTAACACCCTACACACTTTTCTCTTTCTCAATTAACATGGTATCAGAGCGTAACCCACCATAGAGCCTAACCCTAAACCCAAATCCCTAGCAGTCATGAACAGTAACCCACACTGTAGCAGTCGTGAACAGTAACCACGCAGGTGTGAACAGTGTTTTCTGCAAACCCTAAACCCAAATCCCTCATCTTTCCGCCTCAGAACCCAAACCCAATCACCGGCGACCCTCACCAGCCGTCGCCCAGTCAACGGTGACCATCGCCGGCCATCGCCCAACTCCGGCGACCCTCGTCTGTACCAGATCTACAGTCCTATGACTCCGAAAACCCTTGAAATCCCTCAAAATCACTAACCCAGACGAAAATCAGTCCCTGTTGGTGCTTGAAAAGTCTTCTTGGCTGCCACCCAGCATCTCCGAACATCGTTGGACATCAGTCTGCCTGCTACAAGTATTTTCGTGACCTATTTGTGGCTTTACAGTGACCGATGTCTTTCCGGTTCTCTTGTCGTAACTTTTTTGATGGTTTCCTTGTTTCGGTAAAGTGTTTCTATGCCTGGTTCTTGTCGGATTGATATAGTCTGTGGTTTATGGGGGGTTGTTTTGACGTGGACAGTATAATCACTTGCATAAGTTGGTATATGTTGGCGATGTTCCGGATCTGTCGTGCTTAGTACTTGGTTGTTGACTCTGTTGGTTGAGTGTTGGTTCTTGATTAGTTACTTTTGTTGATTCTTATTGGTAGTTGCCTCGTCATTATACGGTAAAATGTCTGCCGAGGAGACTAAGTCTGCTTCTTCTTCTACAGGTATTGGTAGTTCTACTCGTTCTTCTCGATTTCGGGAGAGGCTATCTATTACCTCTACACTTTTGAATGGCAAAAATTATGTTGTTTGGGCTAAAGCAGTTGAGGTATATTATCTGGGTGAGACATTGTATCATTTTTTGACAGATGACCCCCCTGCAGCGACTGCTGCCACATATGGGGCATGGGTATCCGAGGATGCCCCGGATTCGATCTGAGTTATGGAATACAGGAATAGTATGGAAGACCATATTTCTAGTACACTGGTCTTCTTACCTACAGCCAAACAAGTATGGACACAGGCTCAGGAGCTGTATTCTGGTATTAACAATCTTCGTCGCACATATGACCTTCATCAGTCCTTTTCTATCTCACAGGGTGATTTATCCTTGGAGTCCTATTATGCCAAGTTTCGTGGTATCTGTGAGGAGCTCAATATCTGTGAGCTTATTTCTACTGATGTTCAGGTTATACAGCGCGAGCACGAGCGTGTGCAGGTGGCTCGATTCATATTTGGTGTATCACCAACTACTTATGGTCCTGTTAGTAATCAACTTTTGGGGTCTCGAGATTTACCTTCTCTCAGCAAAGTTTTTAGTCGACTTCGTCAATCTTCTGTATCTGTGCCTATGCCACCTCCTGATCGTTCAGCATTAGCTTCCGCTGTATTTGGTGGTTCTAGCCCTTCCTTCAACCGTGGCCGTGGTCGTGGCCGTGATTCTGGAGATAGTGGTCGTGGTTTTGTTACTCTAGTTTTGGTACTCGTGGGGGTCGCATATCCGGAGGAGGTGGTCGTGGTCGTGGTCACGGCCGTATACCAGGTTTTGTACTCATTGTCGGGGAACTAATCATACGATGGAGTTCTGTTATGACCTTCACGGTTTCCCTCAAGCTCATCAGGTTGCTATCTCTCAGGATGTTGGACAGCTTGCTCATTCTTCTGCCGACAATGTGGTGACTATCTCTGCAGAGGAGTGCCAGCGCCTTATGTCATTTCAGTCTCCAGTTGTGGGTTCTTCCTCCACTACTACGCTTGCTCAGTAAGGTCCATCCGTTTCTTGTGTTGCATCTTCCTCCACTTCTACTCCTTGGGATATTGATTCTGGTGCCTCTGATCATATGACTGGTAATTCTACTCTGTTTTCTTGTCGTCATTCTGTTGGTAAACCATCTCATGTTACCTTAGCAGATGGTTCTACTACAGAACTTACTGGTTTGGGTTCTGTTCCTGTCACTTCATCTCTTATTTTGGACTCTGTGTTACATGTTCCTAGTTTTCCTTTTAATCTTATGTCTGTTAGTAAACTTACAAAGTCTTTAAATTGCTCCGTCACATTTCTTCCTCATGGTTGTGTGTTTCAAGATCTGAAGACGGGGAGGAAGATTGGTGGGGGTACTGAACGTGGCGGCCTATATTACTTTGCCGATGACATCTATCCTATGTCTGCTACCCTTCGGTCATCAGTATCACCATATCAACAACATTGTCATCTGGGTCATCCTTCTCTTTCAAATTTGAAGCGTCTAGTGCCATCATGTAGCAATATTAAGGATTTGCAATGTGAGGTTTGTGAGTTTAGCAAACACCGTCGAGTGTCTTTTTATCCTAGGATTGAGCGTCGTGTGTCACGTCCTTTTCAGTTAGTACATTCGGATATTTGGGGTCCTATTCATGTTCCCACTATCACTCGTTTTCAGTATTATGTTATTTTTGTACACGATTTCTCTCGTGTTACATTTATTTATCTTATGAAAACGAGATCAGAATTGTCTTATGTTTTTAAGTCATTTTATACCGAAATAATGACTCAGTTTGATACTTGCATTCGTATACTTCGTTCAGATAATGCACGCGAATATTTTCATAATACTCTTTCTCATTTTTTTTTATGATCATGGGATACTTCACCAGTCTTCTTGCGCTCGGACTCCACAACAAAATGGGGTTGCTAAACGTAAAATCACACATCTGAGATTATGTGTGCCATGTTAATACAAATGTAAGTCCCTAAATCTTATTGGAGTGATGCTGTTCTTATAGCCTGTTACTTGATTAACCGTATGCCCTCCACTGTTCTTGGTGGTCAGATACCTTCCAAAGTTTTATTTCCTGGTCGTCCTCTCCACTCATTACCCCATCGGTATTCAGGTGCACATGTTATGTTCATGCGCTTGATCCTGACAGGGACAAACTTGACCCCCGATCGTTACGATGTGTTTTTCTTGGTTATTCGCGTACTCAAAAAGGGTATAAGTGTTGCCCTCTCTTCGTCGTCACTTTGTGTGTGCTGATGTCACATTTAATCAGTGTTCTAAAACTCGGAAATACTCGGCGAGTAATCGCCGAGTACTCAGTACAAGGTGCCTAGCCGAGTAGATTTAGGCATACTCGGTGGAATTACTCGGCCAGACGATTAACTCGGAATTACTCAGAGAGTACTCGGCGAGTACGAGTAATCGGTAAAACGAATACTCGGAATTACTCGGTAAAATCGAAAAAAATTGAAAAAATGGGGTAAAATTCATAATATGTTAAATTTGAAGGGTTGTTAGTGTAATTTCAGTATATTTTTATACTTACCCAGTTACCCTAATCACT
>BPLS01000205.1:113861-176736 GCA_019656275.1 Rhododendron kiyosumense | reverse complement strand
GAACACAAAGCTGCTGCTGCTGTTCCTTAAGTTTCATTTGGTTTGAACATTGAACTTCTCATTATGCATTATGAATATCATTTGGGGAACATATAAAAGAAAAATCCAAGTAATTTCTACTCGCCGAGTAATCGCCGAACACAAAGCTGCTGCTGCTGTTCCTTAAGTTTCATTTGGTTTGAACATTGAACTTCTCATTATGCATTATGAATATCATTTGGGGAACATATAAAAGAAAAATCCAAGTAATTTCTACTCGCCGAGTAATCGCCGAGTACTCGGCCTACAAGGTACAAGGTGGCCGGCCGAGCGAGTACCGAGTATCGAGTTTTAGAACATTGCATTTAATGAGTCATTGCCCTTCTTCTCGGGTACACCTGAGTCTGAGTATGTACTTTCTAAATCTGAGTATGTTATTCCTGTAGTTGTTCCTCCTATTCCTGTGCCACCCATGCAGGTATATGTTTGTCGGCGACATGTATTAACAGCCCCACCGGTGCCTACCACTGCACCTCCTCCGTCCCAAGATCCAGTTCTTCCACCACCACCTCCACCTCCATCACCTCTTATTGCTCTTCGCAAAGGTATTCGGTCTTGCACTTCTCATCCTATTACTCGGTTTGTTTCCTATGATCATCTGTCTCTGTCTCGTCGTGCTTTTACGACTTCTGTTTCGTCCATTTCTATTCCTAACACTGTTCAGGAGGCCTTATCTATTTCTGAGTGGCGGATAGCTATGAAGGCTGAGATGTTTGCTCTTCATGACAATGGCACTTGGGACTTGGTTCCTCTTCCACCAGGGAAGTCTCCCGTTGGATGTCGATGGGTATTTACAGTCAAGTATAATCCGGATGGCACAGTTGAACGGTACAAGGCCCGCCTTGTGGCCAAAGGTTATACCCAGACGTATGGCGTTGATTATGCGAAGACTCTCTCCGGTGGCCAAAATTACTTCTGTTCGGGTTCTTATTTCTATAACCGCTAATCTTGGTTGGCCCTTATTCCAATTGGATGTCAAGAATGCGTTTCTACATGGTGATCTGCTCAAGGAGATATATATGGAGCAACCCCCCGGATTTGTTGCTCAGGGGGAGCATTCTCAGGTGTATCGCCTTCGCAAAGCTCTTTATGATCTTAAGCAGTCACCTTGAGCTTGGTTTGGCAGGTTTAGTGATGCTGTGTTGCAGTTTGGTATGCGTCGCTCTCATTCTGATCATTTTGTCTTTTCTATTCAGTCTGATCGAGAAAAGTAGTGTTGATTGTGTATGTGGATGATATCATTATTACTGGGGATGATCGAAAAGGTATTGATGAGCTAAAACACTTTCTACAACTTCAGTTTCACACCAAAGATTTGGGTAAGCTGGGATATTTCTTGGGTATTGAGGTAGCATGATCCAAGGAGGGAATTAGTCTATCCCAAAGAAAGTATACGCTAGATATTCTGGAGGAGACCGGTTTATTGGGAGCAAAACCTGTGGAGACTCCTATGGATCCAAACGTCAAACTGTGTGCTGATCAGGGGGAGATATTTCCTCATCCAGACCGTTATCGTCGCTTGGTAGGCAAATTAAATTATCTCTCCAATACACAGCTTGATATCTCTTTTGCTGTCAGTATGATAAGTCAGTTCATGTCAGCCCCTCGTCTTCCCCATTGGGAAGCTTGTCTTCGTGTTGTGAACTATCTCAAGGCTAATCCTGGACGTGGTTTATTCTATCGTTCAAATGGTCATTTGCGTGTTGAGGCCTTTACGGATGCTAATTGGGCGGGATCACCATCTGATAGACAGTCAACAACTGGATATTGTACTTTTGTTGGTGGAAATCTAGTTACCTGGAAGAGCAAGAAACAAACTGTTGTTGCTCGGTCCAGTGCTGAAGCAGAATATCGTGCCATGACTCATACTACATGCGAGGTTGTATGGTTGAAAGCTTTGCTCGAGGAGTTGGGATTTGGTGTACAGCTACCTATTCCTATGTATTGTGATAATCAAGCAGCAATACATATCGCTTCGAATCCGGTGTTTCATGAAAGAACCAAACATATTGAAGTAGATTGTCATATTGTTCAGGAGAAGATAGATAATGGCATGTTGGCTACCCCTTTCTTGTGTACTGGAGCTCAGTTGCCAAATATCTTTACCAAACCATTATTTAAACCTCGTTTAGAGTTATTATGTAACAAGCTGGGATTTTGTGATATATATTCTCTAGCTTGAGGGGGAGTGTTAGAATAAGAGTTTAGACTTAGTCCCACATTGGTTGATTACGTTATGTAATTAGCTCTCACATAATATAAATAAAGCTCTCTTGTGTTAGGGTTAGTTAACACCCTACACACTTTTCTCTTTCTCAATTAACACTATCATTACTATACTACGTTAACAAAAGGGAAATGTAGATACGGAATGAAAAGAAGTTACAAAGATTTTTACGTAACACTATTGAGAGTTCGTTCAAAAGCTAATACTTTTCCCAGATATTGGAACCAGCACAACAATAAAAAAGTTTAGATGGTTCAAGCTGATTCTATTTTGCCACACTGAACTCCCACAAGTAATACATAAACTTTGAGATATCAAGTAGAAACTAGGAATGCAATTTTTTATCAGCAGCAACAGAAATATCCTAAAAGGAAGAACAATAAGAGAGATCAAGTAGAGTGTTCAAACATGTCAATGAAAGGCACACACCCATGCCTGCAATGTACACTTTCTCAAACAGAAATGTCAGTCAGATTCCTTAATCTATGTCAGCTTTTTGATGAATCCACATTGTACCAGACGAATCCAGGTTGTACCATCTTGCAGTATCTAATAAACTTTAAAAATGGCCAGCAATGTACCATCTTGCAGTATATAATAAACCTCCAAATCTATAACCTCAGCCTCTTAATGGCAAAAGTCATAATGTCTCAATGTTCCTTTTAGATGGCGAAAAACTCTCGATTTTAACATTTTAAAATGATAATGTGGACACATTAAAATTGGACAGCACTGTATTGAATTCCTCCTGGAAAAAGTACATCGTTGGTGATAGACTTATAATCAACCTTCATAAATTCATCAAATCAATCTCCAAATGTGCAAATGGTGACAATCGGAGAAGAACAAAAAGAATGCCTAAACAGGGATTCGAATACTGTAACAGGAGAAAAGGGCATGCACAATAAAACAAGAGGATAAAAGAAAAAAACAGAAATAGAACATAAACTGATCTACCCTTCGAAAACAATTTTCCTACCATTCCCACCAGTTTGCTGCTAAAGGAAATAGGGAGAGTAAAGAGGGAACAGGACAGTTAAATCTTATATTACAAACACAAACAAAAAAGATATTTGTAAACCCAAATGGAAACAATTGTGCACACAAGTATTTTAGGATCCCAAAATCACTTGATAGGATTCCATACACCAGGCCTGCAAGCCATACTAAGACATATTTCCAATTCAACTGGGATCATTACACGAATCATCTTTGCTGTCAAGGGATATTTTCCAGTAGAGATATCAAGGTACAAAAGTGGCCCATCCAAAAAAACAAGGTATAAAAGTGAAAGTAAAAACTAAGTACAGACAAGAAAAGATACCAACTTACCGGGGTGGATCCCTCTAAGGAAGCTCTTGCCCTTGTAAATGATAAGTTACCAGCCACGAATGAACCACCTCTTTGAAAGACTTTATGAGGATTATGACCTTCAACCGGCCATTTATGCACAGAAGAGTCTGTTGTTGCGACCCATATACCATCATCATGCGATGCCAACCGCAAAATAGGATGTTCCTTTGTGCAAAGCAATATACTCTCTCTCGTAGCCAAGTCTGTTAAGTATAACTGGGAGTATAAACAAAATAAGGCATCAAAAGATCAGCATGAAAGTAAGTAGCAAGGGGTGTTCAAATGACACAAACTAGGGGATGAATTGAAGTGGTTGGTAGTAGAACTGGACTCACAGATAGGTCCCTCCCACCGCTATAGACATGACTAAATGATGGGTTGCTGGCAAGTGCCCAAACAGAATCTGTATGCACCGCATAAGAATGCACGCAACGCTGTTGACCGAGATCCCAAAGTCTATATATAAGGAGAAAAAAGAAAAGAAAAAGGTTCACTTAGATGAAGGATACTAAAAACGAAAAAAGTCTGAAGTATTCATTAGATTTGCATGTCCTCATTCTTTATCCGTCTCTTCCATAAGACATTAAACTCAATAAAGTTTTCCAATTTATCTAACAAGAAAACCTTGACAACAACAGAGGACAAGGTACGTTCCATAGTAAAAAGGGGGACGGAGAGAGAGGGAGAGTGAGAAAAGCCCATGCCCAGATAATGCTTGGAACATGATCCCAAAGGATCCAATTCCAAGAATGCCTTGATTCTTCTCTAAAATTGAAAATTGAACCCATTACTAAATCCTAGCAACACTAAGGGCACACTATGAGCTAGAAACTTTATAAAGCACAAATTTGGATGTAGCCATACCACAATGTATTTTATGGTGACCTAAAGGAATCTGAAATCACCTGATCATAGAATCTGATGATCCAGATAAGCATAGCCTGCAATTACAGAAGATGAAACCATTACTAACTTGTGGAACGGTAGATTTCATATATTTTGGTAAAAATACACATCAGATGGCTTATCAAAGAATATTACACATCAGATTAGCCATAAAAGTCAAAAGAGATAGCAGAATCAGTATAGGAGATGGAACCTTACAAATTTGGAAATAATCCAATAATCCAGCAGGAGCACACAATATTTCAAGCAAACTAATTCAGCAAATACAAACCGATTGTTGACAAACCTTGTAATATGTCAACTTAGATAATTTTGGTATCAAATACCTGTGCTTTTAGAAAGGAAACTAAATCTCCAGATAATTCATCGTTTCCCATCAGAGTTGTAATTCATGTCAGATTATGTAAAAACTGTCTGCGACCCAATGACCAACAAGACAGAGATCCTTGAATCTCTCTACAGCCTTCTAGGAGTCTCATAACAGAGATCTTTGAATTTCACTATGGCCTTCTAGGGTCTCAACTAGAGTTCATCATTTACATCTTACATCTAAAAGATCACAAAAATCTGCTTGAAATTCTAGCCGATCAAACCTATGGAATTGTCGCTTCAAGCTCACTTAAATAGAAGAATAGCTACGCCTACACCAAATCAAAACACCAGTATATTGAAAAACCAAAACAAGAAAATGATATGACAACCCCCCCACATGAATGCGTACAAACATAAACAGCCAAATGATAACTATTATTAGATTGTTAACCACCAACTCATCTAAAAGCTTAAGTTGTTAGAGAGAGGGGCAACTTTATTATTTATACCTTCAACACGCCCCCTCATGTGTAGCCCGGCTCTTCTCCATAACTCATAAGCGGGCTGAACATGTGTAAATATTTTAACATTAGGTAGGCAATGAGGTTCGAACATAGGACATATTGCCTGCTCTAATACCATATTAGATTGTTAACCACCAACTCATCTAAAACTAAAAGCTTAAGCTGTTAGAGGGAGGGGCAACTTTATTATTTATTCCTTCAACAACTATCAACTTGTAAGATTACCGTATGCCTGAATCATACATCACTTTATTGCTTCTACAAATCAAATCCTACAAAACTGTTTGCAACCACATCACACCAAATGCAGATTCTGTCAAAGCCAACCCAATATTTTATTTCATTATTGGGAAAATTCTCTTTACCACATTAAACTTTGAACTGGATACACATACACACCTTGAACTTTAAAAACCTACATCTACACTCCCCGTAGTCCAGACTAAAGTGAATATTTGTTGTCGCGAACGAAGTATGAAGCAAGGGTATCCAGAAACAAAGGCGTACCCAGTACAGGTACGGCAAACTACGTACCGGGTAACCTGAAAACAAACCAGGTACATTCGTGAGTTTTAGGTAAGGCAGGGATGCTTGGGTACGCGAATGGTACTTTATTGGGTACGTTTGTTTTTGGCACAGAGAGAGAGAGCGCTAACCCTTAACGAGGGGTATGAGTCAGAGACCAAGAGGAGAGAACCAAATTTGCATCGTCGAAGGGAGATCAGTCGGCGTTTTCAGTCAATGGAGGAGAGGCTGGTTGTAGTGCTTCATCGTCATCGTTGGGCAGAGAATAGCTCAATCAGACCTAGATCTGCTGCTGCTTTCTTATTCTTATAGTCAGCTAAATTACAATTTGCAGACCCCATCTTTTAACCGATTACTCTGGAGCCCCCCACCTTGCTTCTATTGGTAAAATATATTATACCTGCGTATCCGTACCAAAACCCGTGCTAGATCTCCGTACCTTGCTCAGGTATAACATATTTTACCAATACCCGTGCTAGATCCCTGTGATCGTACCCATGCTTCATACGTTGTCCCATACAAACTAACATCGAATTGGACTGTCAAAAGTACCATGTTTTCCAACAACTAGAATGACTTTAATACCCTCAGATGGAAATAGATACATGCCCGCACTACGCAACAGATACAATAGAATTGGGTCAAGACATCAATCAGCATGCAATCTATAAATGAAGGCCTGCACTATTGTTTTAAAACTCCTTTGGATTTCAACCTGATAAAGTGCAAGTATATAGTGGTGGAGCCTGAGTAGCCAATGCTTGTGGTGGAGCCTGAGTTATGGGAGATTTGGCAGAAAAAGTTGCGGGGTATCATAGGAAGATCAGCAGAAGCTGTAATGGTGAGAGAAGCTGCTTCAACATACTTACGAGCTTAATTTTAGCATACAGAGTTGGCTAAACTGCTGCTTCAAAGAGAAAATGTAAAAGAGACCTAAAGGTTGTGCTGCAAAGGATAAAGTATTTATGAGTAGGGTAAGAGGTTTTATGTAACTGTAGGTTTTTGAAGTTGAGGGGAGCTATGTGTTTTCAGGGCGAAGTACAAGGGGGTAAAGCACTTTATGCTCTAATTTTACTTTTTCTCCTTTGCAACTATGGGTGGTTGTCAGGTTGAGACAACTCAATCCAACAAGTCAAGTAGGTTAGCGTCATCAGTTCACTCTCATAGTCTCATGAGTCGCACCACCTAGAATATTCGATATTTGGGCAAGCAAGCATCAGTTGACAGACAAAATATGGACAGAAGACGGGGGAGGGGGACAGAGAAGGATTGGAAGATAAACTGGAATAACCTATCAAGCTAAAGAAACTGCAGAGGAAAAGACAGAGGAGGAGCATTGAACGTAAACATGACTCCAGGACAACATCTTTTGAGCACATGCAAAGATACAACATGACGTAGATTTGATTACTTATGGTCTCTTTCATATAACTTGGCATAGTACTACACTAAAGATGATGACCATGCCTTTAACTCGTCAAATCAAGTGAAGGAAACCTAGTTACTGACGTGATATTGAACCATCAACCTTAATCTGGAACCCCAGTCTAGACAAAACTATCAGCTGAATCCAAAAAGAACCTCTGCTACAGGTCAGGTTGTGTTCGCAAGAATGATAAAGATCTAAGTCACCTTACAGTTGAGTGAACAAGATTATGACATTAGTCCAAACAAATGCTGCTAAGTCCAACCCACCTGCCAGTAGAGTCCAAAAGCAGAGCCCTTACATTATCCGTATGCCCTCTAAGCTTCATGGTCTTAGAACCACTTCTTGGGTCCCAGACACGCACAACCTGCATGAGAGCAAACATGCAAGGGGAATTGTGTTCTATTATTTAAACAAACGACAAGAATTCCCGGAATCTATAATAAGAGAAGATTGCAGAAGAGACATTTTATAATCCTATTTCATTGCTGTTAAAGGATTTAAAGTAACCTACTATTACAATATACCTTCTCGGTTCCACCAGAAACAAGAAGGGTCCCACTATCATTCATTCCCAAAGCATAGACTGACTCCTTATGGCCTTTAGCAGCAACCGGAACATACCCATGAGACTGAGTCGCATGCAAAGATATGTTGTTGCTTGAGCCAATGGTACGAACGCTAGTAATGGGAAGCGAATTCCCCAGACCACTGATACCATTTGAACATTCATCTTCTGTTGCATCACTTGTTTTAGACGTTGGAGCAAGTGCAGCTTCTAGATCCCATATGAAGACCTCGCCACCAAGCCCACCAGAGGCAACAACATTGCTCTATAAGTAATGACGCCATAGAAGGATCAGAAATTGATGGCATTAGCCTCTCAAATTAACCATGAAAACTGAAATACAGGATTGTGCTGATAGGAAAGTTTTCATCCGTGCAGTAAACAAGGCCCACGGAGATATTGATAGAGAAATTACATTTTTCGGGGCAGCAGCAAGAGAAGTAACATAGTCTGAGTGTTGGCGGAGAGTCCTGGTACAAGTTCCATCAGAAAAGCAATTCCATGCCTGTGGGATCCCAACCAAAAAAATAATCAGATTAATGAGGGGGCATGTTGAATAACCAATAAACCGAATAAGAATTACTTATGTTGACAAACCTTGAGTGTGGTATCTGAGGAACAGGAAACCAAAGTATTACCACCTGCAATGACAACATCATTGACCTGCACAATTTAACGCATTACATTTCCAAGAATATATCATGTAATATAGTCTTGTATCAAACTCAAATTTCAGACTAAAGTGTATCAGAGGGGAGTCAGCAGTTCAGCCATCCACTAGAAGTTCAAACTGAGTTAGCTATCCCATATGACATCTCAGCTTTCGATATAGAAACAATCCCTGGGATTTGAAATATAATAGTTTGATGGTTCATGAGGCTTATGCCACAATCATATATTAAACCAAGTGCCAGAAGGGGAAGTACCCAATCGACATGCGACTCAAATGTGCTAGAGCAAGTAGCTCCATCTTCAGCCAACGACCATCTCTTTAATGTGCTATCACGGCTCCCGGTGAAAAGATAGTCACACCCATCTGCTACTGATGACTTCAACACAGCCAAACAATTTATGCCTGCACAATGCTGCAAAGAAAAACATTTAAAAATGAGCAACATGCAAATACCGCTACAGTAATAGACCTTGAACTCCTGACCTCCTTTCTCCTAGCACCTAAGTGCACCCCCTGATGCCATTAGGCCAAAGGCCTCTTGGCTTGTGTGACTTCTGTTATTGAGAGTAATTTGAGTGAGGCATCAAAATGCTTCACACAAAAAATATGGCAATTGATTGTTCAAAAACAAAAATGATATCTAACATATATTACCCATAAGACAACAAAGTATATATTTGAATTGACACGGACTGTAACCCAAAACATTGCACATTAGGTTGAGCTTCAACAGGACTGGAAAACCAATATGACCATGCACAGGTATTGGCATACATAATGTATCACCACTCACCAGTGATGAACAAACAAATTGTTCACTTTAGGAAGGAAATCAAAAAAGGAGACATGCACACTCAGAGAGAAAGAGGATAACAAAGCACAGTTAACAAACTCAATTACATATAGTTTACTTGTCACGCAAAAATGACGACCAGTGGCAGTCATCTTGGGATACATAACAGGCAAGTTTCACAATTAACCAACTTAAAGCAGTATAAATATCTTTAATAGCAGGAACAACAATATGCTCCAATTATCATCGTCCTTTCGTTACACAAAAAATAAACAAAATGTACCAAAATTTAAACTAACATATACCAAGAAGCCTCACCTTTGCATTATCAGCGTCATTCAACACATATGTCAACCTCTTCTCCTTACGAGGCCGAACTGAATTGGATGTGTTCCCTGCACTGCCCACGCGGTGCATTGCAGAAAGCCCTAGAACATGAATAAATATACAAAATATGAATGAGTTCAATGAATGGAGTCGCCTAATCATTACTTAAGAAGTAATTTCATTTTTGTTGTCCTTGTGTCTAGAAGCACCTAACACCACCTCCTGTTGTCAAAACTAATTATAGTGTTTTTGGAATTTTGCTACAATGGCATGAACAATAAAAAAAGAATACAGGCTCACATAGCACAGCCACAAAACAAAATCATATCCATATTTTATCCCATAACTTGTAAATATTCTGGATTTACTCCAAAAAAAACATTTCTATAATTTATTTTTAACCCTGCGGGGTTCTAGATATGCCCCACCCGCATCATAGACGTAGTTTAGGAATTTCTAGCCCAAAAAGAAGCCTAAGACTTAAATAAAATGGACTCTCTACTAATCTACTAGGAGAGTTGGATACCTATTTGGAATGAAATGGAGTACTTTTGAGTAGGTGAAAATTACTCATCTTGTTTATTAGTCAATGCAGTTTCGCACGAAGATGACAAAGAACACGAGACGGTTGACGCAGCAGGGAGTCAACTGTGCTCTGAACTTATGATATTCTCGAGAAATCACAAAGCATTTACATGGAAAGTGTCCAATTGTGGGAAGGATCTAAGGTAGAGGTACAGTTCGGTGGAAAACAAAGAAGAAAGGGGCAGAATTCATGAGATGGTAAATGTTATAGTGGGAGGGAAAACTGAAACTGACGTGGGTTGGGTAGTTTTTTGAGTGTTAGTTTGTCTATTGTGCCCCAACAGTTAAGTTCTTTGAATGGAAATAAAATATATGACAGGGCGTCAAAATATATGACACTTTTGTCTGTTCTTTGTCTTTATTTTCTTTGAACATTTTAGTTTGTTTATTCTTTATTTTGTATTAAGAGAATACCACAATCAATGTTGCTTAGAAAATATGGTAAATTTGATCTGCTTTGGGGGGGGGCCAACATAAATGCGCTCACGAATTTGGGAGTGTCCCTTGGCAAGTTTGTGTCCATGGTATGTTTGACATAAGTGCACTGACCATTTTAGTGTATTGGTGTTCTACAGCCTATGTGTGCCAAAATCACTATGTATTTAGTTAAGCAAGTCAAAATAACTGTAGGCTATATAAAGCTACAGCAACAAAAACAGGGCATTGAATAGCGAATGCTCAAAAAATGGTGTTCCACAGCCTGTGTGCTAAAATTACTATGTATTTAGTTAAGCACGTCAAAATAACAGTAGGCCATATAAAGTTACAGCAACAGAAACAGGGCATTGAATAGCTAATGCTCCCTATTTTAAGTTGCGTCAACTACTAACTTTACATACAATGTAAGAATACTTACCAATCAAAACATTATACCTAAAACATAGTAGGCTTTGACTATCCCTTTCTTGATTTGGAAATTATTGAATCAAAATATCCCACAATCTGTACATGAATTTAGTTGAAAAATACTGTCCTGCCTGAAATTAAAACGCCCTGCACCCGGTGCTGGGTTTTATTCCTCTGAGAGAAGTGACGACGAGATACCGGATGCCCGGCTTTTACTGGGCGTATTGTATATGCCAATTGCCATTTAGCTAATACGCCCATGGATATTGAGGTGGGGTCCCCTGTGGATATTGAGGTGGGGTCCCCTATAACTCAGGCGGGTGAACCCTTGTGATTTTGCAAGCAAATCCATACTTCCGTGAATGCGTATACACTACATATTGAGGTCAAAACAATTAGTACAAGCATTGTGATGTTGTGTGGAGTTTCCAGTCAACTAATTAGCTCTTCTACAGTTCTACTAACACAGCCCACCATCGGCAGAAACCTAGAAAGCCCCCTGCCGCCTCAAATTGCTAAAAAGAAGGGCCCTAATTTTTTCATTCTGTCTCTATATCAGACCTCAAATATATGTTGAAGCATCTAAAATTACCCACGGAAAACAACAAACAAAAAGACGACCAGAGAGAGAGAGAGAGGTACCTGTCGTTATCGTTGACGGAGCCGACGATCGTTGCCGGAGCTGCTGAGCTCTGATCGATACAAGATGAAGATTATGGAGTGGTAATGATTCTGATCGGTGAATAATTTAGGGCAGAGAGAGAGAGAGAGAGAGAGAGAAATAGAGAGTAGTCGTTATCGTGCCGAAGCTGGACTTTGTTGGATTTTGAGATTAACGAACGAAGATTATGGAATGGTTCCTGAGATTCTGATCGAGTAATTTAGGGCTCACAGGTAAAATAGGGGTCTTGTATTCTTCGCTATTACGAATTTTACCCCACGACTTCATATTTAGCGTAGATTTACCCCTAGAAAACATTCGGATTTTATTTTTAACCCTGCCGGTATTGTAGAATACTGGAATGCAATTACTACTTTTCAGTTTTCAGTAGTAGGTGAAAAGAAACTAGAGTGGTAGACCATACTCAAGGTTCCCTTTGGATGATTTGAAAATTTTATCCACTTTTTGGAAGGATTCGCGTTCGCTTCGGGTCTCTTGAACCAGCTCTTCTATCTGCACACGATCGTCAGTTAGTTTTCACTTCAATTATCACTCTTATTTCTTTATCTCTATACTTATTATTACCTAAAAATATAGTAGATTTCCTTTGGGCTATAACCGTTTGGGAGTCTTTTTGTCACAGGACCGGTTTCTCGGCATTTATCAGCTGACTTATCTAGCTTATTTGCTAATAAAAGCTAACGGAGAGTGGCAATTGTAGATTATTCCTCATTTTGCTTCTTCAGTTTATTTTTAAGCTATATATAAATGTAGCTGTTTTACTGATTTTAAGTTGTCACGGTTATGGATGGAAAAGAATAAAAAAAAACTCTTTGAGGACAATTTAGAGATTCATTCAATAATAAGTTATTCCATGCAACTAAACAGTTACAACTTATATTTTAAACTTATAATTACGCCAAACATATTCACCACTTATTTTAATCTTTTAAACAAATAATCAACTAATCTATAATCGTGTCACCGTCTTTTCGTTGCTTTCTCTTAATTTTTACTGAGTACAATTTTTATGTTGCACGTTCGGTTCAACAAGAGAAATAAAAAAATAGAGAAATGAAATGCCCAAAGCTGGCCTAATTGCGCTGACGAATTCGGGTGTCCCTTGGCATGTATGTTTCCAACTTTCCATGGTACTAGCACTAAATTTTCACTTATAGATTGCATGCCGATTGAGGAAAATAATATATATATATATATATATATATATATATACACACAACTAATTATTTCAAATACAATATTGGCAAAATTGTATCACGTTGCACTATAAAATTGAGGTTGAAACAAAATCAAAATCGAAACGCTCTTCAGATCACCCCAATAAAAACACGAATAAAATCCTTAGTAAAAAAAAAAACGACATAGAAAATGGGTAGGACTATACGAAAGGAGCACAAATCCTCCATCTCTCTCTAAACCTGTAACCAAAAAAATAAACACAATCTGAGTAAAAATTAGAAATAGGACTTTGGAAGACAACCGAATAAATTACTGCGCATTATGTTTTTTGCCCCCGGCAGTTATAAACTGTAGAACGTAATTGTAAGTAAATAAAAAATGTTTGCAGGGGCTTTTTTGGACTCCAAGAAGATGTTACATAAGGGCCGGGCCTACTTAAAATTACTACGATGGATTGCATTGAGCACATCGAAATGATAGTAGGTCAAATAAAGCTACAGCAATTAATAGCAGGGGTAAATCTAACAACAGACTGCGTGCAATGAAATTAATGCCATATGAGGTGCTCCCTATTTGGCTATTTGGGGTTCCATCTCGTCCCGAAAATTCTTGTGCCTATGTGCCGAGGGGATTTTCGGTTGTTAGGTTGTGTGATTTTTCTTATGTTTTAAATTCAACGGCCGAAAAACCACTCGCACAAAGGCACAAGAGTTTTCGGTACAGAAAATCTTGCCTCTGGCTATTTCAAGTTGCGGCAACTTCTGATTTCACATACCGTGTAAGAAAAAATATCACGCAAACTGGTAGTAGTAGCTTTTGAGTACCTTTTCTTGTGTTTGAAAAATATTGTATCATTTAAATATCACAATTAGCACATGAGGATCTAAAATTATGATATACTCCCCCGTCCCTATTTAGTTGTCCATTACGGTTTTGCGTACATTTTCAACGGCTTATATCTCTCAACGTATATTATGTTTTATGTTTTTGAAATCATTGTCTTATAGAAAAAATTGAGATCTATCAAACAAGATCCATATTGCATATTTTTAGTAATATATATCGAGAGATATAAGCAGTTAAAAAATGCACGCAAAATCATAGTGGACAATTAAATAGGGACTATAAGTTCAAAATTATTTTATAAGGTACTCAAAGTATATGAAACACTAAATGTCCACAGTGAAGATGACATTAGATTTGCAGAGTTTGCTTCATTATGTTCTTTTTGGATAATATATGGTTGGTTCTAGACAGAAAGTATAAATCAATTGATCATTCCGAAATCAGTTTCCAACAATGTAAATATCTAAGTAGAATGATTTAAAGTGCGGATGTCAGACTTAAGAGACAGTAGAACAAAGTACTATATAGTATAGTACTACTAAAAGTATTTCCCAATTAATTGAAGAAAAAACGATTTGGTGTTTTGGGCCATAGATTTGTTTGACTACAATTCAGATGCCAATTTATTGCAAAAAAAAAACATAGATTTATCCCAAAAGAGAAGAAATTACAAATTTTATTTTTAACCTTGTAGTTGGGACGAATAAATGAACCAGAGTATGAGCTTGTATTCATTTGTTAAAAGCTCATTCAACATCAATATTTTGTTTGTTATATAAACAAACCAAGTTTGGACATTTTTTGAAGCTCGTTAAGCCTTCAAACCAAACCCAAATAAGTTACTACTTACTACTCAACTCATTCGGCTTACAATATATACAAAATTGAAGCTACTCGAGATCGGCTCGTATTCGAGTCAATTAAAACTCGTTCAAAAAAAGCTTTCAAATTAAACTTGAACAATTAACTACTCGACTCATGCGGCTCGTTTATCACCCATACTGCAGTATTCGATATCAATATGTATCCCACCCGGCCACTCATTTCAATAAACGTGTTTTAGGAATTGGGAAATGATATTGGCACTCCAAAAATTAATGCAGGCACTCCAAAAAATAAAGGAAAGTGACTTTGAAATTACACTGATTTTGGAGTGCCTGCATCAAATTTTGGAGTGTCAATATCATTTTCCTAGGAATTTCTCTCCCCAAATGAAGACTAATTAATATGACCAATATAAAGTTGACTCCCCACGTAACATGCTGGATACTTTTTTCCTGATATAACTGATAAAAGATTACAAATATATGAATTATATAAAATGGGATTAAGCCCACATCATACTAAGTCAATTGAAAATTCATCAAGATAACTAAACAAATAACTTCTATCTGGAAGAAAAAATAATCGATCTTTTACTTTTTACAATGATTGACCCCTGAACTCCCCTATGGATACCTATTCGAAATGCAATTACTCGTAACAGCATCTCCAAGGGAGATTTAATTTACACCAAATTGAGATTTGATGATATATGTATCAAGTTGAAGATCTATTTGTAACAAATACATTTCAATAAACTCTTCAAACATTGACACTTTTTTTACCTTAAATAACTCATTTTGTCAAAAATAAAATAAAAATAATTCACCAATCATAAGTAGTAATAAACTCGATGAGATGACAATTTGAATGAATGTTTTCACTTTTCAAACTTGAAGAGAGAGAGAGAGAGAGAGAGCGCTACACCAAAATCATGTAGCAAGTTTACTACATTTCTTGGAGTGCTTTTTACTTACATGACTCTTCAAATGTAATTTGAATTTAGTTTCGTTACCTCATTTGGAGATGCTCTTAAGGGAGATAGCAAGTTGAAAAGCACTTGTAACAAGTGCACTCCAAGGAGTCTTCAAGCTTTAAAATTTTATTATTTTTTGTACTTGAAGGGACTCACTTTGCAAAAAAACCTTAATTAGTTCACCAAAAAAAAATAATAAGTTTGAAGAGCGATTTATCACTCTTTAAAATTGGAGAGAGAGATGAACCAAAACGGTGTGGCAAGTTTGCTACTTCTCTTTAAGAGAATTTTGCTGACATGACTATTCAAATATAGATTAGTTTTGGTTTTGCTACATCACTTAGCGATGCTGTAAGTGGGCGGAAATTTACTCACGTATTTTGTTAGTCCATTCAATTGGTTTACAATGCTTTTAAATTAGAAAGGAATTAGAGGATTATACAATAATCAGTGTTCCCTTAGATGCTATGGTCAATTCTATTCACTTCTAGGGAGATGAACATTAGGAAGGAGATTCACAATTTTTGGTCAAGATTTTCTGTTTTGTTCGACGGACTGCACATACAATGGCGAACAAATTTGCTGGATATGGGGTAGGACCGTAGGAAGGATTGAAATTAAAACTTGAGAGGTTAGGCCTCCGGGGTTGTTAGTGTCTTTCTTGGATGGAGATAACGCTACCTATTGAAATTTGATGTATTCTTTGGTCATTGATGTTGTTAGGACCACGGGCCACGGTCTATTTGTGTTGGTAAGCTCCAAGACAAAACACACATTTATTTGTATCACTATTGATCGAGTTGTAATTTATTTATTTTTATTTTTAGAATGTCTGTTTAGAAAGTGGAAGGAAATCAATTGATAATGTGTAATCGATAGGCCAAGTTTTTGGGTTGAAGAAAATAAAGGAAGATTGGCAATCAAGGGAATATGGCAATATTCCGTGAGATCCCATTTTCGGTATATGGCAATATTCCGTGAGATTTGATTCAGCAGCCTATTTTAAATACAAGGCCGTCAGGATTGTTTTTCTCTAACACGACACATACAATTCACATCAGACTTAGAGAAAGGAGGGTTTTTACTTTGGACCTTGGAGTAAAATAGGATTGATGGATCATTGAGCATACAAGACATCTCCAAGAGGTTTCAGTATCTTCTTCAACTTATTTGAGAAAAGTCCTAAGGAGGATTCCTAGGCAAGTTAAAGTCCTTCGGTGGATTTCCGGAAGGCAAACGAAAGGCCTGTGGATTCAAGGTAGTGGCGGTCAAGCACTGGGTGTAGTGAACGTGGACTCGGCAAGTAGGTCTTAGGCTCGATTGTGAGGATTCAAATCGTAGGGTAAGATTACTTGTAACTACACAATGTTTATAGTTTTTGATTCCTTCCCGTGGTTTTTTTCCGTTTAGGGTTTTCCACGTATATGTTGGTGTTCTTATGTTTATCGCTTTCCGGTGATTGATTGGGTTTATATATTGATTGTGGGTTGATATTGAAAATTCGAAACATAGCAAATATTTAAATTCCTACGCGAGCTAGGATTTTTCAGATGTGATAATATTCTACCATTGGGGGGAAAAAATAACATTGTCGCGATCACGAATTTGGATGTGTCCATGGTAATGTTTGACGTAGGGGCAATGACCATTTTATTGTGTATTGGACCATTAATTGGTGTACCAAAGGCTATGCGTGCTAATAAACAAGGTTTTTTTGGGATCAGTCCATGCACAGTTTTGCTATAAATTTACTTGGGACTCTCGTAAGTGGGCGGTAGATTTTGTCCTCCAAAAATTGAGGTGCGAGCAAATTAACCCAGACACTTGAATTATCAAAAAAACACAAGGCCTACTTAAAATTACTCTACATTGCATTGAGCAGTAGAAATTCAACAACAGAGTGCAGGCAATGTTAGATGCTCCCTAATTTAAGTAAGGGGTGAATTCACATTAATATTTTTTTGTTCAGTACTTTTTTTTTATTAAAACTTATATTTTGTACTTTTTGTTTAATTTTTTATCACAATTTTTAAGATTTATTATTCCTATCAACGATAGAAATCGAAAATGTATTGAAATCTGGACTGAAGTTGAAAAAAGTCATATCAAACGACGTTGTTGACAAAAGAACAACACATAAAAAGGTCATATATACCAGCTGTTTGGTACTCCTATATTTGTCTTTAGTGAATTTTTTATGTGCCTTTGCGGATCAAAAAATAAAAATAAAAATTATGTGCCTTTGAACAAAGCACATAAAAACAGGGAGATGACTTGCAATTTTCGTTCCAACTTCAGGGTGCAGTTTACTCATTTTAGAGCCTTTTTTGGGCCCACCTCACCAATTGGAATCGTTCATTTTGTCAATTTCATCAAAACACATGACCGGAATGAAAATTATATTTTCGAATAACATTTATTGATTGTTCCGAAGATATTTTTGTGAAACAATGGGGTCCCACCCGTGCTGGATCAGAACCACTAGAGATGATTTGGAATCATGTAATTAGCTGTATATAATAAAAAATTTCCCATTATTTTCTCTTATTTTTCTTCTTAATTATTTTCCCTCTTTTTCACAAATGGAGCATAAAACTGTAGGGAAACTATCTCAAAAAAAAAAAAAAAACAAAAACAAAACAAAAAAAGCCCGGGCTGTTGTGGTACCAGAAGTAAGGGTACCAAAAATGTACATACAGCACGCGGGTCCACTTTGGGATCCCACACAAATAATCAAAATCATTTATTAAAAAAAAAATTTCCAATGGCCCTACTTAAATTCAACTTTTTTTTTTTTGATCTGAATTCAACTTAATTGCATATGTAAGTTATTTTTTTTGGGTAAATCAGCTTGAAATTGAAAAAAAAGGCTAACCGAATATACAGCCTACAAGGGGTATACCCCAGGAGGAAAAGAAAGACAAAACAAAAAAGTAAAGAAAATTGCTAATGCCAAAAGGCTACATGGTCTATAAAGTGTACAATGTTTCCAATCCATCTAGAAGAGGGAAGGAAAACAATGCCCTGACTTTGGGTACACGGATCACCCTATAACAGCATTATCAATCTATTTAGCTGCAGCATCAAACAGGAGCACCAGTAGTATAGCAGCCAACCAGTCGAAGTAGCAGCGAACATAATATCAGAGAATAGGTGCAACAGCAACAGCAACAACATAAGTAGTTAGAAGCTATCGTGCTTGGAAGTGACCTGCACTTCACGGAACAAGTTTGAACAGCAGCAGTAAACCGCAGCAGCAGCAGCAAACCATATGAAAGCTATAACAGAAACAGCAACTGCACAGCAGCAAAATAGAAGTACTGCAACAGCCGAGGGAAATAGTAGCAGCAACCACAGCTAACAGCAGCTACAACCATCATGTAATTAAAGTAAAACAGCAGCAACAGTCATTGCAGCTTTGACAACCGTGGCTAGCAGCAGCCACACATCAACTAATAGCAAAATAGGTAAAACAGCTAAGGACAGCCCCCTAGAAAAGCTTAAACATTCCTAGGGACAACCCCCCAAGGATAGGTCAAAAGAAATCCATTAAGACCTCAAACCAACAGCAGTCAAGTCATTATAGCTGCTACCAACAAGCATACCAGATTGCAGTCGTAAGATACATCATTTGGGTTGTAGGCAATCATAACAAATTAGCACTACAGCTATACCAGAACAGCAGCATCCATTACAGCAGTAGATCACTAATCATTATACAGTCCATTAAACCAGAACAGTAACAGAAAACAGAAAACGATGAGTATCCACTTAGCAATCCAACTCACTAATTAGG
The DNA here is from genome assembly GCA_019656275.1 of Rhododendron kiyosumense. Classification (NCBI taxonomy): domain Eukaryota; kingdom Viridiplantae; phylum Streptophyta; class Magnoliopsida; order Ericales; family Ericaceae; genus Rhododendron; species Rhododendron kiyosumense. The sequence continues at coordinate 157,331 of BPLS01000205.1, read as the reverse complement.
AACCACAAGAGATGCCAAAGCCTGTACATTTCTGGTATCACACAAGTATCAGCAACTTAGAATACATATGAAGAATGCTTTAAGAACAAGGACACTCACATAAAGAACCCATCTGAACCGCCAAAAGGTAACCACCAAAGCCTGCACTTAGACCTTTGATTCCTGACATTCCACCTAATACTACTCCCAATAATGAACATGGAATGAGATGGGATTTGTAGATTACAACCACTATCCAATAGCGCATCTATAATAAGGAACCACTTTTTCAACAGCAACCTAATATAGAGATAGAGATAAAAGAACATAACAATAAAGATGACATTCACAATTCCCTTTTGCATTTTGGTGCTCACACCACAACACCCTTGAAAGACTCACATCTCCCACTCTTCTTTTCACTCGGATGCAAAAAGGATAGGTTCCACCAACTCCCTCCACTTGTTCTCACATGATTCCCCCTCTATTTATTACCTCCTCTCCAAGAAAGGATGGAGCTCGAACACATAGCTCACCGGGAAACACACAATATACGAAGGCACTCAACTCTTGGACAGTAGCTAAGCCAATTACACACATGGGAGTAAGGTATATACCTGCTATTTAAAAGTAATAGCAGCACAAAAACCAATCTGCAACAACTCCTTTCTCATCTGCACTGTTTGAGATATAGTGCACGGGGATTACTCCATTGTACAAGGCTACAAGCTGCTTGCTGACTCAACCTTGTACAGCTAGCAGCCATGACCCTTCTGCTCCACAGTTGGTTCCTGCTCATGTGCTCAAAACAGCTCTTAGTGATAATCTGTTGCATTCCGCCCAGAAGAACAAACAAGTAAACAGTATGTAGAAAACAACTAAAGATGACCCAAAACAACAACATATAATGTTAAAGACAATAATCAAATGATACTTTAAATCTCACTAATATTCCACTCATTTACAATCCATTGTGCTTGAATCTTTGGAAGTTTGGAGAGTGATAAAAGTCTAGCTCTAACCATAGAATTAATTTTGTGAACAACTACCTCGCAAGAAGAGGACTTGCCTTGGAATTTCCTCCCATTCCTCTCTAACCACACATGGTAGACAGTAGTAGTAAAAACCAGTTTAATGATGAAAGCATGGAGAGAGGTACCTTTGACAGTAGAAAGAAAGGTGACCCAATCAGCCCAAGGTCTGGGGAGCCAGGTAACATGGAGTTTACATAAAATGAAATTCCAAACCTGTTTAGAGAATGGGCAATTAAAGAAGAGGTGATCATGACTCTCACTCCCCTGGCAAAAACTACACTGAGAAGAATGGTTAAGGCCAAAGAGTACAAGCCTATCAGCAGTAGAAAGCCTATTTTGAATAGCTAACCATGTGATAAAGCTACATTTTGGTATGTGGGATGAGAACCACACCAATTGATGCCACAGAACTTTGGGAAAGGGAGTTCTCAGCTTGTTCCAAAATGAAGCAATTGAGAACTGACCATTGGGAGAGAGGGTCCACCTAGAATGATCAGGCCCACATAGCCTTGTAGCTACTAAAGGAGGCAGGGCTCTGCTAACCTCATTTAGTTCCGAAGTTTAGGTAGTAGGAAATGCCCAAGATGAATTATGAATGAGGTAGGACACCATAGCATCCTTGGGGATTCCAGAGTCATAAGCAATGTTGGGACCAACTCTGTCTATCAAGGGGCCAAGAGGATGCCAGTTGTCATACCACAGAGAAGTGGAATGACCATTCCCTATCACCCGAATTATATAAGGCCTAATCAAGGGTCTAAGTTGCAGCAGTTTCCTCCAAACCCAAGTGCAATCTCCTGGAATTTTCAAATTCCAAAAATTTCTACCTTTTATTAAGTATGACTTGACCCATTGACACCACATAGACTGCTCCCCTCCAGAAATAAGGAACCAGATGTGTTTGGCAATGGCTGCCTTATTCCACACAAGCATGGACTTGAATCCAAGGCCACCCTCCTGCTTAGGAGCACAAAGGTGCTCCCAAGAGACCTTAGCTCCAGTTTTCCTGAGATCAGGGCCTGACCAAAGAAATGCTCTAAGAATTGACTCAACTTCCTTAATCACCTTTTTAGGAATTACGAACAAGGAAGACCAATATGTTTGGATGGAGAAGAGGACATTCTTGATCAACTGAACCCTACCAGCATATGTGAGGTCCCTATTTGTCCATGACTTAGTTTTAGCAATAATGCTATCAACTAGTCGTTGGCAGTCGGAGGCCTTGAGTTTAGTAGAGAGAAGTGGTACCCCAAGATATCTGACAGGCAGTGTGCCTTCCTTGAATCCTAAGACCTCTAGGATTGCCAATCTAGTGCTTGTGTTAACCCCAGAGAAATAGATACTACTTTTTCCGGGGCTAGGTGAGAGTCCTGACAGAGCCTGAAACTCAGAGAGAGCATTCTGGATATGATTAATTGAGGTCACATCCCTTTGTAAAAGATCATAAGATCATCAGCAAAGCAAAGGTTGATCAATTTGGTACGACCACATCTCCAATGATAATGAAAATCAGGGAGAAGGGATTTCTCTCTCAGAAGACAGGTGAGAACTTCCATCACAATTACGAATAGGTAAGAGGACAAAGGATCCCCTTGTCTTAGTCCTTTTTTCCCTCTAATGTAACCAGTGGCTTCCCCATTGATACTTAAAGAATAATTGGCAGTGGTTACACAAGCCTGAAGCCACTTAATCATTGTTGGATGGAAGTTCATGGAAGAGAGGACATCCCATAGAAATTCCCATCTAACATTATCATATGCCTTCATAATGTCCACCTTCATAGCACACCTAGGAGTGGGTGATGATTTATGATACCCTCTCATGAACTCTTGAGTAAGAAAAATATTATCTGCAATTCTCCTACCTTTAACAAAACCTGATTGCACCGAATCAATTAACATGGGGAGAGCAACTTGTAATCTTTTAGCAAGTATCCTAGAGATACATTTATAGACAGTGTTACAGCAAGAAATGGGTCTAAAGTCCCCAACTTTTGATGGATTAGGGACCTTAGGAACAAGTGCAACAAGGGTAGAATTTGCCTTAGTAAGCAATTGGCCAGACCTAAAAAAGGCTTTAACAGCTGCAGTGACTTCATAACCAATAATTGGCCAAGCTTTTCTGTAAAACCCAGCATTATAACCATCAGGACCAGGGGCCTTAGTTGGATTCAAGGACCAAAATGTGTCCTTAATTTCAAGATTAGTGACCTCAGCAATCATGGCATCCTTTTGACTATCAGTTAGCTTCTACTAACCACCTGATGAATCCTAGTATGTCCCTGGTAAGGAGTAGGATGAGGTGATCCAAGTAAATCAGTGTAGAAATTAACAAAGCTGGTCTTGATATCCTCAATATCATGGATGAGTGATCCATCATCAAGCACCAGACTGGTAATCTTACTCCTATTTCGAATGTTGCTCACAGCTTTAAAGAAATAAGAAGTACATTGGTCCCCAAGTTCAAGCCATTGAATTCTTGATTTTTGCTTGGCTAAGCTTTCCTCAGCCCTTAATAATGTGAGGAATTTCCTATGTACCACTATTTCCTGACTTACGATGGAAGGATTAGAGGGATGAGATCCCAATTCTTTCTGTAGAATCTCAAGCTGTTGTCTAATTTCAACAACCCTTTTAGAAATATCACTAAACTCCCTAGTGTTGAGTTGCTTGAGTTCCTTTTGCAGAAACTTGAGTTTCTCACATACACAAAACATGGGATTCCCTATGATCACTCTCCTCCAAACTTTCTGAACTATAGTAAGGAACTGAGGATGATCAGCTAGAAAGTCAAAAAATTTAAAGAGTTTAAGGGAACTCCTAGAACTAGGTGAGACGTACACAATGGCTGGGGAGTGATCAGAAACCCCAGGAGTGGGGAAATGAGCAGTAGAAAAGCTGAAAGCTTTCATCCAATGCTCATTGACTAAGACCCTATCCAACTTTGTACTGACAAAATGGGAAGGGTCTTGCTTGTTGGCCCAAGTTAAAAAACACCCTGAATACCTTAGATCATTCAGTTCTAAAGCATACAGACAATGATTGAACTCATCCATATGAGGGGGCCAGCTAACATTACCCCCAATCTTTTCATTAGGGAACCTAATGGCATTGAAGTCCCCTAAGACTATCCAAGGGGCTGAAGGGCTAAGATGGTGGAGGCTAGACCATAATGCTTGCCTATCCACATGGCAATTAGCCCCATACACAAAGGTTGCAAAAAAGGGTGACCCTCCACACTTAGGCTGAACCTCACAATGCATAAATTGGTCAGATTGATCCAATATTTGGACATGCATCACATTAGGATTCCAACACACAAAGATCCTGCCAATGGGAGCTTGAGGATAGTTGTTCACAAAATTCCACTGAGGACAGACAAATTTCATTGTTTTGACAGCCCAAACCTCCTTTATCTTATGCTCCAACAACCCCAAAAGTGAGAGCTTGTTGTTATTTACAAAACATTTAGCCTCTTTTTGTTTGATTGGATCATTAAGACCCCTAATATTCCAAAAACCAACATTAAGGGGTTGTATAGTCATTAAACAAGATTCTATGCAACAAAAGATATGCAACTGGCAGAAATGGAAGTATTAAAAACTGCCCTGACAAAAGGATACGGGTGGGTTAATTCCCTCTAGAGTTTAGGGAACATGTAGACTGCTCCCTTGCTTGCTTCCTCCATCGTTTCCTAGCAGACCTAGAAAGTGACTGATATGCCAACTCTGCATCTTTCCCCTTGTGTCCCAAGTCCTGAAGGTCAGGTGGTTCAGGATGAGGAGCTGGAGAGACTTTTATCTCAGAATGAAAAGTTTCCTTTGGTACTATATCCGGATTAAGGACAATCCCTGTAGGAGACAACCCAGCCCTTATTGCATGTGTGAGGGTTTCTGTGTTGTTGATTGAGGAAGGTAATGCAAGTGTGTTCGTAGATCCCACCTCCACTAACTCTACTGCCTTTACTTGTTGCTGCAGTGGATCTCCTCCCTAGTTACTGCTTACTACCCCTTCAAGTACTTCCAGTAGCTCATCCTCTGAGTCAGTATCACCGGATATGCCATTGTTGATAGAAACTTTTGAGGTACTTGGATATTGGGGAGCTGGGTTGGCTAAACCTGTAAGAGAAGCAATCTTTCCATTATTGGAAGGATCAGGAATAGCCTTCTGTTTACCACTCCTTACTTGGGTCCAATCCTGGACGGTTGGTTGAGATGGATGTGGTGCGGATGCTGATTTAGCACATTTATTGGTGGAATGACCGAAGACTTTGCAAACTGAACACCTAGGTGGTAGAACTTGGTATTCAATAGGGACAACTACTGCCTCCCCTTCCACAACCACAGTGACTTCATCAGGCAAGTCTTGCTCGGCACTTACCTCAATGCAGATTCTTGCCTTGGTAGATTTGGTTTGTAAAAGACCTGGTTGCCTAGCAGTCTTGGCAGTGGCTTGATCCACATGCAATGGCTTCCCAATTGTGCTAGCAACCCTGCTTAGGCACTCTTGGTTCCAAAGCTCACAGGGTAAATCATGAAATTTCACCCAAGCTGGAATAATGGTAGGCTGATCCTGGGCAGGTTTCATCATCCTGTGCCAGTCTTTGAGAACTAGATACTTATGGGAGAAAAAGTAAGGACCTCCCTCGAGTACTTGCATTTTGGCTTGCTCATTTTTAAATTCAAACAAATAGAAACCAGCTACATCTGGTTTAACAGCCACAAATAGATCTTTCCACTGATTACGCGTAGTTGAAACGAGGAGGGGGTATGCCATTTTCCCATCCAGGAAATGCCCCACCAGATATCTGTTCCATTTGCCTACTTCAGTCATTTCTAGGTCTATTTCAACCAAAGCTTCTTTACCTTTCTGAAGTTCTGGGAAATAGTCCAATTTCATTTCTAAAGACGGACTTTGTGACTTCAGAAGGGAGGCCCAATTTTTAGGTTTAGGCTTGCCCTGTCCAGTAATGGGTTTGGGATTGGGTTGGTGATTGTGATGTTGATGAGGGTGTTCTTTGGAAGTGAATTGATGGTGATGAGTTGGCTGATGTTGTGGTTCAGAAATGGGTACAGCCCCTGATCCGGGACGGGTAGAAGCATTTCGAGGTTTAGTGTCCTCTAATCTATATCCTAGATTAGGATCTCCCTTTACATAGGGATTTCCACGAGCATTGAACAAAACCTTAGGGTTAGGGTTTGATATTTGTACCTTTGAGTGTTGACGTTCGAAATGATAGGTGCGGCCATGCAAGTGAACCATTTGCTCCTCTGCTTCCACTCTCAATCTCTCCTCATGGAATACTTGCTGAAGTTTCCGAGAGGGACCGGTGTATTTGGACGATTTGGGACTATGAGCCCTATAGTCTGAAGAAGAGATTTGAGGATTTACACCTCCAATGGTAGACCCTAGAACGGATTCACCAGAGACGAGTAGACTTGGAGTTTCTAGCTCGATAGGAACCGGGCTGTTAGGGTTTACCGAGTGTGGCAGGTGAGTTTGAGGAGTCTTTGTATGATCAGAGATGATCTGCTGCTTTTTCCGAACTTCATTCGAATCTAGGGCTTTGAGGCCCAGCCCCTCTGCCATTGAAATCGATCCGTCCGCCATGAGTGATTACAGATCCATGGCACCTTGCATATGTAAGTTATTGATCTAATCTTCAAGCCTTTTATTCAGGATTTAGAATATCAAATTCTAAATGAAACTTGGAAGATTGGATTATCCACTTACACATATTCAGTTTAATTGATTTTTTACGTGTCACTTTGAAAAATTATATTGAAATTAATGAACGGTTCAAATTATTCGCGTAGGACCCAAAAGTGAGTTTTGCGTATTTATATGTTTTCGGTACCCAGTGATTCGGTACCCGGTACCCCCGTGATTCGGTACCCTTAGCGTTTTCGGGAGATTAAAAAAGGGAATACTAGAAAGATGTTGGTCCCTACTCTACTCTCTATGACTTCAAAGTATGATTAGAAATAGAGTTTTTTTAAAAAACATCCCTCCAACTATCCACCAGATTTTTACTTAGTTCTCAAACTATCAAAATGTTTTATTTACTCCTCCAACTATCGGCTTGCATTTTATTTAGTCCTTCCGTTAAGTTTCCGTTAAGTTTCAAACGGGGACACAGTAGGACGGCAGTTTTGTTAAAAAAAAAAAAGTTTCCAACCACCGATTTGCAATCCTATGGTGTAGAAACGTAATTATGAGAGCCTTAGAGACAAAATTTGATTATGTCCCTTTAGAATAATATGATCAGAATAATAAGATCTTCACACCTATTCAAACGGATTAAAATTTGAGCACTTAATTTTTTAAATATATTTTTTAATATATAAACCGTCTCAAAAAATTAAGTGCTTAAATTTTAACAAAACTGCCGTCCTACTGTGTCCCCGTTTGAAACTTAACGGAAATTTAACGGAAGGACTAAATAGAATGTAAGCCGATAGTTGGAGGACTAAATAAAATATTTTGATAGTTTGAGAACTAAGTAAAAATCTGGTGGATAGTTGGAGTGGAAAATTTCAAAAAAGCCCCTGAACTTTCTGACAATTTGCAAAAAAGCACCTGAACTTTTACTATTAACAAAAAAACACCTGAATTTTTCTGACAATTTGCAAAAAAACACCTGGACTTTCACTATTAACAAAAAAACACCTAAACTTAGCATTCCGTTAACAATTAGACCCCTGCAGTCCAATTTTGTCAATTTGTAACGGATGGAGCTAACGGAAGGCGTTAACTTTTTATTTTTTTTACTTTTTACATTCAAAAATTACTTTTTACTCATTCTTTTTTTATTGTTAAATATATATATGCAATAAAGTTCTTTTTTTTCTTATTATTTATCGAAAATTACTTTAACCTTATTTTTTATTTTCAAATTTTACCTTCCCCCAACTCCCCCCCCCCCCTTTTTTTCCTTATTAGAAACCCAAAATTCTTCTATCAGTTGGTTGTGGGGTTAAATTTGACCAATTTGGAGAAACCCAAAATTCCTCTATTAGTTGGTTGTGGGGTTAAATTTGAAAGTAATAAAAAAAAAAAAAACGGGGCGGGGTGCGGGGAAGCAGGGGGGTGTTAAAATAATTTTCCTAAATAGTTAAACAAATGGGGGTGAATAATTTTTGGAAAAGAGTAAGGAAAAAAGAATTTTATTGCATATTTATTTATAACTAAAAAAAGAATGAGTTAAAAGTAATTTTTGGAAGTAAAAGTAGTGAAAAAAAGAGAAAATGTTACAAAGAGGAGATTAAAAGAACTTTTGAATTTTTGAAATTGTGGCTAAGGCTTTGGCGGTTGGTTGTGGGGTTAATTGGTGGTATGGAGTCGATTCTAATAAGAAAAAAAAGGCGGGGGAGGAGGGGGGGTGTGGTGGATGTAAAATTTGAAAATAAAAAATAAGGTTCAAGTAATTTTCGATAAATAATAAGAAAAAAAAGAACTTTATTGCACATATATTTACCAATAAAGAAAGAAAGAGTAAAAAGTAATATTTGAATGTAAAAAGTAAAAAAAAAAAAAAAAAAGTTAACGCTTTCCGTTAGCTCCATCCGTTACAAATTGACAAAATTGGACTGCAGGGGTCTAATTGTTAACGGAATGCTAAGTTTAGGTATTTTTTTGTTAATAGTGAAAGTCCAGGTGTTTTTTTGCAAGTTGTCAGAAAAGTTCAGGTGTTTTTTTGTTAATAGTGAAAGTACAGGTGCTTTTTTGCAAATTGTCAGAAAATTCAGGGGCTTTTTTGAAATTTTCCCTAGTTGGAGGGATGTTTTAAAAAAAAAACTCTTAGAAAAATAATAAATTAATCTAACGCCCACTCATCAGAGAGTCTACTGTAAAATGGATAGAGTGTATCCCCACAACGGAAAACGAAGGAAGGAAGGGATCACCATGCGTTTGCATTCCGATTATTCTGTTGTCGGCGAAACCCTCTTTGAGTTCTAAAGCAATGGCTTTATCCTCGTCGTCGTCGGCGCCGGCGAAGGGAGTGGTCGTGACGGTGCCGGTGTTGGTTCTGTCGGTTTCTGCGGCGGCGATTTTCCTCTTCTTCCTGCTGTCCTCTCTCTCTTCCTCTCCCTCCACTTGCACTTGCCCCGTTCCCACCGCCACCACCACCGCTGCTGGGGCTGAAGCCTACGGGAGGTCTGGCGAGCGGATCTCGCCTACCGCGGAGGATGTGACGTGGGTTAAGGATCAGATCGAGGCGAACGGGCTCCGTATGCAGGATAATGTCCTCCGAAAGGGGATTAACCCCCGTACTCGCGCTCAGCAGCTCCAAGATCTCGTTCAGTTCGTAACATCTCTCTCTCTCTCTCTCTCTCTCTCTCTCTCTCTCTCTCTCTCATAACTCAGGTGTCCAGTTCAGCTTTCGCCCACCTCGACCAATTCCACCACCCACTTGCAGCGTCCCAATTAAAGCCAGAGCTTTGCTCTGGATGACTGGTTCCAAAGGGGTTGGTAGCACTTGAGAGTTTGGTTTCAAATTGAGATCTTAGGAGTGAGCAAACATCTAAGTCCTAAGTCCTAGTCTAGACCACTAAACCAATCCCTTGGGTTTATCTCTCTCTAAATATATATGGCTATTGTAAATATGTATGTTTTGCAGAATAATTTGTGTTTGTTTTGTTAGTAGAAGTACTTAGTTTTGAACCTCTACCAGTAGGGTGGAAGTGAAACCAGGATTTTGCATTCGACCACTAAACCAACCAGGATTTTGCATTCGACAGTTGGGGACCCTTTCCTCCCTCTCTCAATCTTGCTCTCGTGAATTTTAGTAGTTTTGGATGTTATACATAGTCACTTTCCCGCTTGCGCTCGCGCATTGTGTGACTAAAGTCGGAACGTGAACGCCAATAATTTCCACATTCTAGATTTTACTCAGTCCCAAAAGATTAAAGAGTGTCTAATTGGATGTACAATTGATTTATTTAATACATGCGATTGAGATTGTGGAGAATTTCACAGTAGAAAAACACAGCCATTAGAAAAGGAACGAGTAATTTCTTGACACATTAGTCCAATTGAAGATTAGAAAAGGAACAAAGATTTCCAACATTAAAGATTTTCTTCAGTCCCAAAAAACGTAGACATTGAAAAAGGAACAAGATAATTTTCTTGATTCATTAGTTCAACTATGTATCGGTATCAAATTGATGAGAACCCAGGTGCAAATGAAGAGGAATTAAGAACTGCAAAGAGAATTGCAGTATTTGGAGTGGGAAAGACCGGAGCGAGCGCTCTGTTAGGAGATGCTATTGATTCGAGAAAGGAAACAGAAATTTACAAAACAATTCCACACCTTGGCCGGTATAGCAACCCCTAGATCCGTCCTGTTACTATAGAGGTTAAAGATTTGGTGAACCAGTTTTCTTAGATTTCCTGTTTAGGTCTTTCCGTCCCGTTTTTGCTGTCCTATGTCTTGTTTGGTTTGGTAGGGTAGGGTGCCTTAATGCCAGTACTCTATGGTTTACAAATTTTAAGGTCAAGCATATCTTGTTTTCTTTGGGATATGGACTCAGGAGTCAAAAAATGTTGAAAATTTGTCCTTTCTGTGTCTAGTTAATTATTATTTTTTAAATCTAAGGGCAATATATTTCAGTGAACTCGCTAACTAATTCAGTCACGCATTCAGTCTCTGACTCGGTGGTTCTACATTACGTATATGCGACCTCAGTTTCTTGCCATTTTACATCATAATTTGGTGTATATGTGGATGTGATTACCATTCTAAATCTTTCGATAATTACTCTACATGTCTATATCTTTTGGGTGAATGAGGAAATCTAGTCCATATACATTTGTTCATCTATGCATATTTTTGTATATATTAGCTTTCAGTGTTAAATTTTTGTAACAGCCCCAAAATGTGCATACCAGATACCACAGTAACCACACCACAGTGGTTCATAGCTACATAACAATGGCTCATATATATCACTACGAAAGATCATATCAAATGCACCCCAAATCCTCAATTTTTCTCACCTCAAAATCTCATAATGAAAGACCATAATGTTGATGGCAACACCACAAATTCCCGTAACTAGGACTTTTCTTACCTGATTACATCTTTTCTCAATATTCACCCCTAAGTCTCATGATGATTAAGGTACGGGTAGTGTACCATATATTTCTTAGATACAGCGTCGGTTTGTGTGCGCGTCTGTCTGCCACTATTGTATTTAGTTTAATCTCCACGCATCTCTCACACTTGTGTAGATACTTTTCCATTTACCTACATATCTATACCCCTTTATGTCTTTGTGTGTCCCTTGTTCAGTTTTAACTTTTAAGGCTTTATGTCCAATTTTGGTCTTCGAGTACTTCATTCAGAAATGTGATTAGATCTTCTACAATTTTCAGATTCAAGGGCATATCTCATTATGAAGGAGAGGAATCAAGCAATCACACGGCTTTACCATGCCCTAGTGAGCTCCTTGTAGAGGAGCATCACAGCAATTATGGGGAGCCCTGGGCTGGAGGACGAGACGTGTTTGAGTTCCTTGCAGATTCTGTCCACCTCTCTCCAGATGCTCGTGTTCTTGAGATTGGATGTGGCACCCTTCGAGTAGGCTTGCATTTCATCCGGTACCTGAATCCAGGGCACTTCCATTGTCTAGAGAGAGATGAACTTTCTTTAATGGCTGCATTTAGGTATGAGCTTCCATCCCAGGGATTACTGCATAAACGCCCTTTGATTGTGAAAGGTGAAGACATGGATTTCAGTAAGTTTGGGTCTGGAATGTATGATTTGATATATGCGAGTGCCGTTTTCCTGCATATGCCTGATAAGCTTGTTTGGACTGGACTAGAGAGTTTAGTGAACAAATTGAAACCTTTCGAAGGTCGAATCTTTGTGTCGCATAACATTAAATTCTGTTCACGCTTAGGAGGAGATGAGTGCACAAAGAGATTGAACGATTTGGGGCTTGAATATCTTGCGAAGCACACTCATGATAGTTTACTCTTTAATCATTATGAGATTTGGTTTGAGTTTAGGAGATCTAAGGCATAAGATCTGGCAAACAATCTTAATTGCGGGGTTTGGTTATTTGTGATCAGATAGATGGAACTGATGAAGCAGTAAACTGGACAGTTGGCTTTTCTTTAACGTTTTTTGAGAGGTTGTGTTTCAATTTAATATGATATTGCTGGTGGAAGAGAGATGATGGCCAATATATGGATATTGATTTGATGCTGGGATCTTCTTTCTATTCTTGAAAAAGAAGTGCTGCTCATGTAGATCTTTAGGCATTTTACTGATTAGAAAATTGACTGTGGTAATCCATGTTAGAAAAGCTAGTGGCATCATGGGTATTTTGTTGTGAAAAAAATGCTGTTGACGGTTCGTTATTTGGCTATTCTGCCCGAAAGTGCTGGATGGGAAAACTTGAATTCTGTATGTTGAAATTGTTGTGTAATTATCACTGACGCTTTTCGTCCCTTTGGAACGACACTGTCTGATGTGCCAATCTGGGCTCTTGATTTCTCTGGTAGTTAAAAATGGTACAAGGACAATATTACGTGGCTATTTATCTTTGGCCCTTTTCCCTTTCCCTTTCCCTCTATTGTCATGTAAAAAGGCAATTGATGCTATTGGGCTATATTTACACCAAAACATATGAGTTAGAACTGAGATAAATTTTGATTTATATGTTCTCAATTTGCTATTACTTGTGAGTTGTGACCACGAGGAAGCAGCCTCAATCTGATATACAAAATGTTGGAAAGAATGCGAATTAAGTGAAGGAGTTTCTTTCTGACTGGTTTTTGCGCTGTGGTCTCTCAGCTTGAATTACTGTTGGAACATGAATAGTTGCTCAATTCTGAGTAGAGCATTGTCCAAGTTGTTGGCTGAAGCACATACTGTCCATCTGCTGGTTGAACTTGTTTCCTTTCCTAAATACAGTACTAAGTACTTGGTCTTGAACTTGCTCCATTCCCCAAGAACTATTATGATTAGGTAGCTAAGTAGCATGGATATGCAACACCACACAAAGACGGACACTCATGCATGCAGATTTCTGAAAAATGGAAGGCGCGACATATCCAGGATGAAGGATCATCTCATGCGACCACTCTTGTGGTCTCTCATGTGATACAATATGCGACTTGTCATAATTTATTTGACGATCATAGCCCTTTATTTTATAGGCCTCATTGTGTTTATTGTTGATGTCAAAAATTAGGATGATCGGACATCATTACAATTTGAACAGAAATGAACAATTTGATTCCCCTGTGAAATACTCTTGTTACAGGTACACTTCGTTCAAACGGATGTCAATGTTTGATCAACTTGAATTTCTTCATGGACGAAAAACACATAGACTTATAAAATGAATGGCTCGGATGGGTTAATGAGATTGCGATTCGTCTTATTTTGCATCACAATACGTAAGGAACACATGAGAAGAAGATCTTGATTCACCGGGGACATGACACAATGAGATGAAACTATCTATTTATGCAGCATCTTCATTCTGTACGGATTCTACACAAAGCTTTTAGTCTTACAAAACGAGTCTTGCACTTCGCTTTTTCTGTAAATGCATTTTAAATCTGTCTTGTACTTTTGAAAACCATATAGAGTGTGCGAGAATATAAATTTCCTCCAAAACAACAAAAACAAAGTAAAATAAAGAAAAAACTGACGTGGCTCCGTTTGGCTAAATAAGCCAACAGATTTATTTTTTTTGTCCTTATTCAATTTTTTTCTTATTTGTTAGTTTTTCGTCAATTTTTTGGAGATTATTGCATCGTCATGACGAAAAGAATTTAAAAAGTAAAAAATTATGATCAAAATCTAATTTTTTTTAAATAAAGACAAAAAAATTGCTTTATTGGCTTATTTTTGTCTTTATTAGAAAAATTAGGTTTTGATTGTAATTTTTTACTTTTGTAGATTCCTTGTCGTGACGATGTAATAATTCTTAAAAAATTGATGAAAAATTAATAAATACGAAAAAAATTTAAATAAGAAAAAAAAAGGGTCACTAGGCTTATTTTAGTCGAACAGGCCCGCAGCCCAGCATTGGACTTCGGGGACAAGTAAAAAACGACGCCGTACCACAAAACTACCTCAAAACCCTACTTTAAACCCCTCTCCCTTCGGTCCGAACCCGATGGCTCGTCGACGGATCCTGTTCTTTGCCACCACAACCTGTGCGCGACAATCGAATCTCCGTCACAATGTCCAATTCAATCCATCACAGCAGCAGCACCGCTGGATTTCCTCCACGACACAACTCGATGCGGCGGCCTCATGGATGGACAAGATCAAAGGCGTCATCACCGGTAAAAAGTCCGCTCCTGAAGCAGACCTTCCTTCTCAGGCCAACTTCACCCTCCTTCGTAAGTCCCCCCTCCCAATTACATCGCCATCATTCTCCAATTATATAAACATGTTTTAAACAAGTTGAACGGTTTGGGTAAATGGAGGTCCTCATAGGAGGTGGACTGTATATATGCGTATATTACGGGATTATGATGATTATGGATGAAGATGACGCAACATAGGAAGGAAGGGGAATAATAATAATATGTGAGAGAGGAATTGCAATATTTCGAAGTTCTTGCTCTTCAAAAAAAAATATCTCGAAGTACTTGGAGAGTTGATCAAATCAGGAAAAAGGATAGAATTTGTGGGGCCGCTGGGATCGTAGCTCTTTGACTTAGCTTGCACAAGTAGCCCACGACTAAAAGACCTGGCCGGTGGTGCTCCGGCAAGGCCCTCCAGCGAGAGGTTAAGATAACGCATAGGAAAGGCAAAGCACTAGGGTTTTGAGTGTGGGTGAGAATGTACCTCTTTAGGGTTGCTTAGCTTCCTTTATATAGCCCATCCTTACTTGCTCTCCAAGTATGCACATGTGCACAGCACGCATCAGTTGAAGTCACCTGACGTAGCTGATAAGAATGTTGCAACCGCCTTAATCATGAGCTGGCACGCCCATTTGCGTTCATGATTGCCTGTTCGTGTAACCACTCGGATGACGTCACTCTTGTCATCACAAATAAGGCGGTTATCTCCTTGTGGGTGAGCTGGCATCTTGCTCCTGCCAGACCCTTATTGCCGAGCGCAAGGATCGACCGTTAATCGATTTTCTTTGGGCCCGCAGCCTCTGGCCATCTGTCCGAGTTCTAATTCGTCTGTCCATAATTTGCTGGACTCTTTAAAGGCCGGCGAGCTCAATCATGTCTGGATTCAAGGGGCAGTCGAGTTGCTGAGCATGCAGCAAATGTCCGGACCAAAGTTGTCAATACCGTACCGGCCAGCATACCGTTTTCACTACTGGAATGGTACGTACCGGTACCGGGCTGTATTCCGGTACCGTTCCGGATTTACCGCAATTAATATTATATATATATATTTAATATATATCTACCATTTTTTAAAATTTTAAGTGTAAACATAAACAAAATGTAAAAAAAAAAAATTGTAATTTTGTACCAGAAAATGGCCGGAACAGACCGGTATTGTCCAGTACACCCGGTATTGGCCGGAACAGGCCGGTATTTCAACCGGAACGGAACATTACTTTTTGCATTCTGTTTAAGGACCGGTACGGTACGTACCGGCCGGTACGGAACGGATTTGACAACTTTGGTCCGGACCATTTAGTTTGGCCCACTACAGAATTATACAGAAAGAGTTCATCATAAATCATTGAGTTGGCTATTCCTACTAGTTGATATCGGATTTCTCATCTTTGCCCTAAGTTACTTGTGAGATAAACCAGCATTACGAGATGAGAATTTAGTTGTTCAAGCTTGGTTTGAAAATTCAAAAGAGCTTCAAAACGTATTCAAGCTTAACTTGTTTTTGAGATGAGTCGATCTCGAGAAACTTGAATACTTTATAGTACATCATATGCTGAATGAGTAGAGTAGTATCTTGTTCGAGCTTGCTTTGAAAGCGTAACGGGATCCAAAAAATTGTTCCAATTGGTTACGTACTTACGTTATGTAATAAATCGATCTTTAACGAACACAAACATGAGCTTGAACTCCAGTCTTTTGTTTCATTTATCCGCCCTAATGATTGTAAAAAATGAAGTTAAGCAGAAATCTGACTTAATGTCAGCGAAACATGTTTGTAAGTTTATTCTCAAAATCATACTAGCCATTGACTGTTTTAGGAACAAAATTAACCATTCAGATCATGTTTTTGGCCTTGGGCCTTGGGCAAAGCAGACCCAAGTACATAAATTCGTATTTGTATGTAACGTTAATTGTGGTTTCTTTTTTTTGGGTGAAGGGTTTGCGGAGGAGATGAGGAGTGCGAGAAAATTAGGGACATTGAAGCAGTACATAGTTGGGCGAAGCAGCGAAGCCACTTTCGCTGAAGCTTTCGAGAAGCAGGAAGCTATTATTCGGTACCTTGGAGGGTTCGATCCCACTGGGGAGGTTGATTCCTTACCTCTCTTTACTAGTCAGCTATGTTTGGAAGCCTGTATCCTGAATAGAAATATGTGTACATATGTCATTCCAAAACCAAGACAAGTTTACATTATTACTGCGTAAATAGTTGTTTCTTTCTTTGTTACAACTTACAATTCTGCTGGAGGCTGTTTGTGTGTTAGTAGTTATTTCCTTTTGTTCACCAGTTTGTTTCACTTTCTTCATTTATTGCTGTAGAATCTCCAAACCAGTCAAAAGCAAGAAGCAGCTAAGCAATGTAATTGCACAATAGCTGACGTTGAGAATGCCTTATCGAAGTTTACTTGGGCTAAAGAAGCACATAAAAAAGTTGAGAAGTTAAAGGAAGAAGGGAAGCCGATGCCAAAGAGCTTGGCCGAGGTATCTTTCAGATGAATCTTCTTTTTGCTATGCACATAGAGTTGTGATGGTTGTTATGCGTATGAGAGGACATTAGGAACCCTGTGGGGTGATTATTTGACTTTGATTTTGAGTTTTCTGCATATGACTTTGATTATTTGGATTTTTTTGCTGAATTGTTAGTAGATTTGACGAAAAAGGTTTAACACATAGATAATTTGAATACTGTTCTCATCTTTCCTTCTTAGTCAAGAGACGAGATAACTTGGATGATAGTAGAAGAATGCTAGCCATATTTGATTAGAGTTATCAGTGCTTCATTGGTCATTGATTAAATACACTTGGCGTTTACATTGTGTGTAATTCAATTGCGGTAATTTAAAAAATCTGGCCGATTTGTATGCAGTCCTTAGGGTGGTATGGTTAGAAGTAAATGACGTAGAAACTTGCAGTGTAAGTTAGATGTATTACAAGGGAGATGGAAATCATGGAATAGAGTATGGTATCCCCCCTTTTTGGGTGTTATTGTATTCTCCTTTTTTGTTTCTTTACCATTTTCTCCTTCTTTGGTAGAGGAGTTGTCTTGCTTTATTGTATCTTCTCTTTGCACTTTTTTGTACACTTTCCTCGTTGCTGGGAAAAAAATAAGAAACAAAAGGAAAAAAAGATTGTATTTCATCATTGGAATGCATTGTTGTACTATCTCGCAGCCGCAAGAGGGATAGAAAATAGGAGGGTAGGACAGACGAAAAGGGGATACCCTAGGAAAGTGATTAAGAGTTTCTTTCTTTAGATGGAAGAGAAGAGGGAAGTAGTTCTGATGTTATTCTACAACTTTGGCCTTTAATGCCTTGTTCGGATCACAACTTGGAAAATTTTTTCCAACTCAAAAAATACTCATTACCCCTACTTTCAATCATTACCCTCATTTCTCTCTCCACTCATTACCCTTTTCTCCAATCATTATTCTCATTTCTCTCTCTGGCCCCCTCCACTCTTTTCCCCTTTCTCTTATTATTACCCTAATTTCTCTTTCCACTCATTACCCCAAAAACCAAACCCAAAAGTTTTCAAAAACCCATCCAAACACAACATAAGTCTTTGAACTT
The DNA here is from genome assembly GCA_019656275.1 of Rhododendron kiyosumense. Classification (NCBI taxonomy): domain Eukaryota; kingdom Viridiplantae; phylum Streptophyta; class Magnoliopsida; order Ericales; family Ericaceae; genus Rhododendron; species Rhododendron kiyosumense. The sequence goes on along the minus strand of BPLS01000205.1, from coordinate 139,418 downwards.
TTGGAGGGAGATAGTAAAACATTATGGCTTATGAAGAACCTTAAAAAGATGAGGTTAGTTCGTCCTCTAATCATCTTTGAAATGGGTGGGTCAGGTCCAGCAGATTGGGCATCCTGCACCTGAAACCAACCACACCAATCTTTGTTATGGGGAAGCAACCTCCTTCCTTCCTCTCTTTCCTTACCCTTTCTTCCTCCCCATATCTATCCCAAGTGATATTACTTTCAAGCACTGTCTTTAAATCAATTATCTATATCTTTGTTCATCGCTGCTGTTTTTTTTTTTTTCTCTTCTGATTCTTTACTCTTCTTTTTCCTGCTTCTAAATTCCTTTTCCTTCTAGTGGGTACTTATTTGAAGAATATAAGCAAAAACCCCATTGGAGTAATTATTCAAAAATGTAAAACACGCTTGCTGTATATCCTCAGCACTGGTACTTTACTCTCTTTCTTTCATCGACTTTGGTCTTTTGTGGTTTTAGTTAGGTCCTGTTTAAATTAATTGGGATTTACTTACACATGAACTTTTCTCTAAAAGTTAAGGCCGGCCTGCCATGGATTAAGGATGACCATGGTTTAAACGCCAGGATCTGCAGCATCTTGCTCAAAAAACTAAAATACTTACAAATTGTGCAAAAGTTCATAGAAAAGGTTTCAATATAATGTGATTTTTCTGACAAGACAACCAGGGGCACAGTTTATATTTAGATGGTATTTACTTAGTTGGATAAGGTGGTGTATAGTGGACTAGTGGTCCATGCTCTGGGCGGTGGTTTTCTTGATATTTTCAGTTTTTTACTGTCACTTTGGTTAGTTTTACTTTTTGGACTGCAGTTGATTGTCAACTGATTAGATCATACGTTGTCTTTCTCGCTGAAATTGTTGGAAGCAGATAAAGAAATCATTCATCTTCGTAATCTGTTTTTATTTTTTCCGTTATGTCCTGATAGAAATATCAAAGCTAACTAATTCTCTTATCAATTTGGCATTTATTTTCCATAGGTTCAAAAGCTGATGGGATCAACACCGATGGATCTTGCCCGGTCAAACTTGGCTAAGAGTGGGCAAATAAGTAGGAATGCACTCTGTCCATGTGGTTCTAAAAAGCGATACAAGCGGTACTTTTGCTTCTCATGAAAATTTGAAAATTTTGCTCCTGAAACAATCTACTTGCGTTAAGCTAAGATTAACGATAAATGCATGTGGACTTCCACATGCTGGGCATTAGTGTTGCTCCTTTGTTAATCTTGAAATATAATGCTTCTTGAGAGTTCTATATTAAGAGGAAACCCTGGCTTCATCTCTTCTTTCACATTGATGTACTTATTTATTTCTTTGACCACAAAGCATGCTACAAAATGTTTATCTATTTACATCAATGTTATCATCCATTCTGGTTATTTTTATTTCAAATTACACCAATGTTACCCGCTGCATCATGTCATTACAATTAGTGTTATGAACTGCCAATCCTGCCACGAGTTTGTCATACTGGACATCTCAACCTTCATTAGCTGGATTACAACGACAATAACAGAGCCCATCTAGGCCCCAGTCACTTCTTTTGCTGGATTACATTTGGAATACATGGAATTGCCATTCAGCAAGGAGTTTTTCGTGATGAATGTCGAATATGTATAAAATTTTGGGATATTGACCATTGATATCCATGGTTTTATTGACTGTATATTCCTGTGCAAAGTTATTATGAAAGCTGCTTAAGTTTCTCTGCCAACATGCATATTTCAATCTTTGATGTGGATTCTTAGTTATCAGGTGTTTTAGTTATACATACAACCTTATTGTTCTTGGAATACTTATTTCCTTTCAAGTTATGAGTTCTTGGACAGAACCTTAGCTATGGGAATTCTGACCACACGGAAAGATTCCTCTGTTGCAAGTAAAGGATCTAATACTAGAAACAATTACTTGTAGGCGGACTAGAAACCTAGACTTAGATTTTGGGGTTTGATCAGTTTGTGAATGGAGCATGGTTACAAAATGTAGGTTAGGTAAGAGTTACAGATTTTAATTAGATTAGGACCACTCAAGGGTTGAGGGTACATGTGAAGATTAAGGTTTGTTGATGGAATTAGGCCATTATGCCGAGGAGGCTAGTGTAACTAGTGTTGGTCAAGAATCAGGGGAAATTTTTCTAGGACTTTTGGACAGAAAGGGTTGTGAATTACATCTACAAGGGTATATTGGATAGGGAAGATATATGGATATGGGAGTTTTATAGGCTCACTAAAGGACTGTAGTGGCTGTTAAGGATACGACTTAAGTCTTGGGGTGACAATGTGGGTGGGGGAGTGTTTGCTGTTTGTTAAATTATGTTGTAAACAGGTAGTGAAAAGGAAACTATCAGATAACAAGGCAAATATTAGAAGAAGTAGATGATCAGTGGACTTAGGAAGCCATGTGAGCGTTGTTTTTATCTCACGTGGCAGAAATTGGAGTCGCGCCATCAAAAGATTCAGAACAGTGCAAAGAGCTCTGTAGAATTTTACTAATCCCTAAGACATTTTTGACGCATTTTCACAATTCAACTATTATGTAGTGTAGTGTGGAATGATAAGCGAAATGTTGTTAAATCTCTCTGATAGAAGCAAAGTGATAGTTAAACCGACTGATTCTTTTTGCCAAAAAAAATATTATATATATATATATACATATATATATATATCTGCTGTATTTATGTTCTGTATCCATGTATTCCCTCTTGAAGAGTAACTGATTTGTTTGTTTTACATAATTTTGGAGGTATGGTACTTACACAACATTGTACTCCACAATGCGCATGACATTCTCATGTGCCAATGTTTCATTGATAGTCAAATAGGATGTTACTTTACGACAATTCGATGAGGCAGTGCTACATCACCATGTTGTGCAAAAGGTTGCGTTACTAGACTTTTCCATAATCCTTATTTGTTTTCCAGGTGCTGTGGGAAGGATTGAAGAAGCCAACTGAATGAAAGAGAATAAAAATCGCATACTGAATGGAATAGGATAGAAACCCGAAGTGCAATTCTTAATATTAGAGAGGTTCCTGAAGAAATCAGAAGTGACAGGGAAATTGCTATTGAGAAAGCTCAATGTGGTTGTTGGTTGTATTTTGCAGTCCGGAAAGAGTTCTGGAGAATGTTAAATTTTGCTCACCATGGCCAAACGTTCTCAGTGTGGACGGTTCAACTTAAACGGCTGCTTGTAATCTGTTCATTGTTTCTGCTCTGATTCGGAGATGGAACAGATTCTACTACTCAATGTGGATAAAGAATATCCGTTGTTATTTTCCTTGTGTCCATCAATTTATGCTATGTTCAGCTTATTAGATTTGTTGAAGGAAAGGGTAATGATTGGGAAATAAAACTCTCTTTTGTGTCCCAAGCAAAAAAAAGAATTGAAAAATCGTATCTGTGACTTCATTTCCTATATTTGACATTTTTGGATCTTTTTATACCCCCCTATATCTCTGCACATAAAAGTAATAGCATGCTTTTTCTGTCTCGGTCCTAACAGGAGATGCATGGTAGATATAACACTTTGCAAATGTGATTGACTCCGTTCATCTGCAACATAGGCTTCTAATTTGAAGGTGTCAATTTTTGTGAAAGTCTTATGGCAAATTGACTGCACTCTTTTTCATTTCACCTTTAAAATAAGAGCAGGTGACATTATGGCTCCGTTTGTTTGTGCATAAAATGTTTTTTGGTAAAATGTTTTATCTATTTTTCGGTGTTTGGTTTTGTAAAAAATGAGAAAAACATTTTACATGTAAAACATTTTTCTTTAATTGGATGAAAATGATTTGTCCTTAAATTTTCTGTAAGTTATTTTTCAAAATAAATCCGCTGCATTCTACTGCAATTCTCACTATTTAGTTTTTTCGATCGTAGTCTTGACCCATATTTAATTTTAATATTCTCAGATCTCTTCACCGTTTAAGCCCCTCTCTCTCTGCACTATTTTGTCGATTTTTTAAAATATTTTTTAAGTGCTAACCAAATATCGGAAAATAAAACTTTGACGTTTGTTTTTAAAAAAAATCTTACGTGGAAAACATTTTACATCGGAAAGCTCACAACCCATCGCTCAAGTTTTGTATCGTATGCTTGAATCTGAGCATTAGCTTATTCGTACGGGGAAAACTAACTAGAACCTGAATTTGTGAAAGAATTCAAAGGAAAATTAGATGAGCCAATACCGAAAACTTGGATATTTTTCTTTTCGAACTGAGCGAGTATAAAGTTTTAATAGTGGGCGTCCCACGAAGTTTAGTATGCTGTGCTATCACACATTACAGCGCGGTATTTTAGAAAATTCCAAAAAATTGCTTCACCGCACAAGATTTCAATATACCGCGCGGCATTTTAGGAAAAATTATGATAGTTAAGAAAAGTTGTCAGCCACGCTTACAGGTGCAATAATTTGAAAACGGCTTGGCCAGAGAATACCCATAAATTTTATTCGGCCTATAAGCCACCTCCCCTCTTTGCATTGATCATCATTGACTCTTTTGCCTATAAATACACCCCCCCTCTAGTTGAAAGGCACCCCTTGAATCCTGAGAAAAGTCATTCTGAAATTCTCTGGGATCCCTCTTTCCTCTTTCTCTCTCTACATCAACCCATGGTCTATTACAAAATTAGTCTACAACTGATTTTTCTTCTCATTTTCTCTAAAAAAAACTCAGCAAATATTTACAAAACTCATCCAAATATCTCCCAAACTCGGGAACCCAACTGATTTTAGGTATTCCCAGCCTATATCAACATCCACTCCTCTATTTCCAAGCACACCCAAGCCTAAAAGAAAAGGTATAATGATTTCCTTGAGCTAAACCACATTTAGCTTTGAGAGAAGCCAACCGAGGCCGTTCTTGGTCTTTTTATACTGAGTTTAGGTTTCAAACGAGCTTCAAAGCAGATATCAGTCAAAAACCAAAAATTGCACTGGACTTGGTGAACTGTATGGTGCTTTTAGGCATCACACGGTTTACTGAGGAACGCCGTGCGGTATTTTAGCCTTGGTTTCTAGGTTCATCAATACCTGTGAGACTAAAGGGTGTTTTCAAACATTTTTCAAAATTACTTTTATGTCAAAAATCAACTCTACATTCGGAGCAACCTTTTTTTTTTATTTATTAAGTCAAAAGCCCCAAAGGCAATACAGATTTCATCAAAACATACAAGAAAGAGCCAAAACTACCAAAACTTCAATATAGGCACCCTTTGCAGAAGCAAGACCGACGAAACGCCTAGATTAGGAACCAATCTAGGTCCAAGTAGTAGAAAATCCTAACGGACCACAGCTCAAACCCGTAAAAAACAATAAGCACAGTTGAAATATGAGAAAACAACAACTAAGAAACAATTAAGGAAAAAATAGCTCTCCTGCCGGAGTCCATGTCTCCCGAAGATCTGCACACCTCCTCTGTCGGATCGAGTCGTTGAAGCCGAACACACCAAGGGCTGACTGCCCACTACACCAGACACCATCCCTGAACACCAAAAACTTCAACTACAACCCAATTGCGCACCAAAATCGCCGGCACAACCCAAGCACGCGAAGGACATCACAGCTGCTGAACTTAGGCCAACAACAAAACCTATCCTAAAATTATTATCCCACCACCAACACCCACTGGATCTAAAAGTTTAGACCAGTACGAATCGGACCGGGGAAGACCGGTCGGTAAAAACCCAGCCAAACGGCTGGTACAAAAGAGAGAAGCAAAACCCTAACCCCAAAACTCACCTTATTACCACATCAAACACCCGCCGCTTGCCGGACCACCACTCACCGCCTTTTAGCTCCGGTCTGAACCAGCATTGCTGGACAGCAAGGACAGGAAAACCATCATGAGAGCCGAACCACCTGTCAGAAAAACGGAAGGAAGAGGAACGAGAGGGGGGAAGCGGGGAGGAGCGAAAGATGGGGAAGCTTGGAGGAGGGCGGGGGGGGAACAACGATGGGGGAGGAGGGAGGAGGAGGCGGCAGCCCCCCTCCCCAGATCTGGATTTGGTGAGAGTTTTTCTAGAGAGAGAGAAAGTTGGGATAAGTTAGAGAGAGGGGTAAACATCTTAAAAAGGTTTTTCACATGGTTTTTTTGAGTGATGCTATTTGTACCGACGGGGGAGGGAAATTGTAACGACGGCAGCCGGTGGGCCGTCTCCGGCCACCGGATGACCGATCCGAGCCGTTCAAAAATTCTATAAAAAAAATAAATAGATGGGGCCTACGCGAGAATCAACGGCATCCGAGGTGTGTAGTATGCTTGTATATACACGAAAAAGGGTTGCTCGGATCAAGTACACTACATACCTCGGATGCCGTTGATTCTCACGTAGACCCCATCGATTTTTTTTTTATAGAATTTTTAGACGGCTTGGTTCGGCCGTCCGGTGACCGGAGATGGTCTGCCAGAGGCTGTCGGTACGATTTCTCCCCCGGTCGGTACTTATATCTTTACTAGTTTTTTTTTATGTGACAAAATGAGCGAAAAGACTAATAAGGCCATTTTCAGTTTTCATTATTAGTAAAAGTTCGTTTTCCAAGTCAAAGGCTCCATGCTATTGCATAAAAGCAAGGCTATTCTGAAGTATGTGAAAACAAAAATGCCATGCGGGGTTATGGTTTAAACGCAGAGTGTTTTATGCTACACTACTATCTCTTTTTTTATTGGAAAATGATTTTGTCACTCCCTTTTTTATTAACGTCACTTCTTTTGCACCAAAAACACATTTGTAGGGTAGTGACGTTAACAAGAAAATGAATGACAAAATCAACAACCCTTGTAATTTGTAGTTTCTTATCTTCATATGCATCCACATATGTTGTACACCGCTTATCCATATTTATTATTATAATAATAATAGTTTAGTTAACTTAGAATCTTACTTGCTACTTGTTTAATCAAAGTTAAAATTTTCCAACGATGTTAAACCCCCATTTAAAATGCTTATTAGAGACCAATTTTTATCAAGCGAGAGAGATGTTTTTTCAACAAAACCTTCATCTCTCGTAACCTGGCACCCGAACCCAAGATTTTCGCTAGACCAAAAGCATTATCATTTTTCTAAAACAAACCTTCGGTTTCTCGGATCACCCATCTCAAAAATTCAAGTGGCGACTTTCAAGCGTTCTAGTTGAGGAGTCCATAGCCCCCCAGTTTCAAAGCAAGGGGCATTTTCGTCTAAATATGGCAAAGTCTAAGCCACTTCTAGGAATTGTATTCGTTTATAGGCCGTTCTGAATTTCAAAAATATTTGTATTTGTTAGTTTTGTGTCCCTTTTTTTTTTCTTCAAATTATTGATTTATTTTAACGTGAGAAATCAGAAAAATAAAAATTTATGATTGAAACTAAGTTGAATTAATTAGGGAATAGATATTTATGGAAGTGAAATGTCCATTTTGCCCCTCATTTTGTCTAGTTTCTCAACCATGTTTTCAATTGGACTTTCCTTCCGTCCCAATTTTTGTTTGTCCACTTTTTGACTTGTTTATCCCAATTTGTTTGTCCATTTGACTTTTAAATAGATAAAATTTATTTTTGCCCTTACTTTTTTGAAATAAAGTAAATTTTCAAAAAAGGTGAAGGGTCAATATTGAAAATTAAACTACTTTTAGGTGTAATTATTATGCTCCCTAAATAAGTTAGATTTTCAATATTGGACAAACATATTGGAACGGATGAATTACTTAGGAGCAAACTTGAACTTGGAGGTTAAGAGCCCGTTCCTCTTTCTCCAAAAACTTAATGCTTTGTTCTCTTTACAACTCAAAAGGAATTTTTCAAAAAATTTCCCCTAGATTCCCTTATACTTCCAATATTTCTCTCTCTATCTCTTTCTACTTATTACCCCTACTATTTTTCAAAAAAAATTTCAAATACCAATCCAAACATAGCATTTATTTTTCAAAAAAAAGGTATTTTCAAACTCAAATATAATGTAAATAAACAATAATTTTTTTATTTTTTTGTACTGTTTAAAAGATCTCAATAAGATTTATCAAATAAGATCCATATTGGTAAAAAAATTATTTGCGTGAACACGTAATTTTTGAGTTTCAAATTACATTCTTTTTGAAAAAAAAGGTTAACAAAGAAATTGAAACGGCACTTAAAATCGTTTTAGGCCTGTTCCAGTTTCTAAAAAAAAGAACTTTTAAAAAAGGAATATAATTTCAAGCTCAAAAATTGTGTTTACATAAATAATTTTCCTACCAATATGAATTTTATTTGATAGATTTCATTAAGATCTTTTAAATAGAGTAAAAAAAATTTAAAAATTATTTTTTATTTTTATTATATTTGACTTTGAAATTAATTTCTTTTTAAAAAAGAATGTATAAAAAGAAATCGGAACAACACCTTAGTTGTTTATATGAGCGGGATAAAACCGAGACTCGGATAAAACCAGAGGAAAAGTTTATAATCGATTAAGAAACCCTCACAAATGATAATAGTACATACAAAACTCTGTACCAGCGCGTATAGACCTCGTTTTGGGTCTAAAAAAATGATCTTAGATGCACATTTTGTTTAAAATATTTTGCTTATGATCTTTGCAATAAATAAGTTCAATCCGGTATCGGTAAATATATTTACAAATCATCCAACATTTCTTTAGAATTCATGCCTGAATTCTGAAACAAATTAGATGATTTGTAAACGCTTTTATTGATACCGAATTGAACCCTTTTTTTTTGCAAGAATCATGAATAAAGAATTTTAAACAAAATGAGCACTCCGAATTATTTTGTTGACACCCGATACAGGCCCGGCCCAGAGGAGGCTTGTGCGCGCTGCTACAGATACACCGCTGAGAAGCCCTAGGTAGATCGACTGTACATATCAGTCTTTTTCTTCCTTTCTCTCGATTCAGAAGATCGAAGCCCTGCTAGTGGTCTCTCTCTCTCGCGACTTTGCTCTCTCTCGCGACTCTTTTCTCTCAATCGATCTGTATGTCTCTCTCGCCCTGGATATAGGCTTGCGCATATATATATACACACTAGAGTTTGCCCGCATCTGAAGACATAACGCAACCCTGAAGAACGTAATGCGTTTTGAACATAGCTAAAATAAATTGCAAAACTATTATCACCCCATCAACGAAACTGATTTATTCGGGAAGATTTTTTCTTAAATTAGGATCAAACAAATTTTTTTTTTCTGTGAATTACAAATTTTTTCCTTACCCTTTTTGTTTAGTTTCAAAAAAAAACACACACCAAACAAATTGAAATTGATCAACCCATAAACAAAAATATTTCTTACCTTTTTCTTTTTGTTTAGTTTACGATCTGCGTTGCACTAATTTTATACATAAAATTTTATTACTTTCTATCTTCAAAAAAGTTAAAGAAGATTTCGCTTTGCTCCGGAGAGGGAGTGCTAAGGTTTCAAAAATTACTTCCCTTTTGTATTTCAAAATTTTTTTATTGCTTTCTATTTCTTTCTATAATAAAAGAGAGTTGAGATAGGAAAGATTAGAGAAGATTAAAAATAGGATTTGCCAACCCTATGACTCTTCTCAGCCGTAAAATTTATTTATGAGGGATAAGTTTGGGCACATAGAATTAAAATACTGAGCTGTTTTATTATATAGATATCAGTATATGTATGCATAGCGCTAACTTTCATCGTTACACGTATGGCCATCCGTAGAGGTAGTACTTAATCAATTAATACACATAATCATTTCATACGTTCGTACAGCACACGTCTTCCTCAACGAGCTAATTGAATTATTTTCCCATTGTTTGTTTATGGTTAGTGTTATAGTTCACAATGCAAGTATTTGAATATATGTATATATGTGGTTGTATTCGCTCCCCCGCGGTGTTCGTTTCCCTATTTTGTAGAATTTTAGCAACTGTATCTGTTTTGAATTGACCCTCATTAACGACTTGCACTACTAGGCTTTTGCTCATGGAATTTGCTCTTACATTGCTTCTATGGGTAAAACATAATTATAATTATTATAATCATTATATGTGATGAAGAATGCTAGCATTGTAAAAGATATTAAAAAACATAGTGGTGCACCGTCACCATACCCTACTTTTTTTTTTTTTATAAAGGTTTTTTGCCGTATCCACGTCCGCACACGTACCGTAGAAACCCGTACATGTGCTTTGTGGGTGTTGGGCAGACAATTGATCCGTGAGCTTTGCTTCACTGCATAGAAGCAAGCTTGAAGGTTATTGTATCTCAGAGAAAGAAAAACATCTAACCTAGTGTAGAAGGGGTTACAACGGTCCTAAGGAGAGCGCGGTTGGTGTGCCTCGACTGTTTCTCATGCTTTTCTAATCAATTGTATTAGTTGTTTTGTAGAGCTTATTGTTATTCTAATAGAAAACCTTGTATCCGTGAGATGATGATAGTTAGCATGAAGCGGGAGCGGGTGCGGGAGAGCAGAGACACCTAGAAGCTCCTAAGGTTGGGAGTGCCTAAGAAGCGTATATAGATTTCATATAAATATCTATATAAAGTATCTTTAAATACTTAACTATTGAAGGAAAAGTGATTACTTATGAGAATTTTCACGATCTTAAAGGGTACTTAGACGAATTTAGATATTTTCAATTTTTAGAACTTTTGAGTGATAAGATTTTCATATTTTTTTTCCACAATGACATAACTCCCTTAAGAGTATGAGAATAGTTGTCTTAACCCCCCAATAAGCCCACATCTTAGTTGGGAGCGAGATACCGTCAGGCTCCCAGTTTGGGAGCGCTGATTCGAGCTTTTGTCTTGGGAGCGCACCCATTTTAGAAGATCCTGCTAGGCTGCTACTAAGGATGATACATATCTCCAACAATCTTAGGAACAAAAATCTTGTGATTTGTTATTGACAAAACTTTTAATCTTACAACATGTTATGCAATGTGGAAAAGATGATCTAGAATGGAACAAAGTCTGTGAGCCGGTAATACAAAGTTTATGCATGAATGATGTTGTAAAAGGAAAATTCTATTGTACTAGATCAGACATTTCTTGTTATTCTTGTTTTGCTAGTGTGAATAATTTCCCACCATTAGATATCCTATCAAATTGTGGATTATAATTCTCGTGCGCCGATAAACAGCATAGATGTTTGTATTGTATCGTCACAATCATGACGAATTGGTTTTTAACCCTCCAATTTTTACGCAGTTCATTGAGTACTACAATAAAATATATCGAATTGTAAATGTGGTATTGGTTATGGTGTTCGATGAAAAAGGAGAAACAACTTTCTGTATGTGATTGAGTGTTTTGAAAATACCCTATTGATAAAATGGTTTGGGATTGTAAGTACAAATATTGACAAGATTTTGGAAGAAATAAGATATAAAGTAGTGATCTATGGAAATAATGGAGATTTGACCTCATTGGATAAATGCCTACCTTCTTGATTAATTAGTTGGACTTCGGATTTGTTTCCCAGACGATTTTCTTCCAAAAGGAACCATGTAGCATGGAGAGATGGGCAGATACAAGATAGAAATTAGTTTGTTATGGATGGTTAGGGGAACCTAAAAAGAAACGGTCCACTTGTCTTTACTGATCAGTGGAAGGTAATCACTTTGTTTGGTTGAGGTTTTAGAAAGTTATTTTTGAGAGTTGAGTGATAATGAGTGGAGAGAGATAGAGGGAGAAATTTATTGAAAATTGTGCCGAGAGTAAAAGTTACTCTCAAAATGGTGAACCAAGCGGAGTGAATGTCTTCCCAAGGTGTTACTGTCCCGAGGAACAATTGTTTCATGATTAATTTTTGAGACTTCTTTTAGCGAACATGGACGTTGGGATGTTGCTTGAGCCCAAATTGATGTCTGTATAATATTGGATATGGAACTAATCCTCGTTCTTTCATATTTGGAATTTCTTGTCTGTTAGTGTTTGCCTATGTAGCACCAGCACGGACACGAAACACGGACACTGGGAACGCAAATTTCCAAAAGTTGGACAGTCTTAGGATAATATGTATTTCATTATATATGGCATTTTATGCATTCTTTGCTACATAAGTATGTAAGTGTTTCGACAACGTGTCCTTATAGAATATATATTCGATCAAGCATCATCTAGCACGTGAAAAGAAGACCAGGCAAGTGTCCATCAAGTGTCCTAGCCTGCTCTTGAGTATCCACGAAGTCTCCAAATGAAAAAAAGTTGATAATATAGGACACTTTTATATTGAGTGTCAGACATGTGCTTGGAGAGTGTCTTGAGAGAGTCGGTATCCACCAGGTGTTCGAAACCAGTATGTAACCTTTGCGAATTGTTCTTGCTATATAGGTATTTGTTAGTAATACGCTACTCGCGATGTACCAAAAGGAGAAGAGGAAGGCATGTTCACGTGTGCTGCCTAGAGGACTTCTCCATAGAATATCCCAATGTGTTGTGCGGTTTTGATTTCTGTCTGTTTGATAAACTTCCATACTTCTGTTGACATGATTTCATGAAAATGAATTTCAAATTTCACTTTTATAACAGAATCGAAAGGGGAGCCATTTGGAGTTAGCATCCATACCAATTTCAACGGTCCTTTGTTGTGGTAGAAAGAAGGTATCCCTGTTTTGGTTGCCGTTTCAGAATATATATATATATATATATAGAGAGAGAGAGAGAGAGAGAGAGAGAGAGAGAGAGAGAGAGAGAGATGCTGTTGAGCGGAAAAAAAGTGAGTGGAAACATAGTTGTAGGGAGCTTCTAAAGTGGTGCCGCTCCCACCTTGGGATCCCGCTTTTGCGCTCCCAACTAAAGAGTTGGGAGCTCGCTCCTTACAAAGATGGGAGCTTTTGTATGATCTTTGTATAGAAAAATAGGAATTTATCACTTGGCTTTATTAGTTGGTCTTTGATGAACTCCAATATCTAGCCCAAGTCTTGATATCTTGAAAAGAAAATCATACTATATTGTAACACTAGCCCATTTCTTACATTTATGGAGGACTTGGCCCATATTTTTATTTCCTATAAAATGATTGTATTTTAAAGTGAATACTCTATGCTACATTATTATTTTCATAATATATGTACACGCTCTTCGCACGCTCCCGCCCTCGCTTCCGCACCCGCATCCGCACCCGATCCCGCTTTGTTTGACTAAGAGTGGAAATCATCATGATCGTTGATGTTATGTACTCTAAATCTGAACCCTCCAAAGCTGGGTAGCAACGAATCCCAGCCAATTGACTTAAAGAAAGACAATTACTGACCCTTGGATTATGTTTGGATGAAAAAACCTGCTATTTATTATATAGATGTTTTAGGGAACTTTTCATTTACATGTTGGGAAGCTTGCAATGAAGCAATACTGGGGCTCTTATAAGAAATGTGGGGTCTGATCAAACCAAAGAGACACTAAAAGATCAGTGCAAAGGGTTATTTTTGAGCCATCGATGAAGTCTTAATTTCTTTTTAGAAATGTTGTTACTTAAAATAGATGCAACATATTTTTTAATTAAAGAATTAGCAAATAGGCCAGTCTAGTTGTTGAATCATCAAGGGGAATAAGGAATGAACCCCACAATCTAGTCACCACTCACCACAATGGACACTTAACCATCGTTATTGGAGATCCCATGAATAAGGTTCAATAGGTAACAATAAAACTGCAAGGAGACTGGAAGAGCACTTAATGAGTCCAAATTTGTCCAAGGAGCACTCAATAATTTGAAAGGTTTAGGAAGAGCTTTAGCTCTTAATTTGTCCGAGACTTCGAAAAAATTTCTACATGGTTATTGCTAAGGGAAATTAGGCTATTCTTTGAGGGCACTCATAGAAATGAGATATGTGTGTGCCTTACTATCTAATGCACCAAACCTTCCCAGAATTCTTAAAATTGCCCGTAATGCTTTTTTGGTAAGAGAAAGTTTGACCTCAAGGGCTTAGTTCAAGACTTTGTTCACTGCAGATTGATGAGGAACAAGACATGATACTCCTTTTTGACCCTGGAGGATATTTATTGATGGTATTATTATTTTTGATAGTCCTAGTTGCTACCGCAGACTATGCCCGTGGTCGTATTTATCTTTCACCTGGTCCAATTCTTTGTTCAGTTAACCTTTATATCACATCCGCACTCAGACTTTGTTAAGCCAGCCCACTAACTTCAAGTCAAGCCTAGAATCCAACACAACCAGCCCCCCATTTCCGCAACCCAGTCCATATTTAAACCCGATCATCTACTAAACTGCAAGATCCAGATTCTAAACCTACCCAACCCAAATATGCACTGTTCTATGCATTGAACCCAAATTCCTGAATTGTTAAAACTGGCCTCAGCCCACTCTTAGTAAAAAACCTGCCCAAACCAAAGCTGAACACCCAGTACAAGCAGCGAAAAACAAGAATAAGGAACCCAGCAAGAGGAAGAAAGCAGAGCATGAATAGAAAATCGAGAGTATCCAGAATCTGGAGACGTTTGAGATTTAATATTTCTGTCTACTGCTAATGCATAGGAGCCTCAATATACCATTAGAGCTGAAAGTTGATCTCAAAAAGTTTGCAATTCTCCTTAAACAAACTCAAATTAGTATATTTTTTTTGTTGGAAAATTAGTGAACTTGCGAAGGACCGAAGGTCGAAGAATTGGTGGTTTCCTTGCATTTTATTCTTCAACAAGTGTCTATTTCAAATCCCTCTCACGTGCACCTAGTTTCATGGAAAATCTTGCAATGGTCGTTCTCGGCTTTTGTTAAGGTTGATCCAATCAATGTTCAAAATAAAGCGTAGTCGAATAAGTCCAAAAAAAGATAACAGTAATCAGATAATTACAAAAATGCCATCCTGGTCTACCAAATCCACCACCTCTGCCTTCTCAAACAATTTGTTATTGAAATAACATCATTATGAGCTTTCAATATATAGAGACCATATTGCTGCATAAAAACATACCTCCCAACATTATTTTTCAAGGTTCTTAAAAGGAAGAGAAAAAGAACCAAGAAAAGAGACCAATTGTGCCTTACTAGAATTCTCATGTGGTTTCGCAGTGACATGTTTGAACATGTTTCTTCATCCATATTTTGTTGTCCAGATTCCCCCTTGATTGGACAAATAGAAAAAAGAAACTATGGAAATAGTCTACAAAGGCGAGATTTTGTTGATTGGCACAATTGCGACATCCATCAAATGGATTAGTTAAAATATCAAAAAAGACAAAGAACTGTGGAACATACCATCAACTGGAATTCCTAGCATATCTCCATATATGTACCAGCTAGCATGCATTAGGGAAGGGCTGAAATTGAAATGAAGTATTTGTAAAAGGAATTTTTTTTTCTCTCTTGGATTATTATTTGTTTTTTTCTTTTCTTTTTACGGATTTGGAGGTCCCTCTTGCTATATAGATGATGCTTAATTATACTTTTACAAAGTATTATGAGTGTCAGGCAAGCTATCAGTTTGTGAGTTTTGCTTGGGCGTGAAAGGCATATGGTGAAGAAAGAACATCACCCAACCTAGTGCGATGGGGTTTATTTTTCCTAATTGCGGTTCCTCGTGCCTCGACCACTCCACAGATTTCTCTAATCCATCTCTATTAATTGTCTTGTTGAGTATTTGATTAAGTACCCTGTTTTGGTTGAGCTTAGTATTCTAAAGAAAATTCTGGATCACTAACAAGATGACATGTATCTCCAGCACTACTCTCTTAGTTTAGCTAGGGTTGCTTTCTTGTTTCTTTAGTTGTTGGCTGGCTCTTTTTTTTTTTTTTAGTATGATTGCTTTGTAAATTCAGTTTAGAGTATGCCTTCTGTTTTCTTATTTTTGTTTACATGGAGTTTTTGAAATTACCAAAATGAGTTGTTTTAAGTTTTAACCATATTGTTTTAGAGTTCACTCATAATGAATTTCTAAGCCTTTACCAAACCATGTAGGCAAATGACTCCTACAAAGAGGAGGCTTGAGGGCCCATTTAAAAGGAGACGGGGACGCTATGATTTTGATGGTAGGTAAAAAAAATGGTTGCCCATAATTGTTTGCTCTTATGTCTTAATCTTTTTTTTTGATCTAATCCACCCAACTCTTGGGGAGATATTTAACCAATGTGTGTTGCTATGTGGATGTAGTTACTGATCCCAATATCAGAAGATCCATTTTGAAAGTGTCTCCTGCCGTCGTCAGTGTAGTATCCTTTGCAGGTTGGCATTCACCACATTATAGTGTTATCTTTAGGTGTTTGCAATGTTTTTCCTTGTATAGTGCGATATCATTCATATATTTACGTACATGATAATATTTATACGATGCTCAGAGATAGTTACATGTGTTGTGATATCCAGGTGAGGATATCTTCCTTGTGGCCTCTGGAACTATTATAAAATGCGAGGATGTGAATGGAACATACAGCAGTTCCATTTTAACCTGTGCCAGTCTCCGTAGGTCATCTACTGATTCAAATACTATGGGAGATAACATCAAGGTTGTTATACTTGTTGTAAAAGTATTCAGTATGATAAGATTCTGCTTAATCTCTTTCATTGTGCTAAAAACAGGGTGGCTTCTTATTATTCTAGGTTTGTCTAGTGGATGGTAAATCATTTAACGGTTGCATCTCTGCTCATGATCACCATTTTAACATCGCTATTATCAAGATCACATCCGATGTAGCATTGCCTACTGTTTCTCTTGCGACTTTGGATGATTCCATCTCAACAGATTTAAGTGAGAGCCCTTCACTTTGTTGTCCTTCGAGTTCAGTTAAACTTTGTCCTGGAGATAGTGTTGTTGCCCTTGGCCGCTTCGGTAGTGATACCACGGAGCTAATGGCTGCTCTAGGTAAATTCAGGTACGCCGAGAGTAAACTTACTGTAGATGTTTTCTGACTCAATGGAGTGCGTGCTAGACATATCTTAGTGTAGGTAGAGTTTGATGATTTCATAATATTGAGTTTTTACCATTTACTAGCATCGGGCACTTGCTCTGCACATGCTCAAATACCAGTTAGTTGGTCAACATATGTTGAAGCAAATGTTGCGTATTTGATTTTGGTAAAGAATTATAACTGTTTTGGTTCATTAATAAAGTCAATTCTTGAATCAACGTTAGTGGCTTTCTTCAAATTCATGTTTATTTTTACTTGTAAATCCAATAAATATTCTAAGCACTCCAATTTTCATTGTTAATATCGGTGGCCTTCGATACTTGTATATGAATTTTTATGTTGCATTTATATTTTAATGGTGGGTCCCAGAAGACATTTTATCGGACCTTAAATATTGTGGGTCTCACAAAGCAATGCTAAGTTGCTACCCAAACGTGATAGTTCGATTTTGGTCGATCAATAAAGTCAATTCTCTCAATCAGTGTCGGTGGCCTTCATATTTTAATGTATTTTTATTTCATAAACCTAGTAAATTGATGCAGTAGGTTTAAGGGTATGTATGTCATTTTGAGTCCTTTGTAGTAGAGGGTCTATAAATAGGAGTCTAAAGTGTTCATTAGGGGCTTTTATGATTACTAAGAATATTGAATTTTTTGATTGTATCATTTGGTATTAGAGCTTCTAGGCTCGATCCCCACCGTTCATCTCGCCGGAAACCTAAACCTCGCTGGAAAATCTTGCCAAAAACCTAAGATGGCGCCAGAAAATCTCGCCGGAGCCCTCAATCCACTCGTCTCCTATAGATTTGCTCAACCCAAGCCTTTAAACCTCGATTTTGACCCTCAAAACTCACTAATCGACCATTTCGGAGCTAATACTTGCTGTTTTAAGACATCAAAACCCATTTCGGAGCATTTCGAGCACTGCTACAGTGATTTTCAGCCTTGCTACAGTGATTTCAAGCACAGTACAACACTCTTTTTGGCATTTCGGAAGAGACCTAGTCGTTTTCGAGCCTAATCCATCATTTCGAGGCTAGATCTGCCTGTTTTGACCCTCAAACAAGTGATTTCGACTATAACCAGCCCCTTTTTGAACTCGAATCTGTCCTTCTTGAGCTCGAAATCCATTTTGGCACTCAAGATAGTGACTTAGACCTATGAATCTGTGTGTTTAGGTTCGATTTTAGCTGGGTTTGTCTCATTTGTTGTGATTTGCTGCGATTACTATCAGATTTTTGTTGTTTAGTTGTGAGTTGAGGCTGTTTAGGTACTGAGTTAACTGGGTTTGATCAATTTTGTGCTAAGTTGACTGAGTTTGGGTATAAAAATCATTAAGTTGACTGTGTTCGGTGACTGAGTTGACTGGGTGCATGTTCTTTAGGGTTGATTTGCTTGTTTGGAGTTGATTGTGGTATTGTAATAGCTCAAAGAG
This sequence comes from Rhododendron kiyosumense, assembly GCA_019656275.1. Lineage (NCBI taxonomy): Eukaryota > Viridiplantae > Streptophyta > Magnoliopsida > Ericales > Ericaceae > Rhododendron > Rhododendron kiyosumense. The sequence continues at coordinate 121,163 of BPLS01000205.1, read as the reverse complement.
GTAGAGGAAGAAGAGGTAGATATGTTATGGGAGATTTTGGTGATGATATTGATACTTATGGCAATTCAAATTGCAAGAGGAATGAGATTAAAGAGTTGAGTGAACAAGTTACTACCTTGTATGACAAGGTGTGGCGTTTGCAACGTTTGACTGAAAGGAAGGATTCCATTGCATTGGAAATTCGTTATGGTGCTCTGCATTGGCGTAGAGCAAATTTGGTTGGATTTGAATACACATCAGTGAACGATGTTGATAATGAACTTCCCAAGTTTTGTGGAAGCCCACTAGAGTTTCTTGGTTGGTTGAACACTATTGAGAGTGTTTTCGAATATTGTTTTGTTACCGAAGAAAAGAAGGTGAAGTTGGCATCTACTTGCCGAAAAGGGAGAGCTTCGGATTGGTGGACACAACTCAAAATTAGTCGACAAAGTAGAGACAAAGAAAAGATTAGGAAATGGTGTAAGATGAAGAAGCTGAAGGAGGAATTCTTACATTTCAATCTACATATCAATGCCAATTCCTTGACTAGTTTTGGTAAGAGTAAGTCCTTAGGGGCTGTCCCAACTGAAATCAATCTTTAATCGGCACCTTGGAGGCTAGAAGTTCGTCACCTTGTGGAATATTCCAATGCTTCAAGCTTGGGGGATCATCTCTTGAGTTGGAAGTTGGTAAAAAGGCTAGTGATCATGTTCTTAATCCTCTCTTTGTAAACAAGGTGAAAGAACCAAGTTGGGATGATGAGTATCGGCATACTAATGTTCCATTCTTTGATGAACATCCAATTGAAGAACTTGAGGGTGTTCTTGGAGATGATTGTGTATTTGAGATTGAAGATGAGCGTGAAGATTTTCCCTTCTTTGATGAGTCTCTAAAGGGAGATTTTGGAGGTGTTTTGGAAAGTGTTCCCGAGTTTGATGAGTTTTCAAAGGAGGACAATGATGATGATGATGATGTTCCTATCTTTGATGAGCTCTCACACGAAGATTTGGAGGATGATTTCGTCTTTGAGACTAGTGGTGATTTAGATGGTGCTCCAATATATGACAAGTTTGAAGAAGAGTTTGGTGGTGATAAAGAAGAAAGATTTGACGATGTTGGTGGTAGTAGTATAGAACAAGAAATGCCTATTCTTGTGAGCAATGAGCCTTGTTTCTTGCATTGGGAAGATAGGGGACAAATACAAAAAGAATGGCATGGAGTCGATGTTGCATTGTGTGTGCTACCAAAGACAAATGAGATTGCTTTCAATCCGCAGATTCTAGGGGACTTCATAGAGCCAAAATCTGATGATTGTTCTTCGAACATGTCTCTTGGATTGTCTTTGGGGCAATATGTTCAAGTTTGTGATGTTGTGGTGCCCGAACAAGTTCTAAAGTTACCGATAGAGGGTAAGTACTACTTGGGACAACTTGAAGACCTCTTGGGTACGGTGTTCACTCCAGCGAGTCTTGGGTACGATTTGGTGCCGGGTTTTGACTCTAGTACTTGTTATGGTTTGTTACTAGTTCTTGAATCTTCTAAGGAGTCTAGGTACATTTTAGGAGCAAATGATGAGAATTATGTTGAGAATGCTTTGCTTGACAAAAGACATGACAAATAGATTGCTTATTCACACCTAAGTATGGCCGCGGTGGATGTATACAAGGAGAAGCTCACATTGAAGATTGGTTGTGCTGAGGGTGATGCGTTGATCAAGGAATGCAGCCACATGTCTAGTTCGGAGTTGCATGATAATCACTTCTATTTTTTTCTTTATTAGTGTCTTGTGTTTTGTTGTCCAACTTGAGGACAAGTTTTTTTTAAGAGGGTGAGTCTGATGCAGTAGGTTTAAGGGTATGTATGTCATTTTGAGTCCTTTGTAGTAGATGGTTCTAGAGTGCTCATTAGGTAGCTTTTGATTATTAAGAATATTGAATATATTGATTGAGACATAGTTTCTCTCTCTACCCTTAGAGGTTTATCCCCTTGAATGGGATTTTGCTCTTTTCTTTGAATCCTTGATTCCCCTTCATATTTTGATTGCATCATAAATATTCTCAGTACTTCATTTTTTATTATTTCTGTCACTTGCCTCCAATAATTGTTTACAAATTTTTATGATATGCTATCTAAAAGTGATGGGTCATGGTATAAATATGCGAATACGGAATTAAATTGTAGAGGTATTTGATATGGGTACCAGATGTAGGTGAAATAGTGAGAGTGGATGGGCCAAAAGGAGGGCCGAGTAAGATTAAGAGGAGTATTCCAGGAATAACATGTGGTGGCCCACTGGCCATTAGAAGTGTTAGTATTTGATTTTTCCTTTTGCTAAATAGTATTTACGTCTATTTTTAGTTCTGCAAATGACAAAGGAAACATTGACCACCACTTATTGTAGGTATAGATAGATAACATTCAGTTGGTACAAACTTGTTAACTTTGAAGAAATTGTCGCGCTTTTTTTCTGACTCAATTGAATGCATGCAAGACATATCTTAGTGCATGTACAGTTTTTTGAAATCATAACATTGAGTTGGTATGAAGCTGCTAACTCTGAAGAAAATGAATCGCTGCTCTTAGCCTCGCTATTGCATTATTATTACAGTGCTAGTCTTGACAAAAACTACACTTGTTCTACTTTCTGTTGTGTAGCCATGAATGTTGCAAGTTTGACTGTAGAGAGCTTTTCAGGGCTAATTGCGAAATTCGTAAAGTAATAATTCTGTACCCTCTTTTCCCCTCGCTTATATATATATAGTTAGGATCCCATAAGGGATCCCTTATTTTAATAAAATGCGGATCTCACGACCTCGATCAAATTTCGATGATCCGAATCGTTCAATGTGATCAGAACGTGATTGTAAGGGGTCCTCGTGAGAAATAAACAAAAAATATGACTAGGAAGTGCTTGAGCTGAGCAGTTTTCATTGAACAGTTCAATTAAAAACTGCTCAAAACAAGCACTTTATGGTCATATTTTTTGCTAATATCTGTTGCTAATATCTTGCGGGGACCCTTAAAATCACGTTTTGTACACGTTGAACGGTTTAGATCATCAAAATTTGATCGGAAAAGGGGAGGTCTGCATTTTAACAAAAATAAGGGATCCCTCACTTGATCCGTGGTGTGTGTGTGTTATATTTATATATTTTGGAGTTCATTTTTCAATTATTGGCAAATGGTCATAGTTTTTATTTGCATGCTATGCATCTAGATTTGGAGGTGTAGTATTGGGAAGCCTTCCCCACTCCGTGGCCCTATTGCAACAGAGTTGCTAAGTGTCCATAGGGTAAGGGATGGGTTTGTTATTTCATTAAGATCCTGATGGGATTTGAGCTGAAGTTATCTAAAGTAATCCTTGTTTGTATAATCTAAACGTGTATACTTTGAAAAGCATAAGTGGTAAGAGTGTAAACTGTAGATTATGCGCTGCATACTTGTGAAGCGGATGATGTCCCTAATCCCTATTAATCAGTGTAATTTTATTAATCAGAGTAAAATTACAATGATTAGAAGGATAGAAAGTACAAGGCATCAGAACGACCTAAATGCATCACAATCGACACCCAACCCGCCCGCAAATCGCGTGCCACTAACTACCCTAAGAGCAAACCACATTAAACGAATCAAACGGCAGTAAACACTTGTAAATGACACAAGTTGCTACCATAACAGTCCTGACCACCACCCTAACTGCCTCCCCCATAGCTGCCGAGCAACCCCACCACAACTAGACAATGTTTGAGTGGGTTATGATGTTTTTATTGCATTTTTTCAGCTCAAATGACTACTTTTTTGCTAGGCTGGTGTTGGGGGACCCCTTATCAATTGTCATGGTGAAGTTATTGGGCTGAATTTTTACAACAGCTACTGTACCCCTTTTTTGCCAATCAACATAGTTTTGAAGTGCTTGAAGCGATTTGAAAGAAATAGGTATGTTCCCATTCAAAATTGCTTCATCGCTGTTTCCTCAATTAGATAGCCTGTGTAACATTCACTCTCCTAGAAAAGTGGTGGTATAGAGTCGAAGTTTTATTGGATTTCTGTGAACTATCTTTTTAGACCAATTAATTTTTGAAAAGCATTATGATGCTAGCTTTGACGGTCTAATGGTTTGTTATCATGGCATAGGGAACCCCGTCGACCTTGGCTTGGCATGGACTTGACTTATCTGTGTGTGTTAAGTATAGGCAAGTTGGAAAAAATTAAGTCGAAGTTCAATATCTCCAGCGGTGTACTTGTGCAAGAGGTATTTTCTCTACTAAAGTTTGTCTTAGGTGGACAAGATTTTTGTGGCAAAATTTCCTTTTTGGCAGTGCAATGGCAATATGAAAAATACTGGAAAGCTTTAGCATATCTAGGATACTGAGGATATTGAGGTGGTTGCTATTGGAGTAGCTGCAAAATGTATTTCTGGGCGAATTTTGACATATATTATTGTTGCTTCAATTATGGTATGTAATTTTTCATGGTGGACTTGAAGTGTTTGGTTGGTAAGTACGATACATACATAGAGGAGATTTCCTATGATGAGAATGTACTGTTAAGTGTGTCTTGTTATGGATGCGTTGATGTCTTTCCTCATTGAGATATTCCTGCTGATTGCATATTGCACCACCTAATCTTCTAAAGACTATTAGGTTGTAAAAGGATCTCCTGCTGATTTTGCTGGAATACTCAAGGGTGATGTCATTGTTCAATTTGGAGACAAATCAGTTCGAGGTGTTTTGGAGGTACATCACTGTATTCATTGTTGTTTTTATGGAGGCAAAATCTGCTTCACTTAAATAGCTTGTCATGCTCCTTTTGGAGTACCTCAACATGAAGAAATAACATAAAAAATGTGCAGAAAAGAATAAACTGTGTTCCATTTTCTTTTTCTCATGCTTTCAGTGCTTTTATATCCTTTTCCTCATTTGTAAGATAGAAAATAGCATGACTATCTTTGCCCTCATTATTATTTTATCTTCATCATTACCATCATCAACTCGCATTTAGCACATGCTTGAGGGAACCGAGTTAAGGAACTTGCAATCTTCGTCTGATTGCCTTGAAGTTCCATCGAGCGACACACTACATTTCACTGACTCGCTCTATTTGCCAACCCACAATTTTGGAAGTCTTGACGCTTTGGTTCTGTTGTGAGAGAGAATGAAAAGTTTGTAGGGTATTAATAACCATAACACATAATAATCTTATTTATATAGACGACTCACATGTTAAATAAGTAAACTAAGCGCTGTGGGACTACTATTAATACTATATTCTAACACTTCCCCACAAGCTGGAGACTCTCTAGCTTGTTACATAGCAACCAATGAAACAATTACCTCAACTACTAACAGCAATCACTAAAACAACCAACTTGCTAAAACAATGACCAACAGCAACCAACGGAATGACTTCAACGACCAACGAACGACTTCAACGACTAACGAACGACTTCAACAATCAACAACAACAACAACCAACATATTGACTTCAACGATCAACAACCAACAAAACGATTTCAACGACCAACGAATGACTTCAACAACCAACTACAAAACCAATTACAACTACCAACTGCAACGACCAATAACAACTGACTTCAACGACCAACTAACTTTAACAACCAATAGCGACCAACTTTAACTACCAACCTCAATGACCAACCGGAACCAACTAAGTACCATCAACCAACTACCAACGTCAATGAAATAGACGACAAAACAATTTCTGTTACCACGCTCACCAAAAGCATGGCCAAAAACCCGACCACGATACGGTGAATCATGGCTGCGATCATGACCATGGCTGAATGAAGAACCAAACCCACCAGAGATAGCGGAAGCAGAATCAGATTTCATTGCAAACATGTCACCGTGCACTGAGAGGCAACCAACGGATCAACCACCAATATTCCACCAACTACCGACCAACCACAAATCAACCCACCAATCTAACAACCAACTACGAACCACCGAACAACTAAGAAGCAACTAAATAGATCACCAAGCAATAAACATCATCAAAGGAACAAAGGTAATAGATAGCTTCTCACCAAACCGAGAACTAGACAAACTACCAACAACAGTAGAGCTCGAAGTAGCACCAGAGCTAGATTTTTGACTCATCCATTGCACCGAATCAATACCAAGAACCAACAAAATCAACTACGGGAGCAAAACTCAACAATCAATACTGAGAAAACATAAACCACCTACGACCAACAATCAACTAACCAACCGAAATATCCAATCGTGAACAAATAGCAACATAAATAGTTGTCGATAAGGCCACAAAACCAGAAAACCACCAATCAGATACTCATAAGGCTCGCAATACAATAACTAGAGTGTGAATAGAAGATATACGGATTGGTAAATCACTGATCTACCTCAAGATCATGCAGATAAATCAGACAAGAGACAAACCTGCGCTTGCAACATAGCAGGGTTCGATTCCCCGTGGAGACAAACCATGATTTAAGTGGGGGGCCATGACAGTGGGTTGCTGCGCTAGTTATTGTGAGAGAAAGAAGGAAAAAATGTGTAGGGTGTTGTGTTAACTAACTCTAACGCAATCAACTCTTATTTATATAATGGAAAATCATAACATTAGACTACATTAACCAATGTGGGACAATCAACTCTTATTTATATAATGGAAAATCATAACATAAGACTACATTAACCAATGTAGAACTAATACCAATACTATATTCTAACACTCCCCCTCAAGCTTAGCTTGTTACATATCAACCAACGAGACAATTACTTCAACTACTAACACCAATAACGAAAAACAACCAACTTGTTAAAACAATGGAATAACTTTCAATAGCAATGACCAACGAACGACTTCAACGACCAACCAACTTCAACGACCAACCAACTTCAACTTCAACGATTTCAACAACCAACGAACGAATTCAACCACCAATGACCAACGAATCAATGTACAAATTCAACGAAATAATTTCAACAACCAACAAAACCAATTTCAACTACTAACTTCAACTATCAATAACAACCAACTTCAATTACCAACCAACAACCACCAATTTCAACGAAATAGACGACAAAACAAGATATGTTACCACGTTCACCAAAAGCATGGCCAAAAATCCGAACACGATACCGAGAATTGTGGCTGCGACCATGACTATGGCTGAATGAAGAACCAAATCCACCAGCGGAAGCAGAATCAGAATCAGATTTCATTGCATACATGTCACCGTGCAATGAGAGGCAACCAACGGACCAACCACCAATATTCCACCAACTACTGACCAATCACAAATCAACCCACCAATCTAACAACCAACTACGAACCACC